>MU223423.1:3402784-3466690 GCA_018584345.1 Thuja plicata
CGTTCTCTGTCATAGATCTCAGCTACCTTTTGTGCACAGTAATCAACATTCAAGCTTCTGATTGGTTGCCGAGTGATTTACCCTGTCATGTCAACCACTTGCCGCCGCTTTTTAGATCTCGTAATCAGGTGACCATGCGACTGTAGGAAGTCTCTTTGTCGCGAGCCCTTGTTCTTAACTATAGTTCCATTCTCAGACTTGGCGACAAAGTATTTTCTTATCCCGGCTAACCCAAGTCCATCTGGCGATCTCGCGACATAACTGAAATCAAAGTCGCATGGGGTTATCCTTAACTCATCTTTCTTTTCCAGACTTGGCGTCTAGCCGTTACTATTAACCTTTACGGTTATCTCCTTGTCGGTAGATGCTCATGTTCTTTTTTAAGACCTCGCGACATGCCTTAGTCGCTCAGTCGGGAGATACCTTTAACTTTACCTCAACATATAGCACGTGCCTTTTCTCTGTTTACAGCGACTTTGCGACATACCCCAATCGCCAAGTCGAGAGAACTTTTCTTCTGGGACACTTTTTTCTCCAGACATCGCGACCACCGTCAGATCATTTCATTCCTTCATCCAACGGCTGTCGCATAATCGCTGAATAATTGGGTATGCCCTTAAATCATTTGGAGACCTAGCGACTGAAGGCAAAAATACCTTAGTCTCCTTGTCGCTCAATCCATTTTTCTCTTCTGGCGACCTCCCGACAACCACTTACTTTATGACAGATGTCACCTGCTCTTTGGTTCACTCAATGCGTTCTGAAGAGCTGAATCATCGTTCTGTTCCAGCGACATCCCGACTAAGCATTACTATCAGCATCAAACAGTTAGTCGCGTAGTCTGGGCTGTTATCACTTAACCGCCATCCCGTCCCGAGACCACGCGACTGAAGGAAAACTTAACCGTGAACCCTGGGCTGATCTGGCGACAACGCGACATGAAGTAAATCGCGAAGTCTGAGAACATTATTCATAACTGCTGATTTCTCCTGCGATCACCCGACTGAGCAGTGGGTCCCATTTTTTATAAAGCTTATAACATAAAATTCTTGCGACTACCCGACTGAAGAACATCGCTAAGTCTCAGAAGGATGAAGGAATATTCGGTTTTGTAACAAGACTACGCGACATAAAGGAAAAGCAAATTCGGGAGAGCATTTGGAATATTCGTCCTGGGTAATGCGACGAGGCGACTTAACTTAAAGCACATGTCTGAAGTGATTGAAAAAGTAACACTGAAACATAAGACATGACCTAGGGTTTTAAATGCATCGTTTTAACACTTGGATACTTAGGGTTTTCAGGGTTTTGAGCAATCTTTGGCAGGTTTTGAGCAATCTTTGGCAAGTTTTAAGCATGAAAACCTGAAATTTCGCAGAGGGCAAGACAAGGAACAAGGCAAAGCAGCAAAAACAGGAAAAACAACCAACAGGTATGATATGCCCCCTCGAGAGATCAATAGAATAAAGCATGATGAGATGGATCTCTCGATAGATTTAGAAGAGAAATATTTGATGATCGATATTGCGCTAGATGGTATGATTTGTGATGATTGATGCTTTATTGATTGATGATGATTGATAGAATGTTGGATAAATAGGATGATAGGTTGATTGATCTAGAATCTTGATGAAGGTTTTGCAAACAAGTGATAAACAAAGGTTCCAATTGGGATTTGATCAAAATGAAGAGTGTCTAAGATGATGGAGTCTTAATAGAAAAAGATATATTTCTATGATATAGACTCAAAATTGACCTCGATTCCTTCATTCTGGGTGAAGGACCTGTAATCCTTGATAGTTAACTTTCCAAAATCTAAGATCAATGTTGTTTTGACAATACGTGTTTGAAAAATATGCTATATGAGTGATTGTTGGATGAGAGAACTTGATAGATGATACACCAATAACTTCTAGGGGGTTGGCATAGGGTCATCTATGGATTTAGGTATTGGTGACGGTATGTTGATGGGCCATCTTACAGAGTCAGGAGGTAGTCATGCTTAGATGTTTTTAATGATATTAGATTTTTAATGATGGATAGATGTATCTTCTTTGATGATGTACTTTTGATATATCTTTATTTATGTTTATGTGGATATTTGATATATATTGTGATTGTTGACATTTGATAAACCTTACCACTTCCTTTTGATATTGATGATTTGACTTGGATGGTTGATCCTCACTTTCCTTGAGAAATCCCATAATGATTATTAATGCAAGATTTAATCCAACATGAATGCAATATGCAAATGCAACTAAACTATTGTCAGTTTGTAATGGATCTCTATTTATGAAATTATCATCATTGATCTTTTTGGTAGATAATTTTGAAATCGGTACAACCCTCACTGGTTAGATTTGTAAACCATGATGGTATGAGTACTTCTTTCAATGAATTCAATGTGACCACTGTCATCATTGAGGTTTTGTAGAATCGATACAACCCTCACTAGTGAGATTTCCAAACCATGGGGGGTATGAATACCATTTTCATCGGATTCAATATTGCAAGTAGATCTTGTCATTGAGGTATGAATTACCTAAATGGCCTAAGTATCCTTGTGCGTAAAAAGGAAAATAATTAATCCCTTTCATATACCAATGTCCTCGATGATTCTTTGATGATCATTTCATAAGACTAATTTTCATGTCGTCGAATCAATCCTAAAAGCAGAAAACCCTAAAAAATATCATGCTTCATCATTGCACCTCTAGTCCTAGACATTATGGAGTCGCTAAAAAGACGTGATTTAAAAAAAAAGGAATCATAAATTAGAGTTTCATAGGCATTGTGATTTGATCCACAAGTTTAAAAGATTTCAAATCCATCTTCTTGTATTTTGATTTTGTTCAAGTTATTCGATTCAACGTTTTGGATTCAATATCGATATTTGAGATGTTGATTGTTGATATTGGTTGGAAGTTTGGATATTTGAATGTGAGATTTGGATTCAATTAAAATGTTTACCCCTCCAAATTCTTGATCTTGGTGAAGGATGTTTGTGTTCTTCTTGTGTATGTTTTAATGAGGATTTCCAAATGATTGGATGTGTGCCCCTAGTTTGGATGAAAAATATTAAAACTTAACTTTGGATGAAAAAATGGCACATTTGGTGGTGGTTTTGTGTTTAAAAAATGACAAGCTAGGCTTTTTGTTGTTATATGGAGCCTAATTAGACTCAGAAGTTATTTCTCCCCACTTTTATCGACGGGGTTTACCCCTAGTTTTTTCTATGGGGGGTTTGGGGGTAGCGCCCCCAAGATGGGATCAAGGGGAATTGCCCCTTGCGGGGTCCTGGGGCAATGCCCCAGAATGGCTCCCTATCACGATATAGGGCGGGGTTGGGAGGCTACGCCCCGTGAGGCCAAAAATAATTTTATTACATCCTCCCAAAAAAGGTTGCATTAGATATATTTCATTGTGTTTGAATTGAGGATTTTTTTGTTTTTTGACATGATGTTGCAATTGTTTACATTTTTGGACATGATTGTGTCATTTTTTGCGATAATGATGTCCCTTGTGCTATTTTTTTTACTCTTTCTTGATGTTTGTCAATTATTGAAACTTGATGTTTGTTGATTTTTGTCGATTATTGAAACTTGATGTTTGTTGATTTTTTTGATTTGTGGTTAGTCTTTCATTTTTTGTGTTTTTAATGTCGAATTGTGATGATTTATCGAATCCTGATGAGTGTGATATTTTTTTAAATTTTTTTAGGGATTTTTCAATTTTTACGGCGTTTTAAATTTTTTGTGATAAATTTCAATTAGTTTTTCAATTTTTGCAATTTTTACGCTAACTTGTGGAGATTTTGACATTTTTTATTTTTTTATGGTGGTTTCTAGATTTTTTAAAGTTTTTAACCAATCATCATATTTGTTTTCCCTTGATGTCTAGCAAGGTAGAAGGTGTTGTGAGTGGATGAATGAGCCAAATCGGCTAGAGGGAATATGAAAATTATGGAGGAAGCATGTGTAATGTGACCCTCAGGAATGTCTCCTTAAGATTACTCTAGCTAAGGGAAAAGGGATATGACAATGTAGGCTAATGAGGTGGTTTCATATAGTATATAGGGTAATGACATGATGCAATGAAAGGCGTGTGTTTTTCCAAAGGAATGGATATGTCAAGAGACTTTTGAAAATATGTTTTTTCATTTGATGTCCTTGATTTTGATCAAGACTCAAGGATCTATGATACCCTCTCATGATCCTTGTTATCCCAAATCAATCCTCGTTATCCCTAAGCATCCTGACAATATATGGATAGCATGCAAATAAGATAGAACAATTAGGATAAGGTTTGATGGAATCAATGAGTGGATGGTTGGGTGATCCCACAAAACTGTGTACCACTTTTTGGCCAACTTTGACACTGAAATGAACATTCTAAAAAAAAACTTCGCTTTCAAACATTAATTGTTATTAAACCATTAAGAATTTGAAGATGATGTAAACTAGTGACTTTTATCATTTTGTTTCTAGTTTATAAATATATTTTGAAAAAAAAAATGGATTTTATTTGTATCCATTTTTCCTTCTCCTTCAAAAAATATTTTTCTGAAAAATCAGGATTTTTCAGGAGTGACACTCACTTTGATCAACATAACTTTTTTTATAAAATTGATAAGAATGTAATTATTTTGAATTTAGGTTTGTAACACAAATATCAAGGGAATACATTTGGTTTCATTCAATTTGGTTGAATATTTAATAGTTTATTGAGTTATGAAGTGACATTAATTATAATTTGGAAATAGGTTCACTTTGATCACTCTAACTCTATCTCTATTTATCAAAATTAATTTATTCTTTTTTTGATAGAAAGCTAACATAAAAACTTATTTCCTACATATTTTTCATAATTTTTTTCCCTTATTTACTATTTTTCCAGAAGCTTTGAACAGAGAAGTCGCTAAATGGTCAGACAACCTATGTTTAGTATAACTTGAAAAGAAAAGTCTTAATAAACTCAATATATATAACTCATAATAATTGGAAAGCTTTCTCGGAGTACTATCATCCTATATTTGGGTTTTTCAAATGAATTTATTTTATCCAACAAAAATTTAATGCCAAAGTGATTTTTTCTCAGCATTTTGATGGGTTCAAAGGAGACTCGATTATAGGTGTGAGTGAGGAGTAGAGGGATTATATCAAATGTATTTTGATCCAAGAGGCTTTTATCTAGCCATTTTAAATTTACTCCTTCAAATGGGACCTCTCAAGGCTTAAATCAACATATTTTCTTAAAAATGTGCAATTTCAGCAAAAATCAGGATGTTCAAAAAAGTGGGACACACTATTGTGGGACCACCCGGTTTGGAATTATTGTCAGGATGCTTAGGGATAAGGAGGCTTGGTTTGGGATAAGCAGGATCATGATAGGGTATCATAGATGCAATAAGTGAATAAGTTGATGGAAAGGATAACGGATGTCAAGATACCTGATACGCATGGATATGTTCAACTTTGTCAAGATCAAAGGTGAAAGAGGGAATACATATGCAAAATAGGATAAATGCTAGGATATGGAAGATGTATGATATGATGGATAACATGGATTATATATCATTGAAGGAACTTGCCCCCAAGTGTAGAGTACAAGAAACTGGACTACGCATGACGCCTTTTTGCTAGGTTTTCATCATGGTACTTGCCCAAGGTGCCACAAGAAGTGGCTTTCATCATAGGACGAATGATTTCTCTCTTTTTTTTTTCTTTTGATTTTTTCAGACTTTTTGGAAGATAGTGAATGTGTGATAGGAAATGGAGCAATTTATACCTCTTTGAAAGGTACGCTATAATGAACCATGGTCATGGAAAGGATGAAAAAAGATATTGATAAGGTTATGATAAAGGGTAGATATGGAGGATAAAGGTAGATGGTGGGTAAGGTTTTATAATACGAATTGGATAAGAGGGATGGAGGGATGGAAAGTAGATGTTGGATAATGGATTGGAGGATAAGAATCGTGTATGTTATGGATGGAAATATTGGCAAGATCAAATTTGACACACAGTTTGAATGGTGGGGGAATGATGGAGGAAAAATGGATTTGGAAACTTGAAATTGTGATGGAGGAGAAATTGTGATGGAGGACAAATTGTGTATTTTGGAACACAAGGGCCTAAAATATATGGAAAAGGTGATGAATTATCTGAGATAATAGATTTTTGGACATGAGGACCCAAAAGAGATTTGGAAGATGGAAAATGTGTGAAATGGGGTGGAGTGGGAGCCTTTGGAAACTTGAATGTCAACTTTGATTTTTCTTTTGTGTGCAAATCTTGAAAAAATGACTTGGGAATCAACATAATTTTTTTTTTTTTAAATTTCATTTGTGATGCTTTAGAATTCATTTCTTCAATGATGGATTTAGGAGCCCCCATTTTATTTGATTCTTCTTTTTTCTTGGTGGACCTTTGCGACCTTTTGGATATTTATTTTTTATTTGTATTCACAATTCGATTAGATTGGACACATTGATCTTGGTACTGTAATCACCCTAATTTGGTCTACTCTAAATAGAGACCCTATTTGCCCTAAATATGACCATACCCTCAATTATATTAATCCAACTATTTAATTATTGGCATAATTCATCAAAATCAAAATAATCCCTTAAATCAAAGTGATTTCATCACTACCTCACATTAATTACCTTGGCCTATTTAAATCAAATAAATCCCATTAAACCCTTGGCTAAAGTAATTAATTAAAGAGAATTAATAAAACTCTCAAAAGACAACTCATCACTTTCACATGGAAAGTTAATCCATGGACCAATGAGAGTTCACTCACATGGATCACCAAATATTCAATCCTCACCTTTCCTCACAAATAAATCTCAACCCTTCATTTCTAATTTTCTTCCTTACAAGGATTGAATTTTGAGCTCAATAGGTCCTAATTTTTAGAATTCTAATTGTACTCTTATGATGTTCATTTGGTTTCATGAATTCATAGGTAATTAGTTAACTATTTCATTTGTTCTTAATGAATCATTTTAGCTTGAATTGCATGATAGATAGTTTGCATTTCACTTGAATCTTCCATTCTAGGATTGAAAGTGTCACTGATCTTATGCATAATCCGTGGGAAAATTTATATCTTAGATCATAATCTTTCTAGATAGGAAGCAATATGTCGATTTCCTTTGGTTTTCTATGTTTTTCAATTGAATTTGATGATTCTAACCAATGATATAATCAGATATTGAAGTGTTGTGTTGCATCTTGCAGGTACAATAATCACACACACATTTCTTGCGCCTTCCGTAGGGTTGAACTCTAGATTTTTATCCTTTTTTGAGTTAATCATTAACCTTTTTTATTCTTGTTTTTTATGCAAACTTGCATTTAGCAGAAGAGGATCACATTTAGCATCTTGGATCACATTCGATGAATTGGGGATCGCATCCTGGATATCCTAACTCACATCTAGTTAAAGGAGGATCACATTTGTGGTAAATGCTTGTCTTTAGGATCTTTCATCGCATTTAGTAATTCCTAGATTGCATTTAGTAAAGAACATCACATTAAGTAATTTTCAGGATCGCATATGGTTGGCTTAATTGCATAAATGATTGATTTCTTTACTAATAAGCGAACCTTGTGTTTTTTTGATAAATGTGATCTTTTGACAACTTAACTAGTTCTTGCAGGATGCTGTGAAAGATCTCCTTGGCCAAAGAAAGGGAGAAAAAATAAAGCAAATTTCTAACAGGTGGTTTTGTAGGTGGCCTTCGAAAGATCAACTAGACTTGTCAAGCAATTTGAAACTTAATACAATTTCTCTTTTATTCATAATTTGCGTAGAGGAAGTATGCTCTTTTCCTTTTGGAAAATCAAAACCTCAAACCTCAAATTAAGTTTTTGAAAATAAATTGGGGAAAATGAACAAATTAATTGATCAAATTGTTTGGTTAGTTTCTTTTCTAGGAACTTAATTTGCGAATTCAAATTTAGTTCTTAATCCAACAAGAGGATTGAGCTCTTTTCCCAAGTGGAAAACTCAGAAACTCAAGATGGGGGATTAAGCGATTGAATTTCATAATTCAAGGGAAAGAACCTTGTCGTGCGTGTCTGATAGGAGAAAAAGACATGGATAGGAGAGTATGCTCTTCTTCGTTGAGAATCAGAAATCTAGATTCCTAAGTTGTCAATCCTCTTTATTTCTTTGAACTTTAGAGGGCCTATTGGTTGAGGGAAAAATCTCCCAGGAACGACCCAAGTGAGGACAGGTGAACGTCGTCCCTTCCATTTCACTATAATCAATATGCTTCCTTGAAGTATAAATCTCGGAAGACATAATAAGTTTTGTCCTTAGAGTTTTGACTATCATTCCTTGGACATGGTTGGATGTGTGTGGAGCGGAGCCACTTGAATCTTACTTGCGAGACTACACTAATCTAGGTACTCATAGGGCTATACGCCTCAATTTTTCCTTGTGCAATTCTATGGGGATGGTTGCAAACAGATGCCCAAAATAGACACTTTATAGTAATGACCACTTGATTCACCCTCGAAAGGTGATAATCTTTGTGCAAGGAGGATAGTAACCTCCACATGATACTCATCATTTCGTTCCCTCACTTGTGTTTCAAGTCAGATAATACGACATCATGACTAGAGCCATTGCGTTCTTGGTGATGGTCGTATTCTGATTAGCATTTGAGTGTGTGCCTGAGTCTACAAGAAATGATTTTCATGCTACACCACTGGTTTAGGTAATATGTGTGTTTGGTTCATAATAAACATGCTTGATGTGCCAAAATTGCAATAACAACATAAATCCTCTCAAATAAATCAATATTTTGACAGTCACGATCATTTGCACTACTTCAGACAATCTCAAATTTGTCAGACGGACCCTAGAATCAAATAATTTTTCACGTCTCTCCTAACAAAGTGGAAAATTTTCAAAATTCCATCAAATGGTTGCATTTAGTGATCCTAGCTCACATTTGGTCAAAACATAACCGCATCCTGTAAATAAAGTCGCTTTTGGTCAATCCTGAATCACATCTGGCAAATAGGATCACATTTAGGAAGAACAAGATCGCAAACAAGAAATCTAGGATCACATCCCATCAGTCGCATCTAGGACAGAGGGTACTTGCACATGTGCTATACTCAAAAACTTGGCAGTTTTAGATACCCTTTTTGCTTGTCAGTCAAAATTTGTTGTTCTTGTTGGCCCACCTAACGTTGTTTCTCAATTGACTTGAAAGTCTACCTCACATGTTCTTTAGGGTTGTTGCAATTAATACCAAATCATGTTGTCACTTTACTAAATAAATCTTCTTGATTCCCAGCTCACTGTTAGGGTATTTTAACCCTCTGATGCTGAAATTAATCACTTTAAACATCAAACTCACATTCACGACAACTTGGACAATTCAGAATTCCTTTTGGCACTATTGGAACAATTTTGGTGAGATTGATATCTTGATTTCATGGTTAACAAAAGAAGCAAACAATATCTTGCTGATGATTTAGAAAGACCTTTAAGATTTCTTAAATTTCAACAATGAGAGACATCTCAAAGAAACCCTCTTTTTCATCAAGACTCACCCGACATGAATGTACCTAATAGAGAATGGATTGTTGCCTTTGATGAATATGACCAAGATGATAACCAAGCTGAAAGAGAAAGTCAAGAATAAATAAATCATGACCATCCTTTGTTTTACTCGGATAGTGATGAAGAAATATTAGAAGAAGAGTACAATAAACTCAAACAAAGTACGAAGTTTCAAAAGACCTTGGAGAAAATAATTGAAGAAGACAAAGAAAAATATTTTCTCCAGCTAGCTTCTCTTGGGGTTAAACTTCCTAAATATTATGATGTCGAATGATTAAAGGTTGAAGAGATACAAACACTCATATCAATCCTCTCTAAACAACTGTATCAATTGCAAACGAAGCTCACAAAACTTAAGAAAGAAAAGAGTAAACCAACAAAGAAATACTCATTGGAACATACATGTTTGTTCCCATTCAATGAGAACTTGCAAATGGTGCATTTCCACCAAACATGACAAGACCAAAGTATGAAAAATACATGGGAAAAATGGATCCTCACGATCATGTGAGATAATTTTGCGCATTGAGTATCAAATTTATGCACAAACCAACATACTTGATGAGACTATTTTCGGCAAGGTTAGGAGGACAAGCCATGGAATGGTTTTACAAACTCACACCTAGTATACAAACATTTGAGGAGTTGATTCAAAGATTTGTCCAAAACTAATATTATAACATACAACACAATGTCACCATGATGGATCTATCTAATACCAAACAACAAACATGTGAATCGTTCACACATTTCTTGCAACGATGGAGGAACATATTTGCAAGGTACTCAAGAAAAATACATGAATTGGAAAAGACAGAGATATTCACCAATAAATTAGTACCTGAAATGAACTGTCCTACAAATGCAATATTCTCCTAGTTTTGATATAATGATTAAGAACGCTATTCGTTCTGAAGAGGTTATGGTAAAGAAAGGAGAAATCATGCTTTCTAATGACAAACAATCCACTAACAACTATAACAACAAACCTAAATTATGGAACAAGAACAAAAATGTTGTTAATGATGGACTGGTAGAAGATTCAAATATGAACGTTAAACCGGTTGTGTGTAATCTTGCAAACAACCTACAAGCAAGCAAAGAAGCTAAGGAAACAACAGTACCACGAGAAAACAATGATACTAACAAGAATAAGTTGTTGGTGTCTATACCACAACATACATTTACTCTATTTGGAGAACCTCTTTAGACTGTTTTGAAAACTCTTTTGGACAAAACAATCATTACTTTATCAGAGTCAAAACCTTTGGAACGGGAAGTAAAACCAAGATGGTGGAACAGTAATGCATAATGTGAGTTCCATAAAAACAAAGGACACAAGACAAATGACCGTGTCAAAATAAGCACGTTATACAATATCTCATCGATGGAGGAAAGATCAAAGTGGAAGGGCACACATGTAATGAAGATCACATGGCCTATAATAAACCATTTCCTAACTATAAAAAGGAGAAACCTCTAAAGAAAAAGGAAATGAATTCAACTACACCTATTCTCATAACGATAATATGATCAATATGTTGGACATAAAGAACAAATCAATCGATGTGATCACTATCAAAGGTGTCAAGGATAAGTCGCCATAGTCAAATGCGATAACACGAAGCCAAGCACAAATTATGATCAAAGGGGTTAATTCTTCATCGAAACAGGCAACATCATCCAAACCACCTATTGTCACAATTCCAAAACCAGCAACGTCAAGACAAAGGGTTCCTATACCATCCGCTAACTATAACTTTGTGGAACAATTGCAAAGAACCTCGGCTCAAATCTCTATATTTGAGTCGCTAAAAATCTCTTCAGTGGATAGGGAATTTCTTGAACAAGCCCTACACTTAGCCAGTATTCCAAAGGACATAGATGTAGATAAATTCAAGCCAATGGTCAATCACATATCAACTCCACATTACCTCTCTTTTTCAGAACTGGATGATAAATCTTTGACTCATCCCCATAATCAACTTCTCCACATTGAATTGTTTATCCATAAACACCGTGTAAAATGTGTATTTATAGATGAAGGCGCGAGTTTGAATATTTGCACTCTCAATATGGTCAAAGTATTGGATCTTTCAGAACACATCATTGCTTCAAGGAGCAAGACAACCATCAAGGCCTATGATGAGAAAAAAAGGTCATCCAAAGGACTAGTTTTTTTATCAATAATAATAGGACCAATAGAACAAGATGTGATTTGTCAATTTCTTGATCTACCATTAGCCTATAACATATTACTAGGGAGACCTACGATATATAAAATGCAAGCAGTGCCATCTATTTACCACCAATGTATCAAATTCCCACACAATGGAGTAGAAGAAATAATTCTTTCCGATTCAAGCTACACTTGCAACAACATCAAGGTAGACTGTATGGTTCCTCAATACAAGGAAGTTCCAAAAGAGTTCCCAGCAAAAACCTCTAAAGACATGGTGATGAGAAGCGTTGGAAAAATGCTAAAAATTGAAGAAACTATCATATGGGAATACAAATTGGATACAACCCCATCCTTGGATAACATTCCCGTATCTCCACAGTCATATGGGAGACCCTCCCCATCATTCGCAACTTCTACCTCAAAAGGGAAAGGTATGCATGAACTCATTGGCATGGTTAGAGCCACAACTCCTCAAGAAGAAGAAAAAGAAGATAAAGCAGTCTTGGCATGGCTCTATAAAGGGGAAAATGGATAAAATGAAGTAAAACATGTTGAGATATCGCCCAAAAAATATGGTAAAGGTTATGATCTTTGTTGGGATTAATGGGAAGTATGTACTAAGAGGGGAGGGGTGAATCAGTACCTCTAAAACTTTTGTATCCTTTAATCAATTAACTTTTGTAATCAATTGTATATCCATTCAATGTGATCTATACTATCTTGATGTGAGTTATATCAATTCATAACATTAACATACATGTGAAGATTCATAGAAACATTCATGAAAGTAATTTGACACATAACACAAGATATAATATCGCAGAAAACTCCTGTTAGGAAGTAAAAACTACGGTGGGGATGACACCCACAAAATATTCACTATCTATAGATTGGAAGGGGCTGATTAAGGCTTACAATTTGATCACTTCTGATGATCTACCTTGTTAAGAGTATCGGTGGAGACCTGTTTAAGTCTACTCTGTTAAGAGATTTAGTAACACTGTCGACTGTGCACTCAATTAAGAGATTTGTTGTTGGACTGTTAAATCCACCTTCCTTGAAAGGATTTTTACACTTTGCTCCACTTGTTAGAATGATAGAAAATTACAAATTGACCTGGTAAATATAATATCCTATTGCTTTTATAGATCGAATTTAGTTTCCATGAAAAATATTATCACCTAATTGTGATTGAATAATACCTATGATTCTCGGTATCCTCTGTTCTTGGTTCTAATAACCAAATTCACCTTTTGCTGTTCTTTTTTTTGAAACTCTCAATCTGAACCATAGATGTGCTCATTTGATTCATTCAAGTTCCCCTCTCTCTTCACATCATTTTTCATCCATGTATAATGAATGATTGCATCATCTATTTATAGATGGATTGACATCATCAAGTTTCGATAAAAACAATGTTAACTCTAAGATCAGGTTTACAACTTGTACCTAGATCTCCTAGTCTATGCCTTTGAAATCAGTTAGACTGATTTAAGCAATTACATTCATGTATCTTGTCCCTAAATAAATGGATTTAAAAACAAATAAATATCCTATAAATAGAATAAGCTTGCTTTATTTAGACGTGGAAGTCAGATCCACTTTTACAGGCTGCAACTAACTTTTGGTTTCTGTCTGTCCGTTATGCTCTGATTGTCTTTCGGTTTTGTTCTGTCAGTTGCACTTTAACTGTCTTGTCATTTAGCACTGTATCTTGCATGTTGGGTTCCTCTTTACCCTTCTGTTTTGTATTTTTGGTTTACACACTAAGTTGTGTCGTTGGTTCACTTTGTACTTAGTCATCTTCAGTGATCTCTTACTATCTGATCTTCGGTTTGCTCTGTCCTGTCTTTCGGTGTATGCTTACCAAAAGTGTTGTTTGTATACTAATCAATCTCCCCTTTTGACATTAGTATCAAAAATTGATATGTGCGAAATACTAACAAAATGTTAAGTATATACAATATATATAATTCTTAGTCACTTCATGACTCCCCCTATGTATATGCCGGTATATCTGTACATATGATATATTTCCTTCTACATATCATTTTCCCATATGAACATACATATACATATTTTCCATTTGCCTATCTGAATGAATGAATATACATATCATTTTCTCTTTTATTTTGTACTCATATCTTTTTCCCCCTTTTTTGATATTAAGGGCAAAGGTCTTTACCTTAGAGCTTGTAAAAAATGTGGTAGTGTGAAGACTTCATGTCTTCCATCATTTTTTCCCATTGTTCTTTTAGGTTCTCTAGAGCCATGTGCTCGAGTGTGATCTTTGAGTACATGTCATAGATGTTGTCTGCTACAGACATCTTAGGAGTTGCTATAAGTTGCCTTGCTGAACTGATATGCTGTTGGAGCAGTGTAAGGTTTAGTATAAGTTGAGTTTGGAGCTCGGTTACTTCTTCCCTAAAGTGTGTTTCTGCTTCCCACAGTTCCTTCCTTAACTGTTTTATCTCTATGATCTTCTCATAATGCAATTTAACTCCATTGTCTCCATCGATGGTTAAGATATCTGCACTACTTGCTAGATCTGTATCCAGCTTTGCAATGTTGTCTCTATTTTCTTTAGTGAACTTGTCTATTGTGCTCAATTTTTGAATTAAGGTTATAGCTTCATATATTATTGGATCTAATTTAGTGATGAATTCTGATAGCTTTACCTTATTTACCGCCACTTCTTGGCTGACGTTTTCAATGAGCTTCTGTTGGTACTTCAACTCTGCTCTCTCCTCAATTGCCTTCTCAGCTTCAATATTCTGAGTTGTTATTGCATCGGTGAGAGGTGCTAATTGATCTAGAATGGGCTTGTTTTGATCAATATCAACATCGGGTACAATTTGGTGCAAAATGTCCTGTGTTGTCTCCAGTACCATGGAGTCCTTGTGTTATTTCTTCAGCTTCTCCTGTAATGCCTTCCTTTGGAATATTTCTCCATATTCTTGTAATGCTTCAAAATCAAGTGTAGATGGGTCACACTTTGGTATTTCTATAAGTTCATCCAAGGTGACTTCCAAATTGTTCTTCTTCTGCGAGTCACTAGAATGTAAATCCATTGCCAATTTCTCAGCTTTCTTAGTTGTGCTCGATGAAGTGACCTGTTGTGCTTCTTTTTGTTGCTTGGTGGCGGTTTCATCTTGTCAGGTGTTTGTAGACGTCTCCACATTCACCTTCACATCGTCGGTAGCACGTTTGTCAGTTTCCTCAAGAGTACCATCTTTAGGTTTGTCTCTGTCATCGGTGTCCTTAGCTTCATCCTTATTTTTTTCTGTATTCTTATCTGTTGTATCTGCATCCTTTTCTTTATCTCCTCCAATAACCTTATCAGTAGGAGTTACATCTTGAGTGGCTTCGATGTCTTGTTGACCATTGGTGTTGTCTTTGTTTGCCTCATCCCCTGCATCCTTGGGAGTGTCCTTTTCTGGTGACTTGTCCTTCTCTTGTAGAATATTGATAGCTCTTATCAATATTGGCATGTTGCCTAGAATATTTACTTGTGCAGAATCAATTATTGTGTCCTGCTCATCTGTTTTTTCCTTTGCAACAGTGACATCTTCATCTTTATTCACTTCCTCTGCTGGGTCATCGGTAATGTCAATGACATTAGTATCCACAATGTTTGCATTTTTGGTATCTCGCCATGATTCATCTGCAACATTTGCAGTCTTGTTTTTGGTTGTATCATCTTCTTCTTTATCTAACTCAATAGATGTGTCATCTTGAGTTGCCTTATCAACATCTTGTTGTTGAAGGTCTTTGTCAAGGCTTTCCTCCTCAGTAGGTCTGTTCATAATCTTACACCATTTCTTATGGCTATCCTGCTCAAGCTCTATAAGCCTTCCTTCAAGAAATTTGTATGCTCTCAACATTGGTGAGAACTCCTTTTTGTACTTCTCTATCATTTCATCTATTTCTACCTTCTTTGATTCAGGCGGCATCAGAGAAACAAGTACTCTTTCTCTTATTTCTTTTTCATTCTTCAAGGCAAATGTCCATCTGGAGTATAGTCTATCCAATAGTTCTCTTGGTACATGATTGCCTTCAAACTCAATCGGTACATATTTGAACTTGTACATTTTCTCTATGATGGCTTCCTCTATTTTATTATGATCTTTTGGGTCTAATTTCAACCATATTCTAATCATTGAATCTGTAATAGATCCAGAATAGGTAATAGATTTGCATATGTCAATAATAGATTTAGGAGCTTGTACCTTGACACTTTATGCCTCTTTTTCTTTATCTCGCTCGGTATCCTCTATATCCTCTCGAGTTATGAACTTCCTTCTTTTGTTTTTCCCTGTCTTCGGTGTGGCAAATTTCCTTTTGTAGGTTCTGACCTTTCCTTTCTTAAAAGGTGAAGGAGTGGAATCCTTTGATGTTTGGCTTCTTGTTCTGGAAGCAGTTGTTTTCCTTGGCTTCTTAGTTGGTGGAGGAGGTGGTGAATCTGACTCTGTTTTCTCGAAGTCATCCTTTTCCTCTGTTTGACCGATAGATATTTGTTCTTTGATTTCTTCCTCCTGTTCAACTTTTTCATCCCGTTCAGTTTCTTCCTCGGTTGCCAACAATATCTTCTTGAGATTCTTCACCATCTTGTCCTTCTTTCTGACAATTTTCTTAAGAACCAGGCCAGATTTTATTTTTGTCTTGGCCTCTTCATATGCTCCAAATTTGGGTTGTTTCTTATCCAATGGTTCATTGATCAAGACATCAATTCCCTTAGTTGCAAGATCAATGTTTATTTCATACTCCAATGGTTGTAACCCTATTTTCCTCGATACAACAAGCTTGATATATGTATTGTCTGTATCAACCATGAAGCATATCTCATCTTTATACTTCTCAATGAGTTCTTTGGGGATTCTTAGCCTCTTTTGCATTCAGTCTTTGAATACATTGAAGTATTCATCCATGACTGTCTCAAAATTATCTCCTAGTGTGGCTATGTGCTCATTGATTTGCATGGTGATTGGTTTGGTGTTGTCCCATTTCAGATCTCCTACCAATGGGAATGTTTCTTGAAAATAGAAGAAGATACACATTATGAGTGAGCCAAACTTACATGTGTTTGACTTCGCATTCCTGATATTCTTTAAATTGTATTTTAACTGATTCAGGAGTAGTTCAGATAAATCTAATTGTGTTCCCTTCTTCACAATTTTGTAGACTGTGTCCACTACACTTGGTGCTATGTTGTTCAATCTTCCATCTTGGAAGAATTTGTAGCCTAGAACGCATGCAATGAACTTGATCTCATCATCGTTTATGGTAGTAACTTTCAGTCCTCTACCATCCCATTTGGCTCCTATCATCTTCTCGGTCTCAGCCTTATGTGGATGCTTTAGTGCCTTTACTTTCTCGGTTATAGGGTAACTGGTGACCACATGGATGACATCTTGGGTTATCACCTTCAGTTCATCAAGCCATAGCTTTTTGTTATGCATTTGGCTTAGCAATAATTGAATCCATTCGGTTTTGAAAACCTTTGGGAACATTAGGGCATTGGTGAGCCCTTTTATTTCTATGTTCTTGTGTTCATCTTTCAGAGTTCCATCTTCATTACATATCTTCTTATAAGCTCCTTCAACTTCTTAAGTTCCTATCTTTGCAATCTTGCAGTGTATGAAAGATCCAAAGTCTTCCACGAGTAAAACCCTAATTGGTATGCATGAGAATGCTCCAGCGTTGTCGCGTTGTGAGGAAACCTCAGGATGGATCTTGTAGTTAGGTTCCTCACATGCCAAATTCTTGACGAGCTTGAACTCATCCTTCTTTGTGTTCTTGGATTTCACGATTCTTAATGTCGAGGCTATTTTTAGAAATTTAGGGCTTCCTGTGAAATGCGTGAAAACAAAGTTGTCGGTTCTGTAGAACTTACTGTATATTCTTGCAACGATTCCTGATCTACTTTGGAGTGTTGTGTGTCGAGTCGTGGTTGCTCTGGGACTTAGTTTCTTTCTTCTCAAAAATTGCCTTGGTCACTTTGCTCTGGTCATTGTGAACAATGAATTTTTATGTTTCCCTATTTATAGTTGTTGCGCTAAAACGTGTTTCATAAATGCTTACCAACTCCTCGGTGTATGAAGACGGAGTTCGTCGGTGAAGACTTCATTTTCCTTTGGTGACAGTCATAACGTTTTGGAGCAATCATTATTCCACTTGATTTTACTGACGGGTTTTGGTATTGCAGACAACTTGTTCACTCTACTTGTTTATCGACGAGGCTCGGTTTATGCTTAGCAACTTTGCTTTTAACCGACACTTCTCGGTAAGTGAAGGCAGTGTTAGCTTTGTGTGTATACCGACGGGTTTCAGTATGAATACCCGATAGCACACTTATCAAAGATTTTAACAAGTAATACCATGATGCATCTTTCTTATGCTAATTTGGCATTATATCAACATACATATTATGGAATTGATGTAAAATAATAACTTGGGTAATGCAGTTCGATAATTACTTGTTCTTCTTAGGTGGGGGTGGTGATGTCACCAGAACCATTGGATGGGGTGTGTTGGTTGTATTCCAGGTTTTGGCTTGTTTACCTAAGTTTTGTGGTCTTCCCTCTCTGTTTTCATGTTTAAAACAGACGTCTCTCAGTCTCTATGCCTTATCCCTATCGATGTTTTCAGGTTTTCAAGTCTGAATCTATGAGAATGTGCCCTAGGTCTTATTTGGTGCTCCGAATTGAAAAGAAACCCTAGGGTCTTTCTCGTTTATGTTTCGCTGTTGCTTTTCAATTCACTCAAGTCATGTGTTATATTCTGATCGCTTAGTCGCATATGTTAAACGACATATTCCCTTTTTCTCTCAGACTTAGCGATTAGCTTGTGTCGCGTAGTCTCATTCAACTTTAGAATATTCCTTTGGCATTCCCAGACTTCGCGATTTAGTTTGTATCGCGTAGTCGCAGGATCAGTAAATAGGCCAACAGTATATGGAGGGGCCCACTGACAGGTCGTGATGTCGTAGGAAATTTTTAGCAATTAAGGGTTTATCACAAGACATCGCGATCTCTTTCTATTGCGTAATCGCTAAATGGGTCTGAAGTTAAGTATGTTGTGAAAGCTTTAGTCGCGCAGTCTCCAGAAAAGATGCCAGTTAAGTTAAAGTTTCCAAGACCTTGCGACTAACCGTGTGCGGTTTGGGATAAAGCACAGTCGGGTTGTCGCCAGATTCAGGAGATGACTCAGCTTTGCATTATACGATGAGACATGTGTCAGAAGGTAAGTGGATTTCAAAGACTTAATCGCATGATTGCTAAAAGGAAAAAACTCATTCAGCGACTATGAGACTCATTAAGGGCTTCTGTTTGTCGCAAAGTCTCAGAAGATTTTAAAGGTATAAAGGATTACTTGGTGATTGCGCGACAACCGTCAGATGAAGCAATTAAAAGATCCTACGGTGGTCGCCAAGTCTAAGAATAAAAGAGCCCAAAAGGAAAAGTCCTCCCGACTCAACGGCTAAGGGTATGTCGCGAAGTCATCATATAAAATAAAAGGCATAGTACCGTTGTGTTGTCTCAAGAAGTTTTGGCACTTAACATTTACATTCTGTGATCGGGCGACTAAGGGAAGTCGCGAGGTCTTGCAAAGGAAAGAAGACATTTGGCGACTTAGAGATAAACCGTGAAAGCTAGAAGTGACAGTTAGTTGCATAGTCTCCGAAAAGAAGGTGAGTTAGTGCTAACCATTGGCGACTTTGATTTCTTCATTTTCGCGTGATCGCCAAATGATAATTGAGGTTAACGAAAGTAAGGAAAGTTGTGTAGTTGCTATGTCTCCAGAGAAATCACGGTTTAGAGACTGGGGTCAGCAACAGAGAAAATAAGTGCAGTCGCATGGTCGCTTGACACCAAATTTTAAGAAAATGTGGCAGTATCAGATATGACAGTGTGAATCACTCATCGACCAATCACAGGCTTAGATTTTGATTACTCTGCAAAAAAGGGTAGCTGAGATGTATGACAGTTAGCAAATCGCAGGAGGACATGTCAGCTCATTTAAATTTTGTAAGGTTTTTCCGAGGATTCAGTTTTATGATTTTGATTTCCTGTCACGCTCATGGAACTACGGCTAGGTTTTCAATCAAGTTCGCAGTATGTTGAATTAAAGACAAAATTGATGTTTTCCAAATCATGAGTTGTGTGCTTCGAACGGTTACTATAAGGAGTTGATTGTTTATTCATTTGCATTCATCTTGCTTTCAGAATTCCAAAACGAGAAGAGCTAAGTATATTATACAGAGAGAAAATTTAGAGAATTGTAGGGTTTTCTGTTGCTTAAAGCTTATTATTTTCAGAGAATTGTGCATAGGGGAGTAAGTGAATCTCAGAGATAGATTTGTTTCAATATCGGTAAAGAAAAGGAGATTTTGGCACGGTAAACATGAGTAGAGCAGTCAGTGTAGCATCAACCAGTGGTGGAGGTGAAATGTCAGAAGAGGAGGCAAAGGGAAAAGTAAATTACTCTGATGAATTTCTCAGATTGCTTCCTGGCTCAACTCAGAACAAAAGAGCAAATGCCAATGTGCTCATTAATGATTATCGAGATATACGAGATGCTGACACTCCAGGAACAACATGTTTTTCACTTTCCAATTACTTTTATAAGAATTCTGATAAGGCTATTCCAGTATCAAACCCTTGGACCTGTGACTTAGCTAGATTAATTGTTCCTGATGTCTACGTAGATGTAGACTTGTTCCTAGACCTGGCCAGTCATTATGATGTTTTGTCCAAAACAATCAAAAGGAATGATGGCATTGCCTTGCTGATACTTAACAGAAATTCATTCATGCAAGCCTTTGGCTTATATAGCACCATGTCTACCATAATTGACATGACAAAGCAGCAATAGAGATATAGTTTGAAGCCTGGAATTGGTAGAGGCCAGTTGCAGAAAAATATGTTGAAAGAAGTGAGGAAGTATTTAGATCCTATGTCTGGGACAAGCCCATATTATTATAAGGATTTACACTTCTATATTAAGTATATTGCCTATGCCCTATGTAGAGTGCTAGGGATAGATGGAGAGGCAGAGAAGATCAATGCTGACATTTTGATGATGGCGCTGGATTTACAGGAGGTGCACTCCAGTACTAGTTATGATTACATACAACATATCATTGATGAAATGCATGAGGGTTTCATTGCCACTCAGAAGAAGATGAAAGATCCAAAGGAGGAGCCCAAGTTCTTACACTACTCCATCCTTATGCATCTCCTGTTGTATTTTAATTTTGTGATCATGGATGTGGATAATTTGGCCCCTCAGAGATTTTTTCTGGAAGGACCAAATCCTATCCAATTTTGGGTGAGGGTTTGGAATTACATGTCCAAGGACTGTGATTATTGTGCTTTTCAGAATTGGATTGTATATCCAATAGTACAAAGTCTGGGAATCAGTAGAACAAGAGTCCCACTAAAGATTATGCAACTGCTTAGGCCATGTGACTACACAGATAAGTGGGAAGGAAAGGATAATTGGGGTGATTTCTTCTTTGAAGAAAATTATAAAGTTATCAGAGTATATGGGTGTATTCACCCACCTCATCTCTTACCCTACTATGTACCAACAAGAGTGGCTGCAATGGAGTTTATATGGCAGCTCTTGTTAACAGACAATGAACATTTTGTGCCACATAAGAAGGGGACTTTGACCCCTAGGCAATTCAGAATCTTTAACTTTACAATTTGCAAAGGTGCTATTGATACAGTGGGCCAGTGGTTGGAAGGATGCAGAATGGGGGTAGCCCCCTATAGATATATTGACCCAGAAGGTTTTATGGTAGGAGTGAGAAAATTGTATACTCCTACAATCCCCAATACCAATGTCCACTGTAAATGCATAGAGGAAGATGCAACAAGGAACATCTTGGATGAAGATGACATTTAGACAATGAGATTGAGGATTCAAGAGTTGTTAAATCTTGAAAGAAAAATCAAGATAAATGGGATGGATTTTGGGGGTTTCTACCTTGATCTCCCATATTTTGACAAGATTAAAGCCATGATAGACAACTATTATGTGCTCATAGAACAGCGTGAGACTGTCCTTGACAAAAAAGGTGCCCAAGGGCCCGATCACTCAGAATCCGAATATGATAGCAGTAGTTACAGTGATTATGCACGTCCTACTAGGTATGCTCCACCACAACAAAATATTGCTGAAGTGCCACAGTTGCAGGGACCAAAGGGCCACATTGTTGACTTGACAGTGGTGAGTCAACCAGATGATGTAGAAGAGCCTACTGCTAAGAGGCAGAAATTAGAAATAGGTCAACCTTCCAATGAAGGGCAAAATAAGAAAAGGGATAAGGCTAAAGCCCTAGTACCTGGCAATAGGTTATATGATCATAACCTGAGGAAAGCAATTATGGAAGGCAAGAAACAACAGCCTGATTTGGAGGATGAGGTTGAATTGCCTCTTAAAGCCTGTGTTGATGAAAGACTAATCCATCAGCAAGAATTTTTGAATGATGACAACTTTGTCAAAACTGAGGAGTTTAAAGATTTCCTGAGATGGTGTAAGAAAGAGAAGATAAGAGCTCAATTGACAGTTGATGGTAAGGAGACCATAACAAATGAGGCTTTGGTAGCTCTGCAGTCTTATGATCCTGAAGGTGACGACATTTCACCTGAGGAGGCGAGGAAATTGGTGCTAGGTAGTGGTATATTATTGGCTGAGGGCTGGGATTTGGCATCTGCCTTCATCATTGACCAAATTAGAAAAGAACCGGATCTCAAAATGGCTAGTGAAGTTCAGATGGGAGATGTGATAAAAAGATTTGGGTATAGCCCAAAGTCTCAAGCCTTTACAATGTGGAGCCTGTGTCCAAAAGATCAAAAGCCCCAAGTGGTGAATATTCAGGAAAACATGGTGGGCAGTCAGATGGTGTCGACAATGCAGAATACAGGGGATTTGGAAATATCCCAAATCATGACACACTGGGCTCATTTAAATGAGGACAAAACTAAACAGTTGTCTGATAAGTGTAGCACATTGTTAGAAGAGACAAGTGCATTGGCAAAAGATAGAGAGTTGTGTCGTATACAGGTACACCAGCAAGATCATGTGATAAAAAGATTGATGAAAGAGTTGGAAGAGAAGCCTGAGGTGATGTATGTGCCTATGCAACCATAACACCTGCAAATTGAAGACAAGGCAAAATCCGAAGAGGTGGTTGAGGAAAAGATTGAGGGAGAGAAAGGAAATGCAATTGCTTTGAGAGCATTAAAAGGTGTGTTACAACATAGAATTGAAATTCTAAAAGATAAGACTGATGTTGTACTCAATGCTTATAATAAGTTGCCAGCTTTGCATATAGAGGTGACGGGGCATCTGGCTATTTTGAACCCCTATTTTACTAAATGGTCTACTAGGGTACAATTATTTGAAAAGCTAGCATCTTTGCAAGCCCTAAGGTCAGATTTGCCAGAGATAGTGACAGAAGTTGAAGATGAGATCAAAAGTGTCAATATTGCTCTCATTCTTTAAAGGCAAATTGAATCAAATAGAAATAAAATTAAGCCTCTTTTCTAAAGACTTTAATAGATTTATTCCTTCCTTAAGGGGAGATGATGACCAAGTAAAGGCCTTAGATGCCTGGAGGAATGAATTTGACAACAAAATGCCTAGTGATGAGGCATTTATTTTGGGGACAGATGTGGATATTGAAGGATTCAATAAAATATTGGATGAAACTTTCAAGGCAGAAACTGACATTAACAAGTTTGTAGTAGATGTCAAGAATATCACTGATGCTAGATGGGATAGGCAAAAAGTACAGATACAGAGTACTCAAGACTTCAAATGGCCATCAGATGATGAAGTGAAAGCATAGGAATTAATGACCACGCCCAAGAGAAAGAAGCCAACAGTTGAAGAAGAAATCTTGGACGATGAGTAAGGGTGACTACTTGGCGCCTCACTATTGAAGATGAAGACGACAGTTATTACAAAAGGAGAATGTAGGTGAATATAAAATCACGGTCATCCAGACTCGACATAACTACTGCCATCTACTATGTATACTATCAGATTGAAGTCGCTAGATCGGGAGAAGAACAAATAATATCTATTTTCATCTTTTGACTTGGTCATTCCACCACTTCTTCTCTCTCTTTCTTTTTGTCTCTTCTGTATTTTTAGGGTTAGGTTTTCTGAGACCATCCGAAGCTTGTAGCATCCTTTTGAAAAGGATTCCAAGATGGTTGAAGACCTATATATATAGAAGAGAGTTGTATTTTAAAAAGAGGATGAAATATATTGTAAAAATCAGTCTTTCTAAATTTGTATCTATGTTCTTTCAAGGTTCAAAGATTTTTCATTGTATGAAAGAATGATTACATCAATAAAATACGGTGCAATTTTACTCTTTCTATTGTTGTCTCTTTATTTCCTGTGTATGCTTTTTTTATGCTTAAGATCGTAAGGCACTCTGAAGCATTTTGGTTACAAGGTGACTATTTAATTACTTACAAGTTTCTTTCATGCAAAGAACTAAGTTTTGTGAGTGGTTTTAGGAAGCATATCAGTATTTAAAGATTTGATACAGTATTTTAGAGGTAATCAGATAATTTGTAAGGCAACTTATCCTAATTGCATGTAGGTTGTAAGGCAACTTACAGTATTTTGTTTCTGTGAGACTTTAGGCTTTTGACTCTGTAACCCAAAGGATAGGCACTGATCTAGGTCTTGATCTGATAATATATCATCATCCAAGTTTTCAAAATTATTTCAAATACATCTGTTACTAAAACATATGAGCTGAACTCATCAATGACTTATGTCAGCAGGACAGTGTCCACTTTATTGATTCTTTAGAGAGTGAATCATTAGGTTATCCCTCCTAAAATCAAAAGGAAGAAGGATGCAAATCCTTGTCTCATTGGTTTATGTTCTTAAAACCATAGCCTAGCTTGTTATACTCTGTTTCAAACTAATCATTGCAATCTCTAAAGTGTTTTATAAGTTGTTATAGTGAGGTTTTAGGTACCTAACCAGTGAATGAAATAATCCACCAAATACATAGGCTGAGATATTAGTAATCTTTAAAAGGTAAAACCTGCCTGAGTTTGTGGAGCTCAAAAACGAAGAAGGATATTCTCCAATCCTTAGAAATTAGCTTTTCTCTTGCCTAAAAGAGGTTGCATCTGAGTATACAAGGTATACTTTCATCATTAGGTAAGTATTGCAAGAAAAAATGCTAACAGGGTGTCACCATTTACATTGCTCGGTCCAGCTTCATCATTGTTTGAAGCTCTTCTCCACATTTTGTCTCTTGCCCTCTGGATGTCTTCAATGGTGTTTCCATTGGGATATGTGCTTGTCTCTGTCATTCGGTCTCTGCAGTCTTTCTTGAGATGACCAATTTTATGACGGTGTAAGCATGCCATTCCGGGATTAGTCCAACCTCTAGACTTTCCAGCCCACTGTCTCATAGAGTTTGAAGCAATGTGACCATATCTTCCACATACTGTACAATTTGTCCAAGTGTTGTAATCCCATACATACTGGTTACCAACTCTCTTTAGTTGATAGAGAGTTTCTTGACCTTTAGGCTTCCATGCTTGCCTTTTCTTTTTCCAACATTCAAGAGTTGTGTGCCCATTCATTTTGCAAGTAGGACAATACTTGTCCATGTAGGTTTCCTTTTTTGGTTGTTTCATCTCAGACTTACATTCATATGCTTTATGTCCTTTCTTGTTACATTTATAACAAAATCCTATGAATGAAGATGTAGATTTAGGAATACCTTTCATTTTGCCTCTGCATACATTTGATGTATGGCCTTGCTTTCCACAGTGATTGCATGTAAGCTTTCTAAGTTTTGAATTTGTATAGAGATTCTTTGGACCATTTTGATTTGATGATTCTCTATTCTCGGTAAAACCTAGACCAGTATTGTTGTTGACTCTTCGTTGTCCTTCAAGAAATTATCCATTCTTTTATTGCTTTCTTTAGCTTTCTTGTTAATTTCATTATGCTGTTGTTGAATTCTTATTTCATGTTTCAACTTTTCATTCTCATCCCTTAGTTCACCAATAGCTTCTATTCTTTCAATGAGTTCAACATTTATTTTGTTTGCCTCTTGACTCATAAGAATAATCTGATTTGTTATCTCATGGTGATGCTCTGTAAGTCTTTGTATTTTAGACTCTTTTTCTTGTAGTTTTTTGGTGATCTTTCTTCTATCATCAATAGCTAGTGTTCTTTCTTTATCATAATCTGGTATCTCTTCCTCATGATAATCTGTCTCATTATAGTGAGATGCCATATTCTTTCTGTCATCTAGCAGCTATCTCATATTGATTCTAGCTTCTTTATACTGTTCATAGAACATCTAAATTTCAAGCTTCTTATTCTCAATGTTTTTATCAAGTCTGTACTTCTCCATTGTATGATCTTTTCTCTTAAACCTTTAATCTTTCCAAGAAGAGACTTCGCTCTGACACCAATTGTTGGGATTAATGGGAAGTATGTACTGAGAGGGGAGGGGTGAATCAGTACCTCTAAAACTTTTGTATCCTTTAATCAATTAACCTTTGTAATCAATTATATATCCATTCAATCTGATCTATATTATCTTGATGTGAGTTATATCAATTCATAACATTAACATACATGTGAACATTCATAGAAACATTCATGAAAGGAATTTGACACATAACATAAGATATGATATCGCAGAAAACTCCTGTTAGGAAGTAAAAACTGCGGTGGGGATGACACCCACAAAATCTTCACTATCTACAGATTGGAAGGGGCTGGTTAAGGCTTACAATTTGATCACTTCTGATGATCTACCCTGTTAAGAGTATCGATGGAGACCTATCAAAGTCTACTATTTTAAGAGCTTTAGCAACACTGTTGAGTGTGCACTCAGTTAAGAGATTTGTTGTTGGACTGTTAAATCCACCTTCCTTGAAATGATTTTTACACTTTTCTCCACTTGTTAGAATGATAGCAAATTACAAATTGACCTGGTAAATGCAATCTCCTATTGCTGATATAGATCCAATTTAGTTTAGCTGAAAAAGATTATCAACTAATTGTGATTGAATAAAACCTTTGATTCTCGGTATCCTCTGTTCTTGGTTCTGATAACCAAATTCACATTTTGTTGTTTTTGAAACTCTCAATCAGATCCATAGATGTTCTCATTTGATTCATTCATGTTCTCCTCTCTCTTCACATCCTTTTTCATCCATGTATAATGAATTATTGCATCATCTATTTATAGATGGATTGACATCATCAAGTTTCGATAAAAACAATGTTAACTCTAAGATCAGGTTTACAACTTGTACCTAGATCTCCTAGTCTATGTGTTTTAAATCAGTTAGAATGATTAAAGAACTTACATTTCTGTATCTTGTCCCTAAAGAAATGGATTTAAAAAAAAAAAAATCTTATAAACAGAATAAGCTTTCTTTATCTGACATGGAAGTCAGATCCACTTTTTGCGGGCTGCAATTGACTTTCGGTTTCTGTTTGTCGGTTATGCTCCGATTGTCCTTCGGTTTTGTTCTGTCGGTTGCACTTTAACTGTCTTGTCGGTCTGCACTGTATCTTTCATGTTGGGTTCGTCTTTATCCTTCTGTTTTTTATTTTCTCTTTACACACTAAGTTGTGTCGTTGGTTCACTTTCTACTTAGTCATTTTTGGTGATCTATTACTATTTGATCTTTGGTTTGCTTTATCCTGTCTTTCGGTGTATGCTTACCGAAAGTGTTGTTTGTATATGAATGGAAAATTAATGTAATAAGATCTTATCAATAAATGGGATACAAAGGGAAAGGACCTTTAGGAGATAAAGGAAAAGGACTCATTGATCCAATTCATATGGAATTCAAGGAAACTAAAGACAAGACAGGATTAGGTTGCAATAAAAAATCAAAACATCCTATCTCAAGATATGGTCCAATATTTGATAAAGGAAGTGACGAAGCTGAAGAAGAAGATGAACTCATACCATGGACATATGAAAGATTACTACATATAGGTACTGAGAATCCAGAATACGAAGGAGAACGATATGTACCTACTTTTGTTGAACAACTGGAATACCATATTCCCTTGTTACAAACCAATGTCCAAGAAGTAGAGGAGGAAGAAGAAGAAGATTCTCCATGGGTTCAGCAACAAGGGGAATACCATGAAGAAGAACGTCAAGAACAAGACAAAGATATAAGTTGGGAAGAAGAAGCAAGTAGCTCAAATACTCTTCAAGAGTTATCTTCTATAAGACAACAACAAGATATTCATCCTAACTGGGGGCAATTGGTGACAATTTCACATGTCCTGGATCTACCACACTTTGAATCACAAATGACCAATAGGTTACAACAGATCACCATTGCTGAATTTCTAAATCAATCTGATGACAATATATCAGACTCACATGATTATGAATGGGATCAAATATCTCATGCTATCATGGATATTAAGGTAGACTTAATCCATAAATTTTCACCTTTACTGGAAATGGGAGAGAGTTCTAATACTCCCCATAATGCAAATGTTGTCACATATTTGGATGAGGTGGTTATTCCTAGTATAATTGATGCAGACATAGGCATCTTAATAGGACAAGAGGAGTACCAAAGGATATTAGACAACTTTGAGAGAGAGAGAGAGAGAGAGAGAGAGAGAGAGAGAGAGAGAGAGGTTCTCAAAACACTAACAATGACCCTAATAATGATGATCCAATTCTTAATGATCCAAACACTATAAAAGCCAACTTAATGGAACTTTTCTTATTAGTTAATAGTTTTGACACTAACATGGTGTTTTCCTTAGAATCGTTTGAATCACTATCCTTGGTAAATCCTAAACTGATTAATTGGACAAATGAGAACATACTCCTATAATGAAATTTCCAAATGACTACACTTTTGCCTGTTATCTAAATTTTTGTGAATCATATCCCTCTTCCACCAATGTAAGGAGCGTGAACATCACAGAGGAGGATATCAAGTTTCTTAGTCACAAATTGAAAAGTAAAAAGAAGAAAAGAACTGATGGTGAAAACCACATTGTGGCATTATCAGATTCTAAAAAAGAAAAAATAAAAGACGTATCTGATGGTGAAAACCTCTCAGAGGCGCCAAAAGATGAGATTCTTGATATCCTCATTGAGCACTTTCAGGAACGATCTTCAGTGCTCATAGAACCAACACAACCAGTTAATCTGGGAATGGCGAAAATTCTTCAATTTTTCCATCTTGCACAATCTTTATCAGAGGAAGAAAAGGCACAATTCACTGAGTTCCTTAAAGAAAAAAAGATCAAATTCGTATAGTCTTATACAGATATGCTTGGATTAGATCTTAAATTAATAATGTATCACTTATCTATAGCTTTTGGGATAAAACTCGTCAAACATAAATTAAGAAAGATGCACCCACATGTAGCATTATTGGTAAAAGAAGAGCTAGAAAAACTCTTAAAAGCTGGATTCATAAGTGTCATTGCTTATGCATGATGGATTTCTAATGTAGTCCTAGTTTTTAAACTAGATGAGTCTATTATAATTTGCACAAACTTCATATATATAAACAAAGCTTGTCCTAAAGATGATTTCCCACTATCAAACATTGATATGATTATAGACCTCATGACGGGATATGAAATCTATTCACGCATGGATGGATTTTTGGGTTACAACCAAATAAAGATCACCCTTGAAGGCCAAGAAAAGAAAGAATTTACATGTGCACGGGGAACATTTTGCTGGAACGTCATGCCATTTGGGCTAAAGAATCCTAGAGCTACATATCAACAAGCTATGACGATAATCTTCCACGACATGATACATAAGAACATGGAGGACTGTGTGGATGATACCTTAGCCAAGTCAAAGATTAGAACAACTCACATTGAAGACTTGGGAAAGATACTAGATAGAATGAAACAATTTCAACTAAGACTGAATCCCAAGAAATGTGAATTTGGAGTTCAAGCAGGAAAGCTCCTAAGATTCATTGTATCAACCAAAGGAATTGAGGTAGACCTAGAAAAAGTGAAAGAAATCATGGAGATGCTACCTCCTAGTAATATAAGTCAAATGAGGACTCTCCAAGGAAGACTCCAGTCAATCAGAAGATTCATGTCTCAACTAGAGGATAAAGTGAAACCTTTCACGAAATTGTTACATAAATGCGTGCCTTTCAAATGGGATTAAAAGATTATTTGGCTAATCCTCCTATCTTAATGTTTCTTATTCATGGTAAGGAATTGTTACTCTATATTTCAACTATGGCTACATAACTTGGAGTATTGCTAGCACAAAAGGACGATACCAAGAAGTAAAGAGAAATTTATTATATCAGCAGGACATTAGTATCTTATGAACTCAACTACAGAATAATTGAAAAGGCTCATCTCATAGTTTTTTTCATCTCAAAATCTAAGACACTACATTCTCTTTCATATAGTAAAACTCATTGCAAAGATTGATCCTGTCAAGTACCTCCTAAGTAATACAATGTTAACAAGAAGGCTAGAAAAATGGGTTCTGATACTCAATGAATTTGATATAGAGTATGTCGACAGAAAGGCTATTAAAGGACAAGTGCTAGCCGATCAACTAGTTGATTCACCATAACAGGATGTAACACCATTGATAATAGAATTTCCAAATGAGACAATAATGCACTTAACATAATGTCCATGGAAAATTTACTTTGATGGTTATTTCACACATCAAGGATCCGGAGCAAGGGTATTGTTTATCACTCCTCAAGGTTACAAGATACCTAAGGCACAAAAATGATGTTTCCATGCACCAACAACATCTCAGAATATGATGCATTGGTAAACAGTCTCAAGCTCGCTATGGAATGGAAAATCATAGAGTTATATGTATATGGTGATTCTCAACTCATCATCAATCAAGTAAATGGAGAGTACCAAACAAAATATGAGAAGTTGATGCCCTATAAGTAGATGATCGAGTATTTGAAGAAGTACTTTTTGTTTATCACATTTCACAAATTCCATTAATAAAAAATAGAGTTGCAGAAGCTATGGCAACACTAAAATCCATCTTACAACTGGAGGAACATCAATTCTACTATGACTTCTTGGTGGAAGAACTATCCTTTCCTGTATTTGATACACCTAAATCCCAAGTTATTTGCGCCATAAACATTCAAAACTAATCCAGATATACCAATATAACTTCCTAACCTTACCTAATGGGTTGTCCAGAAATTAAAAACAAGCCTTAATTAGGTTAAGTTTGGGTTATGTACTCATCACTACTAACTTATATAGGCGAGGTCTTGACGACATGATACGTATGTTTTTAGAACAAGAAGAGTCTGATCATGCATTAAAAGAGGTCCATGAAGGTGTGTGTGGATCTTACTTGAACAGTTTTTCATTGGCTAAGAAACTCTTGAGGGTTGGATACTATTGGCCTACAATGGCGAAAGATGCAGTTTAGTATGCCAAAACATGTCAAAAATGTGAAACACAGAAATCTTATCCATGCTTCAGCCAGGGAGCTTGTACCATTTATCACACATCTGTCATTTCAACAATGGACATTTGATCTTGTTGGGAAAATCTATCCCAATTCTTCAAGTGGACACAAATACATCATCACGGCTACTAAGTATTTCACAAAGTAGGTCGGAGCAGTGCCGCTAATCAAAGCCACTGGAAAACAAGTTGCTATGTTCATCTTCAACTACATCATCTGTAGGTATAGGATACCCTCATATATTGTAATAGACAGTGGGGGTCAGTTGAAGAGCCAAGACATTGAGAAACTTTGTACATAGTTTCACATTACTCGATATTTCTCTTCAATCTATTATCCTTAGGGTAATGGACAAGCTGAGGCTTCAAATAAGAACATTCTAAAAATGATACACAAAGCTATGAGTAAATCTGGCAGAGACTGGCATTTACAATTAAATCCATAACTATGGGCTTACAGAACAAGCATCAGAAGACCAACAAGAGCCACGCCATTTTCTCTTGTCTATGGTGCAGAGGCAGTATTACCAATTAAAGTGGAAATTCCTTCTTTGCAAGTATCCCTCAAAGGTCTTGTCACAGACTAACAATACCGCATAGATAGGGTTCAAGAACTAGAGGTGTTGGATGAACACAGACAACAAGCATTTGATCAGCTAAAAATATATCAGAAAAGGATCTCAAAAGGGTACAATAATAAAGTAAAGCCACGACATTTTCAAGTGGGGGATCTCATTCCGAGAGATAATCTTAAGAACCAACCAAATAGAGAACAAAAAGGAAAGTTGTAACCCAACTGGTTGGGGCCTTTTGTTATCACAATAATTTTCAGGATAGGAGCTTATCAGTTAGCTACACACGAGGTAGATATTCTTCTTGATCATATCAAAACTCTAAACTTGAAGCGGTTTTATGCCTAACATCTAGCCGAAAGGCTTGTACAACGAAACTGATCCTAAGAAAATACCAAAAAAGTGAAAAATTAATCTTGAAGAAAATAAAAAATAGTGGAAAAGAGAAAAATAAAAAATAATGGAAAAGTCCTGAAAAAAGGTATCCTTGGTGAAAACCTGGAAAAAAGGTGCCTTGATACTACAAAAAAAAGTGAAAAAGAGAAAGAGTACACAAAATATTGAAAAACAAGAAAAAGTGCCTTGGCAAAAACATGGCAAGCAAGCGTCTTGATAGAAAAAATAGAAATTTATCGAGTGGTGAAAACCTGGAAAACAGGCGTCACTTGTAATCAATGCTACATCTATCAATGCACTACTTGCACAAATCCTTCATGGTCATGTCTTTGATATCAATTAAACCTGAACTCTTCACGAATGTAACTTTCCTTGCCTGGACTTTGTCTATATTTGTGGCTTAGGGATAGACATTCTACACTGGGGGCATCTTTTCTAGCATGTTTAATCAGTATTTGTTGGTTGTTGGATCATCCTAGGTCCTTGTCTAGGAAAATTTTCCACTATAAACAATATTTCTTCAATACTTGAATCACAACAACTTCGTCACTATCACAAACAAAGGTGTTTCTTAAACACCACCTACCTATAATGAACATTGTACTAGTGTTTCTCAACACTTTAATCATACTAGTGTTTCTCAACATTTTAATCAAATTGTATTTCTCAACACTTCATTGGATTGCAATTGATGATATTATTTCACTCACTTCGACACAGATATACATTGCTTAATTCAAGGTTGCAATTGATGATTTATCTACTGTGATTGAATGATGAATCGAAGATGTTTCAAAATGCCACATAAACACATATAGATTGATTTTGATTTGATTATGACTCTTTTTATGTTACGATGATGTTTCAAACAAGGGGCATATGAATGGTTATGGATTTTCTTTGTCTGATTATCAATTGTTGATTGTTATGTCTTCCGAGTTACTCCATGACGTCGATTAAATGACAAAGAATCACAAGGATAGGGGGCATAACATTTTCTTAGTTTTCTGCGTATGGTGATTGCTTTAATTCTCCTACATACTTCACGTAATCTGGATATTCATGATTAGATCTTCCAACATGAGTTGATAGCCACATATATCTTGATCCTTTTTATGTGTAAGCTACGGTGAGGTTGAATCAATTTCCTTGTTTGTTTCTAAGCAAATTCTAAGTAAGGCGTATGACACATTATGTACCCAAGGATATGTACATTAAAGGTCATTGCGGGTTACATATCTTACATTGAACATGAACAAAAGGCAATTATTAAAATCAAAAGGAGATAACCAACAAGTCAACCTGGCCTCTATGCCTTTATGCTTATGTTTATTTTTGACATTGCATCCAATTAAGGTAGTATTCATACTCTCATGATACTTCCTTGGTATCAATGACAGTTGTACTAACCGACGATGTCTGTTACACAAACGCCCTATGATGATAAAATGCTCGTGTAAAAATATCAGTGACATTCCTAGAGGTTTGCATTTGGTTGCATTTAATTTTTCATGATTCATTTGACAACATAAGTAATTGAGCTCAAAATGATTCCTGGTTTCATTTAAATCCAGGTTGATTATTTAATCTATTTACTGATATATTCATGTCTTTGCATATCCATAGCATTGCATTCATAATGGGAAAAGTGAAAAGTACAAAAACATAAATCATTCAAGTATTGCATTTATACATCCTAAGTGCATCCATACATATATTTGCATAAATAAAATCTCAAAAACATACATCTGCATATTCACATAGAATCATTTAACACATCCATATATCAGTAAAAACCAAAGAGCATAAATGATGTCATGAACATGAATCTAATCTACATCATCACAAAGACCAAGTACATCATCAAGTATGAATCAAATCTACACATCTATCACATACAAAAACTATCAAAATGAAAAACAATGCATATATCATAATCAAAAGGTGTCATCTCATATATATCAACGAATATCAGATAAAAAATGTGGGAATGTATCAACAGTACCAGGAGATCAGAATCAACATATGCACATGTATCAAGTATCAAGGGTACAATAAATGATCATGACAGGATCAATATACAAAAATATCATGAATCAACAGTCTTATGTATGACTACCACCCTCAACTCGATCAAGAGGTGGAGGAGGTGATGCATCTCCTTGTGCAGGACGTGGCAGTGGCATAGCACCCTCTGACTGTTGTGCTATGACATAATACAAAGGTGCTCATTGTGGTTGTGGAATGACTGCACAATTAAGATCAAAGTAATATGATTCTCTCTATCACTAATGTGTAGCAATATGGGCCTGAAGATCTCTCTCATCTCTCAATCTGTCGCATTGTTGATCTCTCTTTGCTCTAAGAGCACCTAGCTGTTGATCCTACTCTGACATCACAAGCTCAAGCTACCTATCGCTATCTGCTAATAGTGCCTCTAGAGTACTGATGTGAGCCCTCATCTTCTCTCGCTCTCTCTCACACTGCGACAAAGGATATTCATCTCTACCTGTGTCTCTATTGGTATCTCTGTGAGGACCCTATCCAGGAGGTCCACCTCCACCACTACTCTTACATGTAGGTCTTTGTCTAGATGATCTTTGTTGTTTCTTCCTAGTCAGGAGTGGACATGGATCCCTGAATGGAGGTATGAATCTGACACGGGTATGTCGGCCCTCCACTCCACCACCTCTATCATCTCCATCATCACCCATGTCATCTCGGTCATGTCGTTGACCTCTGTCTGCAGAAGGCCCTATGTTGCCTCTATCACACCTCCCATCTTTACCACCTCTCATACCTATGTCTCCTCTGTCTCTACCTCTTACATGACCATAATCGATAGGATCATAATCTAATGCATCCTCAATACGTGGTGAAATCTCATAGGGAGTACTAAAACATGGAAATGAATACTATATGAGGTAAGACATGAACTCATCTGTCACCCCTACGTCTATATCATCCTGATAAACCCACCCAATTGCAACCATCTGCAAGATCTCTTTCTGTCTCATATGATAATTGAGCACTCCGTTGTGGCTCCTCATCATAGATCCGAGCATATACTTTTAGGTCTTGTGGGATGCCCTATATCCTACTGTGTTGTCTCAAAACACAGGTGACAATGAATCTCTCAATGACATATATAATACGCCCAATCATATATTTGCTCTGGAAGAAATACAACATTTGTCGCTGATCTAAACCCCACTCCTCGTTGTTAAGGTGCGGTCGCCACTCAACCACCGTCACATCATCAAGAACCATGTGCCATTATTCTAGCTTATCCAGGTGGGGCTACTAGACATAATCTGAATACATATAAACATATGGATCCTCTGGTGTCCGTTGTCTGTCCACAATCAGTCGTTTCATTGGGATGTGCAACCAGCCTAGATCTGAAGAATGAGAATGCTAACATTCATGCTTTGAGAGTACTTGTAAACAATCTCATACAGCTCTTTGTACATGTGAGCTAAGATACAACTACCCCATCTAAATCTACAGGTAGAGACAATCATATGCTCGAGCATACCTACCCATCCACACATGAAGCCATTCAGGCATCAAGATACCTCCTATCAACCCAACAAGAAACACAGGAAGGCACTCGTAATGAGCTAGCATATGGTCCCATGTCAGGTATTGATCTGTAATGTAGGGATCTGCAAAGAATATATGTGCATATGCAATAGATACAATAGAGCAAGACTTGAAATGAACCTTGCGACCCATCATAGGAATGTGCATGATCTGACACACATCCTTCAGGGTAACAATCATCTCATCGGTAGGTAGATGGAAGGTGTTGTGCTCTGAGTGCCATCTCTTGACAGGAGCAATCAACAACCCTCGATTTACCCTGATATCGGGTAAATCTATCAATGAGTATAGTCCTAATTGACCAATAAATTGTCACTCCACCTAAGTCAAGGAGCAAGATTATGCAAGGACATGCGCAGGTCAGGGTCCTCAAAAAGATACAACAGGAAACTCAGTTTGTCAGACAGAAAGTAGAGACTTACATCAATATTTCATCTCAACAAAACATGCAGAGGATCTAACACCTAGTCTTTTTAATAGATAAACAGACGTAATTCAGTCATACTTCATGTTCTAAGAATTTTACTAAAAATGACTCAATTTTTTTTGAATGTGAGCTCGCATCTTGGATGCGATTCTATTTTTACAGGATGCGATGAAAGACACCAGATGCGATCCTATTTCCACATGATGCGACACAATTCATGTTTTGGTAAAAAATAAGAAAAAATGACTAACTGATGGTAGACAGGATGCGATCCAGAAATTTTTCATTTTCTAGATGCGATGTGGGATTTACTAGATGCGATCTGGAACCGCGGATGCGAATCAAAACAAATTGGGCTATAACTAGAGAAAAAATTATCAAAAATGGAAACAAGAAGCGTAAAAAGATAGGTCTCGATGTACTCACCGGCGGTGCGTGGTGTGTCGGCTTCTCGTGACGATGCACAAGCCTTAATCAATGCCTCTCAACGAGGACCACCATCTTCTCTCCAAAGCTCAAAAAATTGCCAAGGATAAAAGTTAAAATGAATGGATAAAAAGTCACTTTTGAGGCTTATCTTGACCTTTTAGGGAAAAAAATCTCTAGTCAAACCCTAAGAAGACTATCAGTACTCTATTTTGTTCTTCTCAAACCTATCGGGAACAAAATTGAACATATAGAGAGTATCAATCACCGTGCAGTAAAAATTGTGCGACAGTCTCCAACAAATGCAAAATTGATCTATACATGCATAAATGATTCGCAAGCTTTACGCAACAGGTTTTTCAATGTTCTATGTCAACAAGCTGCACATCACATACTTAAAATATTGGTCGCGCATCATTTTATCATTGTCATAATTATATTTCAAAGTAATCAACTTGGTAAAATTGTGTTTTCTCTTAACACATTTTCGCTCAATCTCACCTTCTCATTGATTCTTCCTTGATCCAATCAAGTTTTCCATCGATCTATCATTCTAAGGAGGGATTTCCTTATTATTTCCTTTGATTCCATTCCTGAGGGGGCATGATCACACTAAAAATTAATCAAATTCTTTCACAAAAAGAAAAATTGACTTCATCATCAAAATACTAGGGGCATGGCAGTTTCCTTCGATCAAATTGGGACTCTTGGATTGAAGTCTTCAGCGCTAAAAAAGTTGGATATCTATGTCTACAATCTCTCAGATCTTTATCAAGCTCTCAGTAGCTTCTTAGTGACCTTCATTCGATCAAGTTCAGAGTTAGTATTATCAATTCTTGTTTGATCAAGTTCAAGATTGATACATCAGAGCTCTCAGCAACTTCATACTGACCTTTGTTCAATAGAGTTTAGAGTCAATATTGTCAATTATTGTTCGATCAAGTTCAGAATTGGTATCTCTAGATCTATTTTCAATCGATGTTTGTTCGATCAAGTTCAAAGTCGATACCATCAGTCTTAGTTCAATGAAGTTCAAGACTGGTCTCATCAACTAAATTTTGTTCAATCAAGTGCGGAATCCTCAAACTTTCTAAAGTCAACATCAAACATTCTTTGAATCAATGCATTGCTCACACATCAATTCAAAGAGGGGAAAATGTAATCAACCTAATTTGGTCTGCTCTAAACAGAGACCCTATTTTCCGTAAATGTGATCATATAACCCTCAATTATGTGAATCCAACTATTCAATTATTGGCATAATTCATCAAAATCAAAATAATCCCTTAAATCAAAGTGATTTTATCACTACCTCATATTAATTACCTTGGCCTATTTAAATCAAATCAATCCCATCAAATCCTTTTCTAAAGTAATTAATTAAAGGGAATTAGTAAAAATCTCAAAATACAACTCATCACTTGCACATGGAAAGTCAATCCATGCACCAATGAGAGTTCACTCACATGGATCACTCATATGGATCACCAAAGATTCAATCCTCACCTCTCTTCACAAATCAAGCTTAACCCTTCATTCCTCATTTTCTTCCATAAAAGGATTGAATTTTGAGCTCAATAGGTCCTAATTTTTAGAATTCTAATTGTACTCTTATGTTGTTCATTTGGTTTCATAAATTCACAACTCATTAGATAACTCTTTCATTTGTGCTTAATGAATCATTTTATCTTGAATTGCATGATAGATAGTTTGTATTTCACTTTGATCTTCCATTCTAGGATTGAAGGTGTCACTGATCTTATGCATATTCTGAGGGAAAATTTATAGCTTAGATCATATTCTTTCTAGATAGGAAGCAATATGTCAATTTCCTTTGGTTTTCTATGTTTTTAAATTAAATTTGATGATTCTAACAAATTCTATAATGACATATTGAAGTGTTGTGTTGCATCGTGTAGGTACAATAATCATACACACAAGTACATATGTGGATTCTTGGATTTATGATTTTCATGTTTGACATCCAAGTTGTTTCCAAAGATTTTGGGGTTCATCAATGGATAGGAATCATATGGAGGGTTCATATGGATAGGTTCTTGGAAGTTTTTCAAGTATGTTTTCCTTCGTTGATCTTGATACCTGATAGGGTAAATGGATGACGAGATAGGAATGGTAGGCATGGTGGATGGAGAAATATAAGGACCCAATATGGATGTAAGGTTTGAAGACTTTAGATTTGGGATATAGGAACCAAGAATGGATTTTGAGGATGGGGCAGGTATATGGTTATGTTTGAATGGAGGGAGATAAAGTGTGAAAGGGATATCAACATCTTTAGAGTGAGCTATATTTCTAAGACTCTCATCTTTAAGATTTATCTTTATACTAATAGGCCCATGCATAGCTTTGATATTATTAACTTTGATAGGAGAAATTGAAGCTTTAGGGGATTTAATACCATGAAAGTTATTTGGAAGAGTGAGGGATTTTTTACGTATACATGTGGGATCGTGACAAGGAGATGATGGGATATTTTGATCTTGACATGGAAGAGGATCATTAGAGGATGTAGAAAGGGTTATTTTATCTTGGTTTTCAATAGGCTCATTGGAAATGGAGAAAGAGATATCTTGATCTTTCTTTGTATGTGGATAAGATATAGGACTTTGAAGGATACTTTGTTCTTGAGATGGGAAGGTATCATTGGATGGTTTATAAAGGGTACTTTTCTCTTTATTTTCAATAGGATCATTGGAAATGGTGGACGAGATATCCTTATCTTGCTTAAGAGGTGGATAAGATATATGAATTTGAAGGATACTTTGTTCTTCAGATGGGAAGGTATCATATTGGAAGAAGTTTAAGGGTACGAGGGAATCGTCATGAGACTCTATGGATATGGGACCTTTGTCAAATATTGGATATGGATGAATATCATCTTGATCTTGATCTTTATTGATACCTATTTCTTCACACTTTGGATATCTCTCTTGACATGTAGTCACTTCTAAGTACAAGGTAGGAGTTTGGATATGCATGGGGGATTCTTGAAGGGATAATAGAGGATCATTTTGAATAGGCATGATATGCATTGGATCACGTGAAATATTGGGGTCTAAGATGTTTGAAGCATGTAAGAAACTTGTAGAAAGATGTAAATTAGCTTTGATTTCTTTTAGAGGAAACCCTTGAGTGTAGACATAGTCAATGTGGAAAGTATCATCCTTAGGTTTATTTTTTGATGGAGATGGTGTAGCTGGGTGTGAATCTTTAGGAGATGAGGGAATTGTGGAAAAGTTAGAGGTTGCATGAGGAGAATTACTAGACATAGGTTCATGGTTTAAATATTTTTTGAGAATAGTATCTCGTTTTTCATTATATGACTCAGTGGAATTTTTCACTTGAATTATGTCACCGTCAATGAGATCTTAGATTTTATACTTCAATTCAACACAATTTGAAGTTTCATGTTCATTATGTCTATGATATGTACAATATTTTGTCAAGAATACAAATCCATATGAAGTGACTTAAGGCAATGCGATGAGATTATTGTGAAGGAGTTATTCAAAAGTTTATTCATAAGACTGTCCCAAAAGAGAAAATGATCTATCCAATGGAAATTAAATACACATGTATTTGAGAAAGAGATGTTGGATTCAAGATCACGATTCTCTGATTTGTTGTTGTCATATAATTGATAGACAAAATTCTCAAGGGAATATGATGTAACTTCCTCTTCATTCTCTTGATCAAAGATATGATGGCCATGAAGTTGTTCTTGATCAAATATGGGATTTTCATTCTTAAATGCTTCTTTGTTTGAAGAAAAGGGAGACATGTTTAGATCATGATTAAAGAGAAAAAGAGACATTGATCTTAATGAGTATTATTTGGATGGTGTATCATTTTTTCTTTAGGTCTTTGATTTGTGATTGAAAAGATTGAATTTACTCTGCAACAATTGCAATAAGATTCTCCTCTTCATTAGTATCATGATTAGGGTATCTAGACCATTTATTTTCACTTATGGTATGATTATCTTTATTTTATTGTCTAGGTAATTGAGAAGGTGTAGTATCTTCTCTATACAAAGTTTCATCTTCTTGTAAAGATAATTTGATATGATGGGATCTTGTCCAAACCGACATGAAAAGGAATTATGAATCTTTATTGAAGAAGTATACTTTTGAGAAGAATGGTGATTTTTATTAACTTTGGATATTTTAAATGGATGTTTTGTTTAATTCAAGATCATGTATCATCAAGCATAACAACCAAAAATACACATGTTTTCTAACCTCTAAAAAAACTACACATAAAAGTGTATATTCTCAAATATTTTTGACAAGGTCTCCATAAGAAAACACTTCAATCAATCTACTTATGGTTATTTTGGTTCAATATGGCTTAAAAAGGTAGGATTACTAGATTAACTAGGTGTTTAGTTCATGTTTCAAACAAGATCATCAAATGAATTGTACAAGGAACACACAGTCGTGCACACGTGATTGAGGCCTATAGCCCTACGAGTCTAGAAATTTGATATTTTTGCCCTCTAAGTTTTTCAACTTAACCAAGATCTTTATTTATAGTGGATAGAGTAGTTTGGCTTTACCTTGTTCCCACTTTGGGTCGTCCCTCTCACTATCTTTATTAAAGAAAATCTCGAGAGGCAGGCCCACTATAGTTCTAGCATGTTCATGAAAAATGAGAGAATTGAAATGAGAAACAAGTCTATGAGTTTTATTACCCTTATAAGGGTAAGAACATATCCCTATTGTTTTTACCTCACAAAGATAATTAAGATGGTTCAATTCCAAGCCTTTTAATCTAAAGGGACTAGAGCACATTTGGGATTTTGATTCACTTGACAAGTGAAGAGCATATACCTAATGTTTTTTGTTCACAAACATGAAGGCTTTAATTTTAGTGTTTGTTCATTCATTAACATTTATTTCTATTGTCAAATTTAGCATGTTTGGGATTTTGATCAACTTGAAAATTTGAAAGTATATGCCCAATGATTCATTCGGAAAACAATAATAGGATTCCAATTAGCTAGATTTCAACATTGAGATGTCACAATTTAAGAAAAAGACTTGAATTAAAAAGCATTTAGAACTCACCTTTTTCGAAGATTATGCGCGTTTATAGGTTTTCAATATATTTTTTATACTTTACCTTGGTGATCGTTCTAAGCTCCTTAGCATCCAAGATTTATCATGAATGTTAGTTCAACAACCAAACGAACAAAAAGAAGGAAAATTGATACCAAATACACCTTGATTTTTGAACTTTCTTAAAATGTACCATATTCAAACAGGAGAATCATCAAGATGAATTAAAAAAGTGTTATAAAAGGCTTGATAAAGATCAATGATCTTCCAATACCTATTTCGCACTTGAATTCTTTCTTCCAAATTTTTATCTCTGATTGCTAGTTGTATTTTCTTTGCATCTTTGTATAGTATTTTTTCCTCTTTCTCTTGATAATAATCGGGTGATTTGTATATCGCTTTCAAAGTTTTTCTTGATTTGATCTCTTTAGTTATCTGTAATTCATAAAAAAAATCAAATAATTGTCAAATTTATCAATAATACAACTTAAATTTAATGTTTCCTATCATTAACCAAATTCTACAAAACAACTCTCGAATGCAATGCAGAACAAACCAAATGCAACACTGAACAAACCAAACGCAACACTGAACTTGCCAAATACAACACAAAACAGACCGAATGCAATGAAAAAATTACCAAATGCTACACAAAACTTACCAAATGTTTATGCAGAATTTTCCTAAATGAGATGCAAATTTCCTTAATGATATGCAAATTTCCTTAATGATATCCAAATTTCTCTAAATGAGATTCAAACTTTCCTAAATGATATTCAAACTTCCCTAAATGAGATTCAAACTTTCCTAAATGATATTCAAACTTCCCTAAATGACATACAAACTTCCCTAAATGATATATTTCCTAAAAACGCACAACATAATCATCAAATGGAGATTTTCAACATCCAAAACCAAATGGGAGCTTCTTTGTACTGAGTGCGATCTTTCACAAACTAGGTGCGAGCTTTCACAGAATAGGTGCGAGATTTCACTAACCGTATGCTAGCTTTCACAAACCGAATGATACAATCTACTGACTGACTGCTGCAATTTTCCAACCAAGTACGAGTGTTGACAAACCAGGTGTGAGAAACTTAGTACCAGGTGTGAGACACTTAGTATTGAGTGTGATAATATTTGTACCAAGAGCCATCTTCTTTGTACCAGGTGTGAGAATCTTTTGATTTATGAGAATATGCAATGTAAACACTTAAAACATGATGTTGGAATGTGAGGATTGAGCCCCACAGTGGGCACCAAATATAGTATGTATGTTTGACATGCACACAAACTTAATGAAACATTAATAAGGGGTTAGTCAAATCGAATTGAAAGATAAACTACCATTAGATCAATTGAAATGATAAACTTATTGAGTGTTTCATTGATCTCTAGTTCTAAGAACTATTTCTCTCAGTTGCATTAGAGATCCTAGTGACAACTTAGAAAATGAGAAATGCTATATGATTGATGATGTAAAGCTAATTAAATCACAATTCAATCCAAGATGTAAGATCTTGAAGAAGAACTATGCTAAATACAGATTTATATGATCCTAATTAAGAATGCTTAATTTGAAATGTGATTTCTATCAAGTGAATTAGTGCTCTCAATGTGAATTCATAGTAAAGTGGTGATTTACACAAAGAAATGCCTTCTATTTATAAGAATTACCAAGGGTAGGGGAAAAGTGATTTAATCATGGTGAAATTATGGTTGAGATTAAGGTTGAGTGATGTGTCCCCTTTGTGTGGACAAGATTGTTTTATAGGATTGAGTGGTCAAGATAGCAAATCATTTTGGTGATCCATGTGCTTTATTTTCTAATTCCTCATTGGTTGAGTGACTTTTCATCATGTAGTGGTGGGTGAGAGAAATTAAGATTTAATTAATTCAAAATTATTAGTTACTTTAGCCATGTTTGATTTAATGAATTGATTTTAATCTATTGATGCACTAAGTAATTAAATGATTAATTCAATTACCTAGTGATTTAATTTATTGATTCCAATTAATTCATAATAGCTTAGATTTTATTCATTTTTTCTTTGACTTTGACTTGCGTTGACCACTTTAGGTGTATACACCTTCATTTTATCAAACTCTTTTAATATGAAATGCAAGATTTGATATTTTTTTATGCAGGTATGTGATTGTGTCCTCCATTTTTATGTTGTAAATTGAGAAAACAATCTTTTTTTCATTTGAAGGCATGATAGTACCGGGACTTGTCATAAGAAACATTGTTGCATAACATATCTGATTGGGGTTGTGAATTTTTTAGTGTCTTTTAGAGGTTTTGGTGAAGTTTATTAGATACAAGTTACCTTATTTATCTAATGCGTCACCTTCTAACTTTAGTCTTAAAGTTTCACAAGCAATTCTTTCTACCCCTTTCCTCGTTCAAACTTAGTATAGGTGAGTATCATTAAGGAACCAACCTTTCAATCCCAGAGATTCACTCTGGCCATAGGATACCCACAGCCTGTGAGTGTTTCCATGTTCCAAAAGGATAGCTAGATTCAATATCTTGATGTAGGCGCAATCTTGATTGACAACAATTTTTGGCAAGCCCAATGGGGTGCGAACTAATTTTCAGCTGGTTTGAGCTAATATTTTTATTGTTGTTTTGGTGTGGACATCAAATTTAGGCCTTCAAGAAGGTATATTTTCTAGCACTTGGTGACTCTATACTTTTAGTTTTGATATTTATTGGGCATTACATATGAAAAAGTACAAATTAGACGTCCCTGATGGCTCAACCTAGAAATCTAACTTTTGTTCTATTTGATTCGGTAAACCCCCTGAATTTGGTACAATACAATGATATACCTTTGGCTGCCTTTAAAAATGTTTCAAATTTCATAGGAGAGGATCATACAACCCCAGTTGATTAATCAAAGATGTATTTGTTATATGTGGACTGCATGATGTAACAGAGAAGAATGTTGCAATTAGATTGCTAGCAGTGTCATTTAAAGGAAGAGCACTTGCATGGTTTATAAGTTTGCATGTTCATTCCATAACAGATTGGGATCAGTTTGGCACTATTTTGTGCACTCATTTTGAGGATAAATCAAATAGTTTCTCTTTGGTGGAGCAATTAACCAAAATAAAGCGAGTGGAGCATGAGAACGTGAGATATTCACCAGTTTCAAAGGACATGGGATATAATTCCATTTTTAGTAAGGTCATCTGCTAATCTTTCATTTTTGCATTATCTTAAAGCTCTTGATAGTAATATTTCAGTTATGATTCAATCAATGGGTTGTAAAACTTTACCAATGGCCTATGAAATTTCTATAAAGGCTGAAAATTGCCTAATTATGGCTAGTAAGAATGCACCTAGGCCTCCTATCCCTTATTTTGCCGAGATACAAAAAAAATGTTCTTGTTATACCACCTGTTGTAGTTGTTGTCCCATCATTTCTATCCTTTAACAACCAAATAGAAGCCCAAGAAAACATTATTAGAATGCCATCCCAAGATATTTTAGAGATAAAGTGCATATTGTAGAATATAGGGAGTGAGGTGATCAACATCAAGAAATAGAATTAGGATAATAGGCATGTTTTTAGGCAAGCTTACCAAGTTGATAATTACAGATGAAGAAGCAGTTTTGACCAAAGACCGAGTCATCCTTGCAAATCAAATGTCCCTAGTACTTCAAAATATTTGGTACCCACTCAAACAATATGGCACAAGACCAAAATTGGTGTTTTTCCTGTAATCAACATCATCTATGGACAAACTATGAAAAGGCTTTATTAAAACGAGCTCAAGCTCTTGTGGTTCAAAATTGTGAGAGACCATAACATAATATACCTTGTAGGATTCAAGAGCAAGTTTCTTAGAATAATCATCATACAACTCATGTATTCTTAATGAATTTTGAAGGTAAAGATTGTCGTGATGCTAACCTTTTACAGGGGCAAAATCAAAACTATCAACAAGTTGCAGCCAACACCTGGGTGAACAAAAGGGTTGTAAATATAGCATGTTCAATGATACAAGGTCAAGGTCAAGCTTTTTCAGTTGATGATAAAAAATACCGAATGAAAAAGAGGCAATTCGAACAAAGGATTGAACAAAAACTAGCTGAAAAGGAGATGGAGATGAGATCAAGACTTGCCAAGTAGGAGATTCCTACATTTGAAATTCTAAGCTTCATTCATGAAAACAAAACCCTGTCACCAACGCCTAAAATAGTGCCGAATTTTAGTGCATTTTTTTTTGAAAAAGATCCTTTGGGTTGGAGAAATATTCAACATAAAAGTGCATCCAACCTTTGGTGATGAGTTTGGCGTCAAGTTTTGCGCTAGATTTTTCTTCTTGTTTTGCGTTGGATTTTGCGCCAAAGAAGTTTACTTCCGATTTTTCTTTCGGTATGGCGTCCAAAATAGATTCTTTTTTTTCTTCCAAATTGACCGCAGATTTTTCTTCCATTATGGGGTCCTTTGTTGCTTCAAGTTTGGCTTTTGATTTTGTATTTCCAATTTTTCGTCCACATTTGCTTCTGATTTTGCTTCGATTTTTAATTCCAAGTTTGCTTCCAATTCTGCTTCTGATATAACATCACTTATTGCATCTATCTTTTCTTCCATTTTTGTGTCTTTTATTGCTTCTGATATCACTTGTATTATTGCATCTTTTGTTGCTTCTAAAATTGGTTGCATTATTACTTCTTTATTTTCTACCTGAATTACTTCCTAGATAACACCAAGTTTTGCTTTTGGTTTGCTTCTAGTTTGGCTTCTTTTGTTGCTCCCTTTTTTGCTTCTAAAACTGCTTCTTATTTTTCTTCCATATATGAATTTAATATATTTTATTTAAATTTATTTAGTCATATATTTAATGATAGTATGGAACAATGGAATTGAACCACCATCCTCCTACTTTTAAAATAGGTGCTCTTCCATTGAGCTTGTACCCTTTAAAGAATAATCATACCATGTATATACTAGTACTTTCCATTAAACATGATTTCAAGTTTTTTCATTCTATAGTTCAATGGAAACAAACCCTAAGGGGGGATGTCTACTGATACTCTAAAATCAATGGTGAAGTTATATTGTAGGTAATGATAAAGACAAGAAAGTATGTGCTTTATGCCTTAACTTGCCTTAATAGGTTATCAGTGGCTACATGAGAAAGACAAGAAAACATGTTCCTTATGCCTTAACTTGCAAGTATTGTCTCTACATAAATGTATTAAAATGATGCATACTGTAGAGAATATGATAAAATATGATAAAAATTAAATTACATGGAGGAGAAACTAAAAGTAGCAATGTAATCTAAATGATGCCAAAGTGATCATATTCTATTCTAATTGAATAACAATCAAGCAACAAATGGAATATGAGAACCAGAAAATAGAAATATCTTATAGCTGATGGTAATACAAATTTTGGAACCAAATGATATTCAAAATAAAGCTTCTCCATCCATAGCCAAACTCCAGTCTCTGATAAAAAATAAATAATAGACTATTAAAATAGTATGTAGACCTTGAGTTTATGAGAAGAATCTTCAAGATGTGTCCTAAAGATAGAAAGTTTCTCCTTCAAAATATTTCTTTGTATTTTAGTGAAATTATCTCCAAGTTTCTTGTATTGATCCTATAGATTATAAAATTATGAATGATTAGACGTTAGAAATAAATGTTGATACAAATAAACTAATTATATTTGAATTCACATGTAAAAAAAATAATATGGTCATTGTATTTAGTAAAAACCCTTTTGTATATGACATGTAAATAGATTCAAGACATAAAACAAATATAAAAGTGACGATATCATCTATAAAAAAGTTCTAATAGCTGCAGGAAAAGTCAGGTGCTAAAATTGAAACAATCAGCTCTGAACTACCTTGGTTGCAGGAACAGTTATCTTTTTTCTTCCATGGCTGCAAGAACAGTCAACTTTGTTTTTCCTTGGCTGTAAGAGCAGTCAACTCTATTCTTCCTTGGCTATAGGAATAGTTAAAGAACAAAGTTCAAATGGCTCTAGGAACAGTAACACGTATCTACAAAATACACAAGAAAAAGACCATAGCTCTAGGATGACAAGAAATAACTATAAGACAACAAGAAACATTGAAAAAATACTCTCTAAAGATGAAATAGATGCTACAGGAAACAATGAAATGCAGATAATGGGTCAGTCAAGACTACTAAAGGACATATATTTAAGTATTCACAATGCAAGGTGACAAGGAAAGATTAATTTCATTGATGCTACATCAAAATAAAATCACCATGATGCCTTATTTACAACTAATACAAAGATAATAACAATAGTGAGAATGGAGAAAACATATATAATGTCAAAACATATGTTCAAGACATCAAAAGATACAGTCATAGATCATCAAGCTATACACAACTACACGAAACAAAATAGTAATCTCCATTATAAGATAAGTACTGATATTACAATTTTTCACTCTCAAGGGCAGACTCCTTGGCATTTCAAAAATTAAAAATGAATAAGGCTTTGAGAACAATCAAGAAAACTTCGCTTGTGATGTAAGATTAACCAGTTTGGGCTACATTTTGAAATTATTAAGGACTTAGTTCAAGGTTCTTTGCACATTCTATCTTTTTTGCCTATAAGTCTACTCAAGATTTAGTAATTAAAACAATATGCCTGAAATATCCATGCATTGGTAGATAATTTCCACTGCAACCAAAATATAGAAATCCAACTTCCTAATACTAGTGTTACAATTTATGTTATCACAAGGCATGTTTCTTCATATTAGGGATGCTAGTACTATTTTAAGTGGGACTTCCACTTGATATTAGGACACATATTAGTAACCAATGTGTAATCTTTTTATTTTGCATCTGAGGTCCACCCAATCCAGAGGAGAATGAAAATTACAGCCAAAACTGTTCAATCCACAACAAAGAGATGTACAGTACTGGACAATTTGTGAATCTACTTTGAAGTTAAAAAATTGAAGTACTTTAATAAATACAATATGTGGGAAACAATACATGGCTTAAAGACCCAAAATCTAGGAAGGAAAACCCCCTTTGGGTACTAAATGTTGTGTCCATTCAAAGTTCCTTCATATTAGTAGAAATGGTCGTAGAAAATGATATAAATGAGAGAAAAGTGAAATCAGTCAAGCATAAATACCTCCTTGGAACATAAGAAGACATAAATCAACTAATTTTCTGCATTATACTTGTATGGGGTGCTTGCATGGTGTTACATATTTTTCCTTTCATCTCAAAATACTTCCCTAGTTAAGTCCTAAATTTCTAGAAGTTCTTGTGTTCTAAAATGAGTTACATGCCTTAATCATACCTTCAAAGTTTCATTAAAATTTCTAAAATATGGCCCCTTATTCCTAAGTCCTAATGTGAAAAAAATCACCTTGTGATGTTTCTTACACCTCTAAAAATCCCATGGAAAACAATTTTTGAAAATTCAATGCTTTATTATACTAAAGTTTGAGAGGGAAAAACAAGTCCTTATTTGTTTTCCAAAGATCTCAAAAATTTACCCTCACTGTGACTTGGATTTTTCCAGAAAAGAAAAATTAGAGTTTTCCCATGAACAAAGAGAATATGATGTAGAGTCTTGGGCTTAACATACACAACTTTGGAACATGTCAATGTCAATCAAACATATTTCATAACAATGGGCTCAAATGCTCTTCTTCATCTTAACAAACGAAACCAACTATGGATTCTCTATCAAGGGAGTCACCTTAACACTTCAACACTTCGAATAGATCCACAATACATCAAGGAAATAACATCCTACAATAGTACTCCACCACTCCTTACTAACCTCCAAGTCACCCTTCAACATGACACTATACCTCATAGGACTCCAAACACCAATAATGTTTTACAAGAATCTAGTGAATTTTGGAACATGTTAGATTAAGTATTTACATCATCTATTCACCCTTGGAAACCCTCCAAACCACTGGATATTCAAACTTGTATGCTTTCACTATAAACCACATTTAAGGCTAGCAACCCTTAATAGTGAGACAAATGGCCATAATATCCAATACAAATTTGATCTCCCAAAGAAATCATGTATTATAATACCCCTTTTCCCCCCTTAAACATATCATAAACTTGGGTGGGATCACTTTGGAAAACACACTTCAAAATTGGATTGTTCATTTGATACCACTAGGGCTACAAGAACAACAAATGATATATTTTGATCATAACATTTCAAAAACAAATTGATATCCAACATATAAGACCATTTTTTAGTACCCATTTGGTCTTTACACAACATATTTTAGACTCATGGGTGGTTGTTTTGTAACATATGTCTCAAATAATGATTGATAATTTTGAACATAGACAAAAATTATACGGTTATCTGCCTAGGGCATCATCATTTTACTCAAACAACATTTTTCATGCTTGAAAACTTCAAAATAATTATATAAACTCCCAAAAAATTCTAAATATTGAATTAGAGAAATTTACAATGGTGGAAAGTGTCTCAAATCACCAATTAAGTATTCAAACCCTCATAGATAAGGGTTTCATACCCTGTTTTAGTAAAATGGGCATAACTTTCTTGGAACATAACAAAATTCATCTAAAATAAACCAAATGAAATATAATTCATTCATATTTCCAATCATACCATTTTAAGGTCATAAATTTTTTGAACAAATACGTACAATTTGCTGCAATCGAACTGTTACTAAAAAATCTGGAAATTGCGACCACTAAAACAACCATAACTTTAAAAATACCTCATGAAAATCAGTGAAACTTGTTGGAAATGAAAGATAATTTAATATTATACATTAACAAAACAAGTTCATATCTAAATGGCATAATAAAATAACAACTGATATATATCATAATCATGCCTCATACTGATTCCAACTAAAATAACTCATTTTTATTGCTTTCATTTTCAAACCTCCATACAATATGCCACCACCTCCCTCAATTCAAATTTTCTAACATATATATTATAATCATGCCTCAAACTGATTCCAACTATTTTTCAAATGCCTTAACCATTGGATTACACCTTATTTTGCACTTTTTCACTTAATGACAATATTGCAACTTTTGACAAACTTGACAACATTTGACAAAACTTGACTTATTGACTCAAAACCTTCCCAAAACCTATAAAACATGTCAATAATGACCTTAAAACTCAAATTAGATGTGGAAATAGTTACAAGAGTTCATGTATTTACAAAATAAATGTTGATGTACAAACTGCTTTATATTACAAATCAAAATATACAAGCATACTAAGCATTCAAAGAGAAATGAAGGTTACAAATCTAAACAGAGATTTGGGTTGGATATATAAAGGACAGTGCAATTATATTCAATAAGTAAAGCATGACTGAGAGTCCAGTTTAGACGCAGAGGTTATGACAACAACTTCAATGCATTCAAGGAGAGAGAATTTGAACAAAAGATTAAATCACAATATTGCAAGGTATGAAATGGTGGTATTACTATTAAAGTTAAGAAAATTGATGCTCATGGCTGTTAATCTACAACAACAAAGGATGGAAATAATTTTCATGAAGTAAATCCATTATCTGTTGGAATTAATGGGAAGTGTGTACTGAGAGGGGACGGGTGAATCAATACCTCTAAAACTTTTGTATCTTTTAACCTATATCCTTTAAGTTATCAAATGTTTATCCAACCATTTGTTCTATACTATCTTGATGTAAGATATATCAATTTATAAACTTAATCAAACATGTGAAAATTCATAGAAACATTCATGAAAGTAATTGACACATAACGCAAGATATATATGATATCGCAAAAAACTCTTGTTAGGAAGTAAAAAGTGCGGTGGGGATGACACCCACAAATTCTTCACTATCTGCAGATTGGAAGGGGTCAGTTAAGGCTTAAAATTTGATCACTTTTGATGATCTACGCGGTTAAGAGTGTCTATGGAGACCTGTTAAAGTCTACTCGGTTAAGAGCTAACACTGTTGAGTGTGCACTCGGTTAAGAGATTTATAGTTGGATTGTTAAATCCACCTTCCTTGAAAGGATTTTTTTTACACTTTGCTTCACTTGTTAGAATGATAGCAAATTACAATTTGACCTGGTGTATGCAATCTCCTATTGTTGATTACAAATCCATGTTTCCTCTTTAACTGTTCTCTCCGTTTGCACTATGACTTACTTGTCGGGTTCCACTTTCAGGTTCCTCTTTATCTTTTCCATTTTGCATTTTCAGTGTATACACAAAATTGTGTCATCGGTTTTATTTGTACTTAGCAATTTTTGGTGATCTCTTATATCTGCATTTTTGGTTTTCTCTTTGTCCTATATTTCAGTGTATGCTTACCGAAATTGTTGTTTGCATACTAATGACAAAATAATGTCATCAATCTCCCCCTTTAACATTAGTATCAAAAACTGATATGTGCAAAATACTAACAAAATGTTAAGTATGCACAACACGTATAATCCTTAGTCATTTTATGACTCCTCCTATTTATATGTTGGTATATCATTATTTTCCCCTTTTTCTGTATACAGTATAGTTGCCTATCTATACATATCATTATTTTCCCCCTTTTTTGATATTAAGGGAAAAGGTGTATACCTTATAGCTTATCAAAAATGTGAGAGTGTGAAGACTTCATGTCTTCCATCATCTTCTCCCATTGTTATTTCAGGTTCTCTAAATCCATGTGCTCAAGTGTAATCCTTGAGTGCATATCATAGATTTTGTCCGTTGTAGACATCTCATGGGTTGCTATCAGTTGTCTTGCCGAACTCATATGTTGTTGAAGCAGTGTCCGATTTGGTAGAAGTTGAGCCTGGAGCTCTATGACCTCTTCCCTGAATTGTGTCTTTGCTTCCCACTGTTCTTGCCTTCACCTTTTTATCTCAATAATATTTTCAATGCAACTTAATTGCATTGTCTCCATCGGTTAAGATTTTAGCACTATTAGCTAGATCAGAATCTAACTTTGCTATGTTTTCACTATGCTCCTTAGTGAATTTCTCGGGTGTGCTTAGTTGTTTAATCAAGGAAATAGCTTCAACAATAATAGGATCTAATTCACTTATGAATTATGAAAGCTTTACTTTGTTTACTACCACTTCTTGGCTGATTTTCCCAACAAGTTTCTGCTGGTGCTTCTGCTCTGCTCTCTCTTCAATTGCCTTCTCTGCATCAATGTTCTATGTTGTAATGGCTTCTGTGAGAGTATCTAGTTGATCAAGTATTGGTTTATTCTAATCAACATCAACGTCAGGTATAATATGGTGCAAGATGTCTCGAGTTGTTTCCAATACCATGGAGTCTCAGTGCTTCTTTCTCAGCTTCTGCTGTAATGCCTTCCTCTGGCATATTTCACCATATTCCTTCAGTGCTTCATAGTCAAGTATAGCTGGGTCACATTTGGGTATCTTTATGATTTCATCGAGAGTAACTTCCAACTTACTCTTTTTGGATTTCTTCTTCTTCAGAGTTTCACTTGAGTGAAAAACCATAGACATCTTCTGGGCTTTGTCTGTGGTGCTAGATGAAGTTACTTGTGGTGTTGCCTCTTTTCGCTACTTTGTTTCAGTGTCAGCTTGTTGGTTTTCTGTAGACGCCTCCACATCAACCTTTACATTATTGGTAGCAACTTTTTTAGTGTCCTCAAGAGTGCCATCTTTGGGTTTTCCTCCTTCATCGGTGTCATTAGCTTCATCTATCTCTGTCTATGCATCCTTCTTAGTTGTGTCTCCATTTGTTTTCTTTGATTCTCCTTCTGTGACCTTGTCAGTTTCGGTTATAGTTTGAGTGTCTTTGATGTCCTTATGATCATCGGTGTTGTCTTGCTTTCCTTCATCCCCTGCATCCTTAGGAATGATTGAATCTTTATCAGGTGACTTGTCTGTTTCTTGCAATATATTGATGGCTTGCATCAATATTGGCATGTTGCCTGGTATGTTCACCTGTGAAGTATCAATTGTGGTGTCATGTTCGTCGATTGTGTCCTTGGTAACAGTGACATCTTCATCCTTTTGTATTTCTTTTTCTAGGTCATCAGTTATGTCAATGACTATATTATCCACAATGTTCTCCTTAGTGGTGTCCATCCACGTTTCATCTGCAACTTCCACATTCTTGTTTCCGGTTGTGTTCATTTCTTCTTTATCTAACTCAACTGATGTGTCATCTTCTATATCTTTGATTATGATGTGTTCTTGAGTTTCCTTATTATCATCTTGTTGTTGTAGGTATTTCTCAGGGCTAGCTTCCTCAATAGATCTATTGAGTATTTTACTCCATTTCTTGTGACTTCCTTGTTCAAGCTCTATAAGCCTCCCTTCAAGAAATTTGTAGGCTCTCAACTTGGGTGAGAACTCATTTTTATGGTTCTCCATCATCTCATCAATTTCTTCCCTCTTGGATTTAGGAGGCATAAGATAAACAAGTACTCTTTCCCTTATCTCCTTCTCATTCTTTAATGCAAATGTCCATCTGGCATATAATATGTCCAAGAGTTCCCTTAGTACATTATTACCTTCAAATTGAATTGGTACGTACTTGAATTTGTACATATTTGCAATTATGGCATCTTCAACTTTGTTTTGATCTTTTGGATCTAGTTTTAACCATCTTCTGATCTTAGAATCTGTAATAGATCCTGAATTCGCAATAGATTTACATACCTCATCAATGCTTTTTAGAACCTTAATCTTTTCTACTTCTACACCTTCATCTTGTTCGGTGTCCTGAATATCTTCCCTTGTTTGAACAAACCTTCTTCCCTTTGATGACCCTCTTTTCTTTGTGGTCAGTTTCCTCTTGTAGGTTCTAACTTTTCCTTTCTTCAAGGGTGAAGGACTTGAGTCCTTAGCTGTTTGGCTTCTTGTTCTTCAAGCAGATGTGGTTCTTGGCTTTTTTTCTGGTGGAGGGGGTGGTGAATCTGACTCTGTGGCCTCGAACTCATTCTTTTTTGCAACTTCACCGATGGGTGACTGGCCTTTGGTCTCTTCCTCCTTGTCAGCTTCTTCTTCCTGACTATTTTCTTTACAACTAGGCCACATTTGATTCTTGATTTGGCCTCCTCATAAGTTCCAAACTTTGATTGTTTCTTATCTAATGGTTCATTTCTCAATGCATCGATTGCCTTGGATGCTTGATCAATATTTACCTCATACTCCAAAGGTTGTAACCATGCTATCCTCGGTACAACAAGTTTGATGTATGTGTGGTCGGTGTTAACCATAAAATATATATCATCTTTGGATTTCTCTGAAAGTTGTTCAGGGATCCTTACCCTTTTCTACATTCGGTCCTTGAATCCTGCAAAGTACTCATCCATGATTGTTTCAAAGTTGTCTCTCAGTGATGTTATGTATTCACTGACTTGCATGGTGACCGGTTTTGTAGTATCCCAGTTTACATCTCCTACTAATGGAAATGTTTCTTGAAAGTAAAAGAAAATGCACATGATAAGTGATCCAAACTTACATGTATTTGTCTTAGCATTTCTTATCATCTCAAGTTTTCTTCTAGCTGGCTTAGTAGAAGTGCCGAAAGATCTAACTGTGTACCTTTCTTTACAGTCTTATAGGTTTTATCTACTACACCGGATGCTATGTTGTTCATCCTGCTTGCTTGGAAGAATTTATAACCTAAAACACATGCTCTGAATTCAAGTTCATCATCGGTTATAGTAGATACCTTCAGTCCTCTACCATCACACTTTGCTCCAGTGTTTTTCTCAATCTCAGCCTTGGGTGGATGTTTCAATGCTTTTAGCTTCTCGGTTATAGGGTAACCGGTGACTGCATGGATAACATCTCGGGTTATCATATTAGGCTCATCCAACCATAGTTTGTGATTGTGCTTTTGGCTTAGTACTAACCGAATCCACTCAGTTTTGAATGCCTTCAGGAACAATAGGGCATTAGTGACCCCTTTCACCTGTATATGTTTGTGTTCATCTTTTATGGATCCATCTTGCAATAAATGTAAGCTCGCACATCTCCGATGAGAAAAACCCTAGCTGGTATTAGTGAGAATGCTCTAGCATTGTCGGGTTGTGAAGAAACCTCAGGGTAAATCTTGAAATGTGGCTCCTCACATACAAAATTCTCAATGAGTTTGAACTCATCCTGCTTGATGTTCTTCTGTTTGGTGGTTCTTGAGGTCGTGGCCATTGTTTTAGAGAAATTTAGGGCTTTATGAAAAATGCGTAAACAAAGTTCTGGGTTGTCATAGTAACTTACTGTTTACACTTGCAATGATCAATGATTTATTGGAGTGCTCTGGTTTAGTTGATGTCACTTTGTGATGTTGTTTACTGTTTCCTCAAATTCTCTCTCTTGTCACTCTGTTCTGGTCGTGGTGAAGAATGAAACCCTTATGTAGCCCTTTTATAGGCATTTTTCCTAAAAAGTGAGTCATTAATGCTCAACCACTCCTTAGTGTTTGAAGATGGAGTTTCTCAACTTGAACATTAACTTCTCTTCGGTGACAATGTGACATTTTGGGGCGATCATTTAACTCTTTTCTTTTACTGACGGGTTTTGGTGTTGTGCGTAAACAACTCATTCACGTTGCTTGATTACCAACGAGTCTTGGTTTACACTAGCAACTTTTCTTTCTCATGTTAACCGACGCTTCTCGGTAAGTCTAGGAAGTTTCAGTTTTGAGTGTATACTGACGGATTTTGGTATGTATTACCCGATAGAATAGTTATTACAAATTTTAACAAGTATTATTATGATGCATCTTTACTTATGCTAATTTAGCATTTCATCAACATATTATGGAACTGATGTAAAGTAATACATAGTGTAATGCAGTTCCATACTTACTTGTTTTTCTAAGGTGGGGGTGGTGATATCACCATATCCATTGGATGGGGTGACACCATTTGCATTGCTCGGTCTAGCTTCATCATTGTTTGAAGCTCTTCTCCACATTTTGTCTCTCATTCTCCAGATGTCTTCAATTGTGTTTCCATTGGGATATGTGTTGGTCTCTATCATTCGGTCTCTAAAGTCTTTCTTGAGATGACCAACTTTATAATAGTGTAAGCATGCCAATCCGGGGTTAGTCCAACCTCTACACTTTCTAGTCCACTATCTCCTACAGTGTGCAGCAATGTGACCAAATCTTCCACATGTAAAATTTGTCCAAGTGTTGTAATCCCATACATACTGGTTACTGACTCTTTTTGGTTGATAGGGATTTTCTTTACCTTTAGGTTTCCATGGTTGCCTTTTGTTTTTCCATCATTCAAGAGTTTTGTGCCCATTCATTTTACATGTCGGACAATATTTGTCCATGTAGGTTTCCTTCTTCGGTTGTTTCATCTCAGACTTACATTCATATGCTTTATGTCCTTTCTTGTTACATTTATAACAAAATCCTATGAATGGAGATGTGGATTTAGGAATACCTCTCATTTTGCCTCAGCATACATTTGATGTGTGGCCTTCCTTTCCACAGTGATTGCATGTTAGCTTTCTAGTTCTTGGATTTGCATAGAGATTCTTTGGATCAGCTTGATTGGGTGATTCTCTATTCTCGGTAAAGCCTAGACCGGTGTTGTTGACTCTTCATTTTCCTTCAAGAAAATAATCCATTCTTTTATTACTTTCTTCAGCTTTCTTGATAATTTCATTATGTTGTTGCTGAATTCTTATTTTATGTTTCAACTTTTCATTGTCATCCCTTAGCTCACCGATAGCTTCTATTCTTTCAATGAGTTCAACATTCATTTTGTTCGCCTCTTGACTCATAAGAATAAATTGATTTGTGATCTCATGGTGATGCTCTATAAGTCTTTGTATTTCAGACTCTCTCTTGTAGCTTTTCTGTAATTTTCCTTCTATCATCAATAGCTAGCGTTATTTCTTTCTCATCTTTTCTAGCACTGTTCATGACATCAATCATTCTTACCATTTGTGTCTCTTGACTGATTTGCAAAGATTTCACTTATCCAGCTAAATGTTGATTGATTTCATTTAGGCTTGTGATGCTTTCTTCTGATGCATCTGATGCTTTGCTTGTAGTTGATTATGAAGACTCAAATAAATCTAGTATCTCTTCCTCATGATAATCTGTTTCATTACAACGAGTTGCCATAATCTTTCTTTCATCTAACAGTTGTCTCATATTGATTCTAGCTTCTTTATACTGCTCATAGAAGATCTGAATTTCTAGCTTCTTATTCTCAATCCTTTTATCATGTCTATGCTTCTCCATTGTATGATCTTTTGTCTTAAGCCTTTAAGCTTTTCCAAAGAAGAGACTTAGCTCTAATACTAATTTTTGGAATTAATGGGAACTGTTCACTGAGAGGGGAGGGGTGAATCAGTACCTCTAAAATTTTTGTATCTTTTAACCTTTATCTTTTAAGTTATCAAATGTTTATCCAAACATTTGTTCAATACTATCTTGATGTAAGATATATCAATTTATAAACTTAATCAAGCATGTGAACATTCATAGAAACATTCATAGAAACATTCATGAAAGTAATTGAAACATAACACAAGATATGGTATCGCAGAAAAATTCTTTTAGGAAGTAAAAATTGCGGTGGGGATGGCACCCACAAATTATTCACTATTTGCAGATTGGAAGGGGTCAGTTAAGGCTTACAGTTTGATCACTTCTGATGATCTACCTGGTTAAGAGTATTTGTGGAGACCTGTTAAAGTCTACTCAGTTAAGAGCTTTAGCAACACAGTTGAGTGTGCACTCAGTTAAGAGATTTATAGTTGGACTGTTAAATCCACCTTCCTTGAAAGGATTTTTTACACTTTGCTTCACTTGTTAGAATGATATAAAATTACAATTTGACCTGGTGTATGCAATCTCCTTTTTCTGATTAAAGATCCATTTAAGATTACATTAATAAGTATATCACCTAATGTGATTGAATAATACCTCTAATGCTCAGTAGTCTCTATTCTTGGTTCTTGCTAACCAAATTCACCTTTTGTTGTTATGGTTCATGAAACTTTCAATCCGATCCATAGATGTGCTCGTATGCTTCATTCATCCTCTCATATCCTTTCTCATCCCTCTCTCATTTTATAATAATGAATGATTACATAGTCTATTTATAAGATAGATTGACCTAATCAAGTTTCATGTAAAAGAATATTAACTCTAAGATTACAAGTTTACAACTTTACCTTGATCTCCTGGTCTATGTGTTTTAAATTAGTTAGACTAATTTAAGTACTTACATTCATGTTTCTTGTCCCTAAAGAAATGGTTTTTTAAAAAATAAGACTCTATAAATAGAACATGACTATTTTATCAGACGTGGAAGTCAGATCCACTTTTTGCGGGCTGCAACTGACTTTCAGTTTGTGACAGTCGCTTATGCTTTGAAATCAGTTGACTGTCTTTCGGGTTCCTTGCTTGAACTGTTCTCTCGGTTTCCTCTTTAACTGTTCTCTCAGTTTGCATAATGACCTTCTTGTCGAGTTCCACTTTCGTGTTCCTCTTTATCTTTTCCATTTTCCATTTTCTGTGTACACACAAAATTGTGTCGTCGATTTTCTTTGTACTTAGCAGTTTTCAGTGATCTCTTATATCTGCATTTTTGGTTTTCTCTTTGTCCTGTATTTCGGTGTGTGCTTACCGAAAGTGTTGTTTGCATACTAATGGTAAAATAATGTCATCATTATCTTCCTTTAATCTTCAATTAGAGGCCATTGTAATTGGAAGAATATTTAATACCATATGAAACTAAGATATATCAATTTAAAAGAAAATGCTATTCAATCCGAGATAGACATATGCTATTGGATTATTGAGAAATACAATTGAAAATATAAATATTAGACATAAAGGGAGAGACAAATCATAAGTTTCATGGATGTATATGCTTTGAGTATATTAAAATAGTGGTATCACCTGTTTGTAATAAATGAGAAGGGGGGGTGAATCAGTGGCCTCAAAAATTAATCCTTAAATTAACCCTTAAAACTTTTAACCAAAAATTATGTCTCTAGTTATCTTCTGTCCTACAAGATGAATGCCTTGAAATACTTATATCAATTTTCTACTTGTCAGATTGCTTTGTAAATCTTTCTTCTGTATGATTACCGATAAACAATTAACTATTTACGGAACCACAGTAAATATGCAGAGTATACCGATAAATTGAGAATTGCATATGTGAAATGTAAAATAGTAAAGTAATGAAACATAAACACATAACACATGGATTTTTAATGTGGAAACCCTGTTAGGGGAAAAACCACTGGGACCGGTACCCCAAATTTTCACTCTTTTGAAGTGAGCTCTGTTAGGAGCCAACCCTGTTAAAGGTTACAAACACACTGTTAGGTGTGACCTTGTTAGAGGATTTTAAAGACAGTTTATCACCTAGTATCTGGCATCTAATGCTACCATCCTTTACCAAACACTCACTTGGCCTGTCAATAGGTATCGGGCATATCTAATGCTACTTTTATGATCAAACTTTTTGATACTCCTTGGGATGTATCTCAATTGTAAAAGACTTTTAAGTCATGCTTGGTTAAAAGACTTGATCCTTCAAGGGTTAAACTGAAACACTAATGATCTATTCATACATACAACTAAATTGTAGATTTTCAGATCTATTGTAAGTGCATTACCTCTCTAATCAATATAATCAATTCTATAGCTTTGCTCCACACTGTTATGCTTTGTGATGTTGTCCCACTATTCGTCGGTGTCTGCAGAATCTAGCTCTTTCCTTAGCTTGATTGATCAGGTCTGAATGAAGACTTTCTTCTCTTTCAGAATCTCTTTAGCATCTTTCCTCTTTTCTTTCACCCCACACACCAATTCATAATGAATTGGGTTTTGTCTCTTTATAGACATGTTTTACCTTTTCTTGTCTTTCTTGATTCTTAGCGTGATGCACAATTCTCGCCAATAGATTTAAAGCAACCTCCTATTTTATCTCAAAGAGATCTTCTTGCCAACTAGATAAATCAGATTTAAATAAATTACTTATCTCCGACTTTATCTGGATGATTAAAACAATGGTAAGTATCCTTTAAGTCTATTTATAGCTTCTTGACAGCTAAGCATTTTTTTGTTTCTGAATTGTCTGTTTTGTCGGTCAACACTTGAGTTAGTCATCGGTGATAACTGACTGTTCTGTCGGCGTGACTTCAGTTGTCATCGGGATCTTCGTCCTTGTCTTTTCTGTCGGGCAACAATGTAATTCTTTCCGTCGGATTACTCTGTGCTTTGCTCGTCGGGCAACACTGTGACTTTGCTCGTCGGTAATGCTGAGCATTGTCTCATTGGGTAACACTGTGACTTTTCTCTTTAACTTTGACCATCGACGTGCACTTTGTCGGTGTATACAGTCACTTAGTGAGTACTTTACTTATATGCATTATAGATAGCATAACCTTTGATTCATTGGTTCTTTGAAGTCTTTGGAAAAATTTCCATGACCATACAGATTATATTAAGTTCACATCAATGACAATACAATACATTAACTGATTTAATGCCTTGCATGATCATCAACTTGACATCTTCTATACCATAAGCCATATTCCTTGGTATTCTTCAGATATATCTTAGGATTCTTTTCACAGCTATCATATGTGATTCCCTGGGATTAGAAAAAAATCTTGTAACTATTCCTACTGCCTGTGCAATATCTGGTCTAGTGTGTACAACATACATGAGTTTTCCAATCATTGATCTCTACAAAGTTTGATTTACCTCTGATGACTTGTTTTCCTTTGTCAGCTCACATCGAGTTGCCATCAGTGTTCCAATTGGTTTGGACTCTTCCATCTTGAGTATTTTCAGTGCTTATTTGATGTATTTGGATTGTGTGATGAAAATAACTTCATCTTGTTGCATGATCAGTAGACCAAGAAAGAAATTGATCTCTCCAAACATAGACATCTCAAATTCTTTGCTCATTTCATTTGCAAATGATTTTCATAGCATATCATTGCCACCAAATATGATGTCATCAACAAATATCTCAGCAATCAAAATGTTAGCATCAGTATCTTGCTTCAAATAAAGATTATTGTTTTCAGTAGTCCTTACAAATCCAATACTTATAAGATAGGAATGAAGTCTTTCATACTAGGCTTGGGGTGCTCGTTTCAATCCATACAAGGATTTGTGTAGTCTACATACCATTTTCCTCTTGTCTGGATCAACAAACCCTTCTGGTTGTTCAATGTATATCTCTTCTTCAAGTATTTCATTCAGGAATGCAGACTTGACATCCATTTGATATACATTGAATCCTTTACATGAAACATAAGCAAGTAATATTCTCACTCCTTCTATCTTAGCAATGGGTGCAAAGGTCTCTCCATAGTCAATCCCTTCTTCTTATGCATACCACTTGCATACTACTCTTGCTTTATTTCTGGTGACTTCTCCATTCTCATTCATCTTATTCCTGAATATCCATTTTGTACTGATGACATTTTTGTCATCTGGTCTCGGTACAAGTGTCCATGTCTTTTTTTTCTCTATCTGCTCAATCTCTTCATTCATGACACTTATCCATTCATCATTATCAAGTGCAACATTGACAGATTTGGGCTCATAAACAAATAAAACATCTTGTATATACAGACTTACTTCTGGTTCTCATACCAGCCTTCTTGTCTTCAATGATCTGGTTCTATGGATGGTTCTTTTTGACTTATCTGGCAAGTACAAGTTCATCTCTTTGTCTATCCGCTTGATCATCATTTTTCCTTCATTATGTTCTCCATCACTTCGTGCATCATCTTGAGCAATATTCTGATCGTCGGTATTTGCAGCCTCATGCTTAGGTACAATGATCTGTTGCTCGGGACCTCTACATTGTTGGTCGGGTATAGTGTCAGGTTCCTCATTGTAAGCAAACCTATTGTAGTCCTCTGGTTCTTTAGTGCTTGCCTTCTCATTCTTCTATACAACTTCATCTATCTTTACATTTGCACTTTCAACAATTTTGTTAAAGGCATTATTTAGACATTTATAAGCCTCGCTCTTGGTAGAATACCCTAGGAAGATTCCTTCATCACTTTTGGAGTCAAGTTTTCCATTTCTATAATTGTTTAAGATATAACATTCACTACCAAATTTTTTGAAATAACTTACATTTGGTGTATATCCATACCAAAGCTCATAAGGTGTCTTTTTGGTGTCTTTCTTAAACTATACTTTGTTAAATGTGTAAACAGCAGTACTGACAGCTTCTCTTCAAAAGATTTGGGTGATGCCTTTCTCTATCATCACTGTCCTTGCACAATCAACTATGGATATGTTCCTTCTTTCAGCAATACCATTTTGTTGTGGTGTCGTTGGTCCAGAGACTTGTATTCTGATTCCATGCTCATTACAGAAGTTAGTGAATTCATCTCAACTAAATTCCCCTCCTCTATCTGATCTTAAGAATTTTAATTCTTTACCACTTTGTTTATCAACCATTTCCTTATACCATTTAAACATCTTAAATGTTTCTGATTTATCTTTTAGAAACATGTCTGTCATCATTCTAGAGTAATCATCAATAAAGAGAATAAAATATCTATCTCCATAATAACTCTTTGTCCTCATAGGTCCACATAAATCAATATGGACTAATTCTAGAATGGCATCAGATGTATGGGTTTTTCTTTTGAAACTAGAATTTGTGTGTCATTACCCATTCTTACTGAACCACCTTTATAGTATTCAAAAGTCTCATACTTTTTCTTGTCACCGGTTATATGGTGAGTGCAGCCACTATCTATGATCTAGACAACATTTTTACTAACTTTAGATATGAGTGCAGTTTCTACATATCTTTCTTCATCATCATCTGAATCATCTTTTACTGCTACAAACACCATCTCAATGTCTTCCTTAGATTCAGTGTCAGTGTCGTCATCTTTGCATTTTTCTAGGTAATTGGCCTTCTTTCCTTTGTCCTTGTAGTCTTGGGAATCTCTTCTTTCTGATTGTCGGTAGCTTCTGTAATCACCTTTGTCAGATTTCTTTTCAAATGATTTGTCATTACTTCTGTCATATTTTCTTCTGTTAGGACATCTTGCAGCAAAGTGTCCAATCTCTTTACAATTAAAACAAACAAGTGGTAATTTACCTTTGTATTTACCTTTGC
>MU223423.1:3466740-3508702 GCA_018584345.1 Thuja plicata
TTTACCTTTGCCTCTCTGCATTCTTCTAGCCATAAGTGCTTCAATTTCATCAAGATCTTCTTCTTCACTTTCACTTTCACTATCACTATCTTTTCTCATAGTGTGTTTATGACTTGATTTACTTATTTTCATACAAGATTTGAATCCAGACTCTATGTTTGGTAAGACACTATTATCAAAGTTATTCATCTCAAATTAAATCAGTCTTCCAATCAAACTGTTTAGAGTAACATTGCTATTTTCTACTGCTCTCATTTCTTGAATGGCAGATACTCTAATAGCATAAGTAGACAGTAAGGTTCTGATAATTTTACTTACCATTGTATCTTCTTCTAGTACACCTCCAAATCCTCGGATAGCATTGACTACCTCTTTGATTCTTGTGATGTACTATGTGATGTTTTCAACTTCTTTCATTTTGAGATCATCAAAATTTCCTCTAAAACTTTCTGCGTTGGCTCTGAAATTTTTTTTGTCACCACCATGTACAAGCATCAATTTGTCCCACATCTGGTGTGCAGTCTTGCAGGTTTTGACATATTCAAATTTAGCATCAGAAAGTGAGGAAGTAAGCCCTATCATCCTACAATTGTGCTCGTGCTTCTCTCTCATTTTTTCAAATGTTGGTGCTCTTGTGGGAAACACATATTCAGTATCTAAGTATTGAGTAACATCATTTCCAATACCTAATAAGTGGAGTCTTATTCTACTCTGCCATGAAGCAAAATTATCTTTTTTCAACTTGGGCACATCTCATCTGTTCATCTTGTGATCTTTAGCTTAGGTCTTGAAACCTTCCTTCTAAGCACACAAGCTCTGATACCAATTGTTAGTAATAACTGAGAGGAGGGGGGTGAATCAGTGGCCTCAAAAATTAACCCTTAAATCAACCCTTAAAACTTATAACCATGAATTATGTCTCTAATTATCTTCTGTCATACAAGATGAATGTCTTGAAATACTAATATCAATTTTCTATTTTTCGAATTGCTTGGTAAATCTCTCTTCTGTATGATTACCGGTAAGCAATTTACTATTTACCGAAACACAATAAATATGTAGAGTATACCAATAAATCCATAATTGCATATGTGAAATGTAAAACAGTAAAGTAATGAAACATAAACACATAAAACATGGATTTTTAACATAGAAACCCTGTTAGGGGAAAAATCACTAGGACCGGTACCCCAAATTTTCACTCTTCTAAAGTGAGCTCTGTTAGGAGCCAACCCTGTTAAAGGTTACAAACACACTGTTAGGTGTGACCTTGTTAGAGGATTTAAAAGATAGTTTGTCACCTAGTAACTGGCATCTAATGCTACCATCCTTGACCAAACACTCACTTGGCCTGTCAATAGGTATCGGGAATATCTAATGCTACTTTTATGATCAAACTTTTTGATACTCCTTGGGATGTATCTCAATTGTAAAAGAATTTTAAGTCCTACTTGGTTAGGAGACTTGTTGCTTCAATGGTTAAACTGAAACACTAATGATCTGTTCATACATACAACTCAATTGCAGATTTTCAGATCTATTGTAAGTGCATTACCTCTCTGATCAATATAATCAATTCTATACCTTTGCTCCACATTGTTATGCTCTTTGATGTTGTCTCAGTGTTCGTCGGTGTCTGTAGAATCTAGCTCTTTCCTTAGCTTGATTGATCAGGTCTGAATGAAAACTTTCTTCTCCTTCATAATCTCTTTAGCATCTTTTCTCTTTTCTTTCACCCCACACACCAATTCATAATGAATTGGTTTTTTCCTCTTTATAGACATATTTTACCTTTTCTTGTCTTTCTTGATTTTTGGCGTGATCCACAATTCTCGCCAATAGATTTAAAGAAAACTCTTGTTTTATCTCAAAGAGATCTTCTTTCCAACTAGATAAATCAAATTTAAATCAATTACTTATCTTTGGCTTTATTTGGATGATTAAGACAATGATAAGTATCTGTTAAGTCTATTTATAGCTTCTTGACAGCTAAGCATTTTGTCATTTCTGAACTCTTTGTTCTATCGGTCAACACTTCAGTTAGTCATCGGTGATAACTGACTGTTCCATTGGTGTGACTTCAGTTTTCACCGAGATCTCCGTCCTTGTCTTTTCTGTCGGGCAACAGTAAATTTTTTTCCGTCGGGTTACTCTGTGCTTTTCTCATCGGGCAATACTGTGACTTTGCTCTTCGGTAATGCTAAGCATTGTCTCGTCAGTTACACTGTGAGTTTTCTCTTTAACTCTGACCATTGGCATGCACTCTGTCGGTGTATATTGTCACTTAGTGAATACTTGACTTATATGCATTACTGATAGCATAGCCTTTGATTCATTGGTTCTTTGAAGTATTTGGCAGTATTTCCATGACCATACAAAATATATTAAGTTGACATCAATGACAATACAATACATTAATTGATTTAATGCCTTGCATGATCATCAACTTAACATGTTTTATACCATAAGTCATATTCCTTGGTATTGTTTAGATATCTTAGGATTTTTTTCACAGAAGTCATATGTGATTCCCTGGGATTAGCAGAAAATCTTGCAACTATTCCTACTGCATGTGCAATATCTGGTCTAGTGTGTACAACATACATGAGTTTTCCAATCATTGATCTCTACAAAGTCTGATTTACCTTTGATGAATTGCCTTCCTTTGTCAGCTTACATCCAATTTTCATCAGTGTTCCAACTGGTTTGGACTCTTCCATCTTGAATATTTTCAGTACTTTTTTTACGTATTTGGATTGTGTATTGAAAATACCTTCATCTTGTTGCATGATCTGTAGACCAAGAAAGAAATTAATCTCTCCAAACATAGACATCTCAAAATCTTTGCTCATTCATTTGCAAATGATTTGAATAGCATATCATTACCACCAAATATGATGTCATCAACAAATATCTAAGCAATCAAAATGTAAGCATCAGTATCTTCCTTCAAATAAAGATTATTGTTTTCAGTAGTCCTTACAAATACAATACTTATAACATAGGAATGAAATCTTTCATACTATGCTCGGGGTGCTTGTTTCAATCCATACAGGGCTTTGAGTAGTCTACATACCATGTTCGTCTTATCTGGATCAACAAACCCTTCTGATTGTTCAATGTATACCTCTTCTTCAAGTATTCTATTCAGGAATGCAGACTTGACATCCATTTGATATACCTTAAATCCTTTACATGCAACATAAGAAAGTAATATTCTCACTCCTTCTAGCCTAGCAACGAGTGCAAAGGGCTCTCCATAGTTAATCCCTTCTTCTTGTGCATACCCCTTGCATACTAGTCTTGCTTTATTTCTGCTGACTTCTCCATTCTTTTTCGCTTATTCCTGAATATCCATTTTGTACCGATGACATTCTTGTCATCTGGTCTCGGTACAAGTGTCCATGTCTTGTTTATCTCTATCTACTCAATCTCTTTATTCATGTCACTTATCCATTCATCATTATCAAGTGCAACATTGGCATATTTGGGCTCATAATCACAAATAAAACATCTTGTATTTAGAGACTTACTTATGGTTCTCATGCCAGCTTTCTTGTCTTAAATGATCTGGTTTTGTGGATAGTTCTTTCTAACATATCTGGAAAGTATAGGTTCATCTCTTTGTCTATCAGCTTGATCATCATTTTGTCCTTCGTTCTGTTCTCCATCACTTTGTGCATCATCTTGAGCAATATTCTGATCGTTGGTATTTGCAGCCTAATGCTCGGGTGCAATGATCTGTTGCTCTGGAGCTCTACATTGTTGGTCAGGTAGAGTGTCAGGTTTCTCATTGTAAGCAAATCTATTGTAGTCCTCTGGTTCTTTATTGCTTTCCTTTTTATTCTTCTCTGCAAATTCATCTATCTTTACATTTGCACTTTCAACAATTTTGTTAGAGGCCTTATTTAGACATTTATAAGCCTTGCTCTTGGTAGAATACCCTAGAAATATTCCTTCATCACTCTTGGAGTCAAGTTTTCAATTTCTATCATGTTTTAAGATATAACATTGACTACCAAAATTTTTGAAATAACTTACATTTGGTGTATATCCATACCAAAGCTCATAAGGTGTCTTTTTGGTGTCTTTCTTCAATTGTACTCTGTTCAATGTGTAAACAACAATACTGACAGCTTCTCTCCAGAAGATTTGGGTGATGCATTTCTCTATCATTAGAGTCCTTTCAAAATCAACTATGGATCTGTTCCTTCTTTCAGCAATTCGATTTTGATGTGGTGTCCTTGGTACAGAGACCTGTCTTCTGATTCCATGCTCATTACAAAAGTTAGTGAATTCATTTGAAATAAATTCCCCTCCTTTATCTGATCTTAAGCATTTTAATTTTTTACCACTTTGTTTCTCAACCATTTCCTTATACCATTTAAACATCTTAAATGCTTCTGATTTATCTTTTAGAAACATGACTGCCATCATTCTAGAGTAATCATCAACAAAGAGAATAAAATATCTATCTCCATAATAACTCTTTGTCCTCATAGGTCCACATAAATCAATATGGACTAATTCTAGAATGGCATCAGATGTATGAGTTTTTATTTTGAAACTAGACTTTGTCATCTTACCTTTTTGACAATTCTTACACATGATGTTGTCGGGCTTGGTTATCGTCAGTAAGCCTCTGACATTTCTCTTTTTGCTAATCTTTATCATGTTGTCAAAGTTCACATGACACAATATTTTGTGCCACAACCATGTGTTCGTTTGTAGCAATCAAAGAAGTGTCAGAATCATTTAGATAGAATAAGTTACATTTTGTCTGCTCACAGGTACCAATCAGATTTATTGATTTATTGAAGATCTTTGCCTTCTTATTTTCAAATGCTACTCTGTGACTTGAATTATTCAACTGATAAACACTCAATAGTTTATAATTCAATCTATTTACCCAATAATAATTTTCACATTTTGTCTAATTATTCAACATTATGGTTCCTCTAACTTCAACTAGACAAGGTGTGTCATTACCCATTCTTACTAAACCACCTTTCTAGTATTCAAAAATCTCAAACTTTTGCTTGTCATTGGTTATATGGTGTGTGCAGCCACTATCTATGATCTAGACATCATTTTTACTAACTTTAGATATGAGTGCAGTTTCTACATACCTTTCTTCATCATCTTTTACTGCTACAAACACCATCTTGATGTCTTCCTCAGATGCAGTGTCAGTGTCATTATCTTTGCATTTTGCTAGGTAATTGGCCTTCTTTCTTTTGTCCTTGTAGTCTTGGGAATCTCTTCTTTTTGATTGTTAGTAGCTTCTGTAATCACCTCTGTCAAATTTCTTTTCAAATGATCTGTCATTACTTCTGTCATCTTTTCTTCTATTAGGACATCTTGCAACAAAGTGTCCAATCTCTTTACAATTAAAACAAACAAGTGGTAATTTACCTTTGTATTTACCTTTGCCTCTCTGCATTCTTCTAGCCATAAGTGCTTCAATTTCATCAAGATCTTCTTCTTCACTTTCACTATCACCATCTTTTCTTATAGTGTGTTTATGACTTGATTTACTTATTTTTATACAAGATTTGAATGCATACTCTATGTTTGGTAAGACACTATTATCAAAGTTATTTATCTCAAATGAAATTAGTCTTCCAATCAAAGTGTCTAGAGTAATATTGTTATTTGCTATCGCTCTCATTTCTTGAATGGGAGATACTCTAATAGCATAAGTAGGTAGTAAGGTTCTTAGAATTTTACTTACCACTGTATCTTCTTCTAGTAGACCTCCAACTCCTCAGATAGCATTGACTACCTCTTTGATTCTTGTGATGTACTATGTGATGTTTTCACCTTCATTAATTTTGAGATAATCAAACTTTCCTCTAAGGCTTTTTTCCTTGGCTCTCAAAACATTTTTGTCACCACCATGTACGAGCATCAATTTGTCCCGTATCTGCTTTGCAGTCTTGTAGGTTTTGACATCTTCAAATTCAGCATCAGAGAATGAGGAAGCAAGTTCTATCATCATGTAATTGTGCTCATGCTTCTCTCTCATTTTTCAACTGTTGGTGCTCTTGTGAAAAACACATATTAAATATCTAAGTATTGAGTAACATCATTTCCAATACCTGATAAGTGGAGTCTTATTCTGCTCTGCCATGAAGCAAAATTATCTTTGTTCAACTTGGGCACATCTTGTCTGTTCATCTTGTGATCTTTAGCTTAGGTCTTGAAACCTTCCTTCTAAGCACACAAGATCTGATACCAATTGTTAGTAATAACTGAGAGGGGGGGAATCAGTGGCCTCTAAAATTAATCCTTAAATCAACCCTTAAAACTTATAACCACAAATTATGTCTCTAGTTATCTTTTGTACTACAAGATGAATGTATTGAAATACGTATATCAATTTTCTACTTGTCGGATTGCTTTGTAAGTCTCTCTTCTGTATGATTACCAATAAGAAGTTTACTATTTACTGAAACACAGTAAATATGCAGAGTATACCAATAAATCTAGAATTGCATATGTGAAATGTAAAATAGTAAATTAATGAAACATAAACATATAACACATGGATTTTTAATGTGGAAACCTTGTTAGGGGACAAACCACTAGGACCGGTACCCCAAACACTCACTTGGCCTGTCAATAGGTATCAGACATATCCAATGCTAATTTTATGATCAAACTCTTTGATACTTCTTGGGATGTATCTCAATTTTAAAAGACTTTTAAATCCTACTCGGTTAAAAGACTTGATGCTTTAATGGTTAAACTGAAACACTAATGATCTGTTGATACATACAACTCAATTGCAGATTTTGAGATCTATTGTAAGTGCATTAACTCTCTAATCAATGTAATCAATTCTATACCTTTGCTCCACACTTTTATGCTCTATGATGTTGTCTCAGTGTTCGTCGGTGTCCGCAGAATCTAGCTCTTTCCTTTGCTTGATTGATCAGGTCTGAATGAAGAATTTCTTCTCCTTCAGAATATCTTTAGCATCTTTCCTCTTTTCTTTCACCCCACACACCAATTCGTAATGAATTGGGTTTTGTCTCTTTATAGACATGTTTTACCTTTTCTTGTCTTTCTTGATTCTTAGCATGATCCACAATTCTCGCCAAAAGATTTAATGAAAACTCCTATTTTATCTTAAAGAGATCTTCTTTCCAACTAGATAAATTAGCTTTAAATCAATTACTTATCTCCGGCTTTATCTGGATGATTAAAACAATGATAAGTATCCATTAAGTCTATTTATAGCTTCTTCACAACTAAGCATTTTTTCATTTCTGAACTCTCTGTTGTGTCGATCAACACTTCAGTTAGTCATCATCGATAATTGACTGTTCTGTTGGTGTGACTTCAGTTGTCATTGGGATCTCCGTCCTTGTCTTTTCCATAAGAAAACAATGTAATTATTTCCGTTCGGTTACTCTGTGATTTTCTCGTTTGGAAACACTATGACTTTTCTCATCGATAATGCTAAGCATTGTCTCGTCGGGTAACACTATGACTTTTCTCTTTAACTCTGACCGTCGGCGTGCACTCCATCGATGTATATAGTCACTTAGTGAATAATTGACTTATATGCATTACTGATAGCATAGCATTTGATTCATTGGTTCTTTGAAGTCTTTGGCAGTATTTCCATGACCATACAGATTAGATTAAGTTGACATCAATTACAACACAATACATTAACTGATTTAATGCCTTGCATGATCATGAACTTAACATCTTCTATACCATAAGCCATATTCCTTGGTATTCTTTAGATATCTTAGGATTCTTTTCACAACAGTCATATGAATGATTACTAATGATGTGGAGCAATTGGTATTAGAGCTTTTGTGCTTAGAAGGAAGGTTTCAAGACCTAAGCTGAAGATCACAAGATGAACAGATGAGATGTGCCCAAGTTGAAAAAAGATAATTTTTCTTCATGGTAGAGCAAAATAAGACTTCACTTATCAGGTATTATAAATGATGTTACTTGATACTTAGATACTGAATATGTGTTGCCCACATGAGCACCAATGGTTGAAAAAATGAGAGAGAAGCATGAGCACAATTGCATGATGATAGAGCTTGCTTCCTCACTCTCCGATGATGAATTTGAAGATGTCAAAACTTGCAAGACCGCAAAGCAGATGTTGGACAAATTGATGCTTGTACATGGTGGTGACAAAAATGTTTTGAGATCCAAGGCAAAAATCCTTAGAGGAAAGTATCTTTATTTGAACAAAATAACACGATGTTGTTGATAACATTATCATTATAGGAAATGTCAAATGATGCTTCAAGATAGATACAAAGGATGAGGTTATAGATCATTTAGAAGTTACAATTAAGGGGATTTATAACCGTGATTTTCAAATTCATCTTGATGTTACATATGTTTGACAATCAGGTATATGGACAGCAAGATTTTCAAACAAGAACATGTCATCATCTGACTATGTGGTTGTTTTTATAATCAAGGAATGAAAATAAATCTAGAGATATCATTGTGGCGTAATACAGTGAAAGAACAATAGTTCACTAGAGGATGTTTCCATTAGTATATGCAAGGAAAAACATGATAAACACCGTTGGTTAATACTACGCCAAAAGACAAGGCACATCACTACGTGACGCCAAGGTTACTGATATTTCTAAATACAAAGCATCCTGACACAACACTATTTAGTGTTAACTGATGACAGAAAAAACAAGGGAACCCGACGAACAATTCAAAGAAGGAACACCGACAGAATTTCAGTTCACACCGACAATCAGATACTGAGAGTCAGTTACATCCCGAAAAAAGTGGATCTGACTTCCACGTCAGATAAATCACTGAAGTTTTATATTTAGCTTCTTGATTTGTTTCTAAATCCATTACTTGAGGGAAAATCAATGTAATTATTAATGTTTTTATCAATCTAACTGATTTAAATGTTGTTCGATGACGATTGTAGCCTCTGAGAGCATCCAAGGTTCAAACAAGAGAATTCATGCAGAAGCACAGACAAAGATCAAATCAGTTTTCAATAACAAGAACCAAGGCTACCAACAAGTAGGAAAAGGTATTAATCAATCACTATAGGTGATATTCATACTTTGTAAGCTTTAATGGATCTTTCATCAACAATTATAGATTGCATAGAGTCAAGTAATACATATTGTACAATTCTAACAATTGTAGTACACTTAAGAAATCCTTTCAAGGAAAGTGGATTTAACAATCATATTGTAAATCTCTTAACTGAGTGCACACTGCATCAGTGTTGTTAAAGCTCTTAACAAAGTAGATCCTAGCAAGTCCCCACCACCGTTTTTACTTCCTAACAGGAGTTTTCTATGATATCATATCTTGTTTTATGTGTCTATTACTTTCATGAATGTTTCTATGAATGTTACATACAATTAAGTTTATGAATTAATATTACATGCATAAGAAAGAACATCATATTTGGTCGGTAATATAATAACTATTGATTACTAATGAAGTAAGGTGAAAAGTGTTAAAATTTTTAGAGGTACTGATTCACCCCTCCCCTCTCAGTACTACTTCCCATTAATCCCAACAATTGGTATAAGAGCTAGATCTCTTGTTTTATTGAGAAGTTTAAATACTTAAGAGAAAAGATCATACAATGGAGAAGTACAAACTTGATAAAAATATTGAGAATAAAAAGCTTGAAATTCAGATGTTATATGAACAGTATAAAGAAGCTAGAATCAACATGAGACAATTGCTGGATGAAAGAAAGAATATGGCATCTCACTGTAATGAGACATATTATCATGAGGAAGAGATTTAATATTTCTTTGAGTCTTCAAGATCAAATACAAGCAAAGCATCACATACATCAGAAGAAATCATCACAAGCCTAACTGAAATCAATCTACATCTAGCTGGACAAGTCAAATCTCTGCAAATCGGTCAAGAGACACAGATGGTAAGGATGATTGATGTCATGAACAATGCTAGGCAACCTGGACAAGAAAGAACACTAGCTATTGATGATAGAAGAAAGATCACAGAAAGCTAAAAGAAAAAGATTCTGAGATACAAAGACTTACAGAGCGTTACCATGAGATTACAAATCAGATTATTCTTATGAGTCAAGAAGCAAATAAAATGAATATGGAACTCATTGAAATAATACAGACTATCAATGAACTAAGAGAAGAGAATGAAAAACTAAAGCATGAGGTTAGAATTCAGGAACAACATAATGACATGATTAAGAGAGCTAAAGAAAGTACAAAAAGGATGGATGAATTTTGGAATGCACAAAGAAGACCCAACACCAACACTGGACTAGGGTACACCGAGCATGGAGATTCATCAAATGAAGCTAATCCAAAAGATGCCTACATCAATCCTAGACCAAGGAAGCTGACATGCAATCACTGTGGAAAGCAAGGCCACACCTCAAATGTTTGCAGGAGCAAAAAAAAAGGGATTCCTAAATCCACATTTACATTCATAGGACACTGTTATAATTGCAATAAAGAAAGGACATAAAGCATATGAACGTAAATCAAAGGTGAAAGAACCAAAGAAGGAAACCTATATGGACAAGTATTCTCCCACCTGAAAAATGCATGGGCACACATCGCTTGAATGCAGGAAGAAGAAAATTGTAGCATGGAAACCCAAAAATCAAGAAAATGCATATAAACCAAGCAGAGTCGGTAATTCATATGTTTGGGATTACAATACATGGATAAACTGCACAACATGTGGTAGATATGATCACATTTCTTCAAACTGCATGAGAACATGGACCAAAAGGTCTAGAGACTGGACCAACCATGGAATGGCATGTTTACACTGTCATAAGGTTGGACATCTAAGGAAGGACTGCAGAGACCGAATAATAAAAACCACCACTTTTGCAAATGGTAACACCATTGAAGACATCAAGAAAATCAAAAAGAAAATGTGGAGGAAAGCTTCAACCATTGAGGAAGCTGGACCAAGCATTGTAGTCGGTGACACCTCATTCCATGGATCTGGTGACATCACCATCCCTGCCTAAAAGATGACCAAGTAAGTATGGAACTGCACTACACCAAGTCATATTTTGCATCAGTTCCATTATACAAATTGATAGATAGTCAAAATATGCATGAATAAAGATGCATATTATGTTACTTGTTACAATTTTTTAGAAAACAACCCCGTCGGTAAACACATACCAAAAATCATTTGTGAACATAAAAGTATGAGCTATGTACACTTATGGAGAATCATTAGTCAACAAAAAAAGGCTAATTCGCTAATGTAAACCGACACCCATTGGTAAGGAAGCAAAGTTACAATGTTGTCTTGACACTACACTGAGATCCGTTGGTGAAAGAAATAATCTTAACAACTATCCCGAGCATCATGTCAACACCAAGAATGTTGTTTGAGATTTTAACCGATGAACTCCGTCTTCATGAACCGATGAGTTGTTGAGCATTTATGATAGACTTAGGGAAAAAGTCTATAAATACTTGATGAAAGCACTTCATTCTTCACGCGTGAATTGAGAAAATAGAGCAGAGAAAAAATAGAGCGAAAAGATAGCAGTTAGCAGAGCGTCCTCAACTCGATCCAATGCACTCCAAACCGATCACTCACAAGCTACATGGATTGAAGTAAGTACAAAGCGTACCGAGAACTCTGTTATTATTTTTGAAAAAGCCCTAAATTCAAAACACAATGGCAATGACTTCAAGAACAACCAAATTTAAAAATGAAATGAAGAATTTCGTTAAGTTAATCAAGAATAGAACTTGTGTGGAACCAAAATACAAGATATGTCCAGAGGTTGCGTCACAACCCGATGATTCTGGCGCATTCTCAAAAATTCCACCTAGGTTTTTGTTGATAGAAGATGTTAGATCGTATATCCACTGCAAGATTACTGAGATTGGTGATCTGGAGATAAATCAATCTTATAAGAAACTATATGATGATCAAGGGAACCTAAAGGAAGAACACAAGCACTTCCAAGTAAAAGGGATAACAAATGCCCTATATTTCTCGAGGGTTTTCAAAACTGACTAGATTCGGTTAGTAATAAGTAGAATGCACGATCAGAAGTTATGGTTGGATGAACCCAATCAGATTACAAAGGATGTAATACATGTTGTAATAGGTTACCCTATAACCGACAAACCAAAAGCTCACAAACATCCCTCTCGACCAGAAGTTGAGAAACTCACCAACGTTGTATGGGATAACCGAGGACTTAAGATGAACACCATCAGAAATGAGGAACTGAGGTTCGGTGTATGTGTCATAGGGTACAAAATATTTCAAGCTAGTAGGCTAAACAACATAGCATCAACAACAGTAAGCACAACTTACAAGATTGTCACAAAAGAAATACAAATGGATCTATGTGAGATCCTACTGAAGCAACTTGATAAAAATATGACAACAATCAGGTCTTCCAAGACAAACACATGTACGTTTGGCTCACTTATAATGTGTATATTATTTTATTTTTCAAGAATACTTTCCTTCAATTGGAAAAGTGAAGTGGGACACCACCAAGCTAGTCACATTACAAATAAATGACCTTATCAAGTCACTAGGTGACAACTTTGATTCAGTGATGACTGAATACTTCCTTGATTTCAAGGAAAAGATGATGGAGAGAGTAAGGATCCATGAACATTTAATTGAAAAGCATAAGGAAGAGATATGCTTTATGGTGGATTCAGATTTTACTTATATTAAGCCAGTTGTACTGAGGACAGCCTGGTTACCACCGGTTGACTATGAGATAAACATAGATCAAGAAACAAATGCAATTGATGAATTGTTGAATGAACCACTTAACAGTAAGCAAAAAATATTTGGAACATATGAAGAGGCCAAGACTAAAATAAAAATGGCCCTAGTCATAAAGAATACTGTCAACAAGAAAAACAAGATGGTAAAGAATCTTGAGAAGTTGTTGTCAGTAAATGAGGAGGAGAAAGAAAAAATAGAGGACATCGAGGGACAGGGTTCCATCGGTGAAGAGGAAGATAAGAAAGCAGAAGATTCTGAAGCCACATAGTCTTATTTGCCTCCACCTCCAACCAAGAAACCAAGGACTTCAATAGCTTAGAGGACAAGGAGCCAAACTACAAAGAAAAATACTACACCTCTTAAGAAAATTCAAGTGAGGACCTATAGGAGGAAGCATCAAACAAATAAGAAAACACCTATCAAAAGGAGGAGAAGACTCATGAGAACCAAAGCCGACATTCAAGACTCAAAACATGATGAGCCTGAAGAAGCTAAGAAGAGCTTAACCCCTCAAAAAATTGATGAGATTGCTGATTCAATTGCTACAACAACTACCATAAATGATAGGAAAATTAGACGATGGGTAAAATTGGAGCTCGAGGACCAAAATAAAGCAGAAGATGCAATAATCAGGTCTATGGTTAGGTTCAAATATGTACCAATTGAGTTTGTTGACAAAATGCCCAAAGAACTGAGTGACAAATTTTCAGCACGATGGTCTTATGCTTTGCACTCTGAAAAGGAAGCAAGGGAGAGGGTACTAGTAACACTCATGCCTCCCGAATCCAAAATGGAAGAGATAAAAGAAATGATGAAAAAACATTCCAATAAATTTGTGGCAAAGATAAGAGCCTACAAGGTGTTACAGGGGAAGCTCATAGAGCTTGACAACATGACATATGCTAAATGGAGAGAAATTCTTGATCTACCTGCAGAATCAACAAGCTGTGAGCATCCATTACTTCTCATCGAGACACATCATATAGAGGAGCAGAAAGAAAAAGCAAGTCTAGAGCACATTGCTTTGGATAATATGGAATATACTCAGCCCATTAACTTAGATAAAGTCATGGATGATCTTGACATTCAAGATATTACTCACTATGATTCTTATAAGGATACAAATAAGGATGATGATGTAATATTCATATCTATTAAGGATCAAGAAAAGAAACAAGCATTGAAGACAACAGGAAATAAGGACATGGATGTTGCTGATGAGACATGGCTAGACACTTCAATCATTGACATAACAGGACTGGACCCTACAGAACAAATTTAAAAGGATGAAGATGTCACTGTTCAACAAGCTCAAATAGATGAACAAGACACAACTACAGATGCAACACAGGTGAGCACACCGAACAATATGCCAGTATTGATGAAGGCCATCAATCTGATAGAAGGACAAGAAGAATCTACTGCAGATACAAGCATACCCAAAGACAAGGGTGGTGCAGAAGCAAAGGACACAAAAGATGAATCCAAAGATACAACTGCAGAACAAGTTGCTACTGATGATCAACAAGACAAGTCTACTGATCATAATCAAGAAGGAGAAAAAAAAGTAGAAGAGGAAAAGAAAAAGGAGAAGAGTGAAGAAGAAAAGAAAGATGATCCACAAAAGAAAATAGAAGAGAAATTTGTTGACACACCCAAGGTTGATGAAGAGACGACTTCACCTAACCGATAGAAGGCACAAGAAGTTTCATCTACAAAACCTTCACTGAGAACCTCAGAGAAAACAAATGAACTAGCTATGGTAGTTCATACATTTGCTTCTACACAAGTCTCAAGGAAGAAACAGAAGAGCAAGATCAAAAATCTGGTCACTCTGGATGAAATAATTGAGATTCCAGTATGTGCTCCTAGAACATTGGATCCTACTGAGTTAACAAAGTATGCTAGACTTTGTGAAAGGAAAGCTATCCAAGATAAGCTGAGAAAGGCCACAAAAGAATCAAAGGTACTCGATGTTGCAAAAGGAATCCTCCACCAAATTGTACCTGATACAAATTTTGATCAAACAACTCCCATACTTGATCAATTAGTGGTTCTCACCGACACTATCACATCTCAGAATATAGATGCTAAAAAGGCTATGGAAGCAAGACTTGAGAAGAAATCTGAATTCAAGTTAGCAGAGAAAATAAGCCAAGAAGTGGCACTGAACAAGGTGAAGCTATCTGAATTGGTAAGCACATTGGACCCTATAATTTCAGAAGCTATAGCCTTAATTCAAAAATTGTGCATGTTGGATCAACTCACCAAGGAGCATACCAAAAAGATAGCACAAATTGATGTTGATCTTCAAGCTAGTGCACAAGGTCTCACAAAAACTAAAGATGCAATCAAATTGCTCCATGACCAGCTCAAGCAAGCTAGGAAGCTGAGACGGGATATTAATATTACAAAAATAAAGTTCAGAGATGAGGTGAATGAGCTTCAAGCTCAACTTTTACCAACTCTCACATTACTGCAACACCATATGACACATGAAAGAACACTTATTGCCACCCCAGAAATGTTTGTCCTAGACAATATTTATGATATGCATGCCAGGATTGCACTAGAGAACATGACACTGGAAATCCTCAAAGAGAAATGGGAGAAAATGATGGAAGATATCAAGAACAGTCACTCCCACATACTTGACATTCTGTAAGTTGCACAATTTTGTCACATTTTTGACAACTTATAAGCTGTGCATTTTTGTCATGACTATCAAAAAAGGGGGAAATGATATGTACAGTCAGTAATCTTATATCATTAAAAAGAGGAAAGATTATGGAAAAAAGGGGAATGTATAGTACAAAGGCAAGTATACATGTACGTATACTTATACTATACTGATGCATACAGTTAGGGGGAGTCATATAATGACAAGGATATATACACGGTGTACATACTAAACACTTTAGTATTTTGCACATATCAGTTTTTGATACTAACGTCAAAGGGGGAGATTGAAGACATTACATTTTTCCATTAGTATATGCAAGGAAAAACATGATAAACATCGTCGGTTAATACTACACCGAAAGACAGGGCACAAAACTACCGGACACCAAGGTTACCGATATTGCTAAATACAAAGCATCCCAACACAACACTATTTAGTGTTAACCAGTGATAGAAAAGACAAGGGAACCCAACGAACAGTTCAAAGAAGGAACACCGACAGACTTTCAGTTCACACCGATAATCAGATACTGAGAGTCAGTTACATCCCGAAAAAAGTGGATCTGACTTCCACGTCAGATAAATCACTGAAGTTTTATATTTAGCTTCTTGATTTGTTTTTAAATTCATTACTTGAGGGAAAAGCAATGTAATTATTATTGTTTTTATCAATCTAACTGATTTAAAACATGCAAACTAAAGGATCAAGGTCAAGCTGTATACCTTGGATCTAGAGTTAACATTGTAATGTGTGATTCTAGAATAGGTCAAAGAACTTGTATAAATAGATGCTTAATCAATTGTGAACATGTTGTTCACTGAAAATTGTAGCCTCTGAGAGCATCTAAGGTTCAGACAAGAGAATTCATGCAGAAGCACAGACAAAGATGAAATCAATTTTCAAGAACAAGAACCAAGGCTACTGACAAGCAGGAAAAGGTATTAATCAATCACTATAGGTGATATTCATACTCTGTAAGATTTAATGGATCTGTGATCAGAAATTATGGATTGCATGTAGTTAGGTCATACATATTGTACACATTCTAACAAGTGTAGTACACTTAAGAAATCCTTTCAAGGAAGGTGGATTTAACTATCCTATTGTAAATATCTTAACCGAGTGCACACTACATCAGTGTTGCTAAAGATCTTAACAGAGTAGATCCTAACATGTCTCCACATTAATACTCCTAACAGAGTAGATCATCATAAGTGATCAAATTTTAAGCCTTAATCGGCTCCCTTCCAATCTACAGATAGTGAAGTTGTGTGGGTGCCATCCCCACCGCAGTTTTTACTTCCTAACAAGAGTTTTCTGCGATAGCATATCTTGTGTTATGTGTCTATTACTTTCATGAATGTTACATACAATTAAGTTTATGAATTAATATTACATGCATAAGAAAGAACATCAGATTTGGTCGGTAATACAATAAAGATTGATTGCTAATGAAGTAAGGTGAAAAGTGTTAAATTTTTTAGAGATATTGATTCACCCCTCCCCTCTCAGTACTACTTCCCATGAGTCCCAACAGTGTGTTGTGACAAGAACAACAATAAGTGATGCAACAATGATGACTATGGATTAAAATCATGACTACTAGCATTACCATAAACAAAGAACAACACATAATATAGGGGTTTTCTATATTCTGAGATTGAGATATAGATTTTTTGACAAAGAAATCAATAACCGACTGAGAGATTCATGTCCAAAGAGCATGCGATATGCTAACATCGGCAATATTATATTACAACTTGAGGGTAACAGTTTTAGTTTGTGGTTTTCGTAGAAGGAAAAAGAATGTACAGTGCTCAAAACATAGCTACAAGAACCATGGTCGAGCAAATAAAATAAGGTTTTCAATATGAGAGCTACGACCTACAAATATCTCTACATGAGACCCTTAAGAGGATTCCACAACATATATATTGAAATACAGGGTTAAGTTATAAATCTTCAACATGTCTGTCGACATATCACATGCTTATTATTTCAATAGAGTTTTAGAAAGAAGAGGATACAGAGATATAAAATCCACAACCACAAAGGGAAAACCTCAAGTGTGCCACATTTTTAAACCATAGTTGATGTAATATACTCAAGGTTTGCAGAAAAATGAAGGAGTCATGGCCAAGATTTTAAAACAAACATATATTGTGCCATCATTTCCAAATCTTGTTCAAATAGAAACATCACTCACGGTATGAGAACTGCGATTTTCTTTCTTTTAAGGAAAAAATGTATATCAAAGGCATGAAAAACATACAATAGGGTTTTGAGTTACATATACACAGCCTGTAGATTTAGAATAAATTCATCATTTCTTTAAGAAACCCATTTTATAGAACCAAAAAACCCTCATGGATCACAAATGAATGCACATAGGAACAAAAAGATTTGCGTGAAACAAGATACAAAGTGGAAAGAACACAAGCACTTAAATTTTTAGTATGTGGATCATGACAAGGGTTTCAGAATCAAAAAAACTTCTCAAAACACGGTGAGAACCCAACATACAATTAGCATGTTGTTACAGAGGGGTTTCATTTTTGAGAAATGCAACTATATTCAATTTTGAGCCACAATAAAATTTCAACTGCAAAACTGGCAGATCAAAACTTCAAGCTTCTATAGTAATCAAGGAAAGTTGTAACAATAAAATATTAGAGACCCTCATTGAGCACAAAGCATGAAGAAAACATAATGAATTAACAGCTTCGGTTGGTGGAAGAATATAGATTGATACCTCAATCTAAGAATGTAACCAAAGAGCCTCCATGCAATGGCCACATCAAAGTCCTAGTCTCCACAAGCGGCGACATCCATAGCAGAGAAGAAATGTGGAAAGGTGTGGAATGCAAAATGTGGTGGGGATTAGGGTTGAATGCCCTAAGTCACTCAATAGGATGTACCAAGGGAATATTCCTTGCTGAATGGAATCAATATATTTTATGAGATCAAAAAACCCGTGAATATGAATTATAATATTAGGTTTGCTTATCAATTGATTTATATTTTATATTTATAAAATAATTATTTCCTTTTAATAAATATAATATATATAAGATATATATTATATTCTTTATTTTATACATACTTAGTATTTATTAATAGCATTGATTGTTATTAATTAAATATTAAATACATATAAAAGAAGTAATAGATAATATGTTTATATATTCAAAGAGGAATTTTTGCATGCATATCTATTGTAAATAATAATAATTGGGTGCTAATTTATAAAGCACTAGGTTATTAATTATTTTTATTAAAATGCAAAGATAAGAAAAGGTGGGATTTGAAGTTTGCATGAAGCTGGACACTTCTATTTTGAGCCTATGGTCAGGTTCAGGCCTAGAATTTCACGGTCACCCCTACCTGTCATATGATTTTTTATGACGGTTTGGTCATTTTAATGCCTTTCATTTTGCATTTTATGAAAAAGATTGATTATGAAAAAAATTATTATCAAATAATTTATATTAAATTATTTTAAATTAAAAAAGATTCTAAATTAATAATAATATATAATAAACCATATGGAAACTTTTATTTGCGCTAAAAAAATAAAATTAGAAAATAATTATAAATTAATAATATATACATAAATATCAAATTAATTAAACAAGTTTCTAAGTTCATACTTTATTTTTAAAAATATTTTAAATTAATATAAATATATAATAAAGAATATATAAACATTACATTACATACTAATATCATACATTGGTTATATATGAACAATTATACTAAATAAATTTCTAAAATTTATATATTCTATTTTAAAAAGATTCTAAATCAATATGAATATATAATAAACAAAATAGAAACATATCTATTACATACTAATATTAATGATCACTTAATAATTATATTATTAATAATAGCGAGTTTCTAAATTCATTTTATAATATTTTAAATTTTAGAAACATTCATATCTATCATTTTTAAATATCAAAATAAATTATACTTTATCATAAATATTTTAAAATAGCATATATTTATATTATAAAGTAAAATACTATATTGCTCATAATAAATTTTTACAGTTTATTAATAATTTAAAGTGTCATATTTATGGTTTTATAAAATAGAGCATGTCAATTCATACGATCTAAAAAAATTTCAAGTTGTCATATACGGTCCAAAAGTGCAAAAATGGTCATTACGATCATCAAATTTTACGCTTGGTCAGATTAATGCATGAGGGGAGAGCTTTTATTTTATGCATGTGCTTAATATAGTAGTGGAAGGGTTTTTTTTTTCTGTCACATTGAAGGGGTAGTTAAGTGGCTATGGTTTGCAGTTGGAGGCAATTTTGGATCAGTTATGGGTTCCAGTTGATACATGTATGAATAAGGGTTAGTTTGAGAGCATTTTGATGGAGATTTTTTGATTTCTACCCCTTTGTGTGCGTGGATTTTCACCAAATCCAAGGATTGACTTCTATTTTTGTCTATTTGAGATAGTTATGATTAGTTTGCGGATCCTACATCGTGTGTGCATGCTTGGGAGAGGTTTCAAAGTCAGTCACATTCATATATTTTTAGTTTCATTACCTTTCACGTGTGCTTTTTTGTCAAATCTGAGGATTGACTTCTATTTTTGCAGTTGGAGAGTGCAACTCAGATTTGAGTTCATCTTTTTTTCTTGAATTTTCTATAAAGTCTAAGCCTTCCAGTGTTTTAGGGGTCCATTCTTTTTGCCTTGTTTTTGCACTTTGCAAATTTGAGGTATTATTATAGTGGGCAATTTGCAGATTTGTAGTAGTGTTTCCATGATCATTGAATAGAGATTACAGGTATCCTTCTCCATGATTATTGAGAGACCTATTGGATCAGTTATCTAAGTCTTAATGTTAGTTCCACCCCCTTATTTTGGATGATTTTCTCTTGCATCCACAAATAAGTTGAAATGATTCCCAAAATATGTAATTATGGTGTGAAGATTCATGCAACCTCATTTCAATTATGTAATCTTAACAATGTTTTTTTTAAGCAAATGTGGGCAAGCCACTGAATATATTTATTAATATAATATAATATAATATAATATAAGCTGGTTCAAGAGCTCATCCAGGAAAGAACCAGCAAGAAAATCCAGAATCCTTGCTCAAATACCATATAGCAAAGAGATTTTGTGACAATACAATATACTCAGGTAGGCATTCAAATACAAAATCACCATCTACAACATCAAGCAAAATTTAGGCTGGTCGGTTCATCTGATTGGTTGTGCTCGTCGGTTCTAATACAAATTCTGTTTATGTCGATTGTGCATATATGTTCAACTGGTCGGTAATTCTTGTTAGTTTCTCCTGGCCGGTTATGGTCATCAATTTCTTCTGGTCGGTACTTCTCGTCGGTTTCTCATGGCTGGTAATGATCGTCGATTTCTCCTGGTCGATAACGGTCGGTGATATTTTTCGGTTGACCTTGTTATCGGCTCTGCTGGTCGGTTTCGGTAAAAAATTTGATTTAGCTATATTTATAAAATAAATATTTTAGCTAAATACCCGAACTACAGTATTTTCCACATGGTCACAAAAGTTTAGGAGATAGTCGATTGATATAAAACAAAAACTTTGCCCAAATGTAAACTTTTGTCCATTCCTAAGATCTGTCCGAAGGATTGGGCATTTCCCACCCAGAGCCATGGGGCATCTTCTTCCTTCTGAGCAGAGCCCAAAGTAGTTAAGGGATACAACCTCCATCCACTCCCGTGTTCCTAGCTAGCTATCTCCTCCCAGTCAGTGTTGCCAACTACAGTACGTAGGGTTTGATGTATTGTTACATCTGCAATTCCATGTTGGTGACCAAAGCTACCATATCGGTGAAAATGTACATCTTTATCCATTTCAACTGATGGTACCCCTTCCTCCCAAATGTTCCATTCTTTTCCATGACCTGATGGCTTCCATTTTGAAGGTCTACTGGAGAGAGCATGTGGTGGAGATGCACGGTTTGGCAACCCTAGGAATAATCTTAACAATGTTAAAGCCAACAATATCAACACAAGGACAAGACTAAAATACAATAATGGAGAACCGCATTGAATGTACAACAAGAGAAGTGATCATTTGGTGCAAAGAGGTGAATCAATAGGTCAGTACTCATCCAACCAAAGACAAAATGAAAGAAAGCTCTAGACAATGATAAAAGATGTTATACAATAGTGAAGTTTACAGGGAAATGAGGTTATGGACCCTTCATGATATTGTTACTCCAATGCACATTTAAGTTATCATTAGTTATCAAGCTAACATAATGGACAATCGGTGACAGAGTCAACACAAGATAGTCAGTATATATCACCAAAGTGCACAGGTAACAAAGAGCACTGATCACGTTCAGATTTAACCGAGTATAGTGATACCTGAGTAAAAAGACTATACCAAGTGCAGACAACGCCTGGCTACACAAGCATAACCAAGCACCAGTATTACCAAGATATATAGTATACATCGAGCATTGAGGAACAACATTAACCGAGTGGAACAGAGTCCACATAAAAGTTTGTTATGGCACAATAATCTATGTAAAAATTTTTGAGCCAACCTAGATAATGGTTTACACGATCGAGGAGGACATTAATTATGGATATACAACATTAATTATTTATGTCTCTTATGTTTATTTGATAAATGTAAATTTTGTAAATGTTGATCTTAGGGTAAGGATGCAATTATTGAACCCTAATTAGGTCATATTGTTTGATATAAAAATGTACATATGTCAAATTTTGTCAAGTATTCTGATCAATAAATGATCAAGTAGTCTCCATACTACAGACATAAGAGATCAGACAAGGGATTCAAGGAGAGATACTATATTGCAGAAATCAGTTTACAGAACTATTGCAAGGCTACCGAGCATAACATAGCAAAAGGTATTATCATTCACATTGAGGTGATATGTTTTGTATGAACTTAATGGATCTGTATCAACAATTCTGAGATTGTATATGTTTCAGATGAACTTTCTGTTACTCTCTAACAATTGTAATAGATCCTAAATCTCTTAACAGAGTAGACTTAACAGTCTTATTGTAAATCTCTTAACCGAGTGCACACATATTGTGTTGCTAAATCCTCACACGAGGTAGATCTAGCCAATCTTTTTGTTACTCCTAACAAGGTAAGATCATCAGAAGTGATCATTTTGTAAATCTTTAACATGCTATCTTTATTACTGCAGTAGTGAAGTTTTGTGGGTCTCATCCCCATCGTAGTTTTTACCTTCTAACAGGCATTTTCTGCGATACCAAAATACTAGTGTCATGAGTACTTAATTGTGTGTATGTGTTATTTTTATTTTACATGCATTTACATTTCAGCATTGATACTATATTTTTGGAATAAGCAATCTACTCAGTCAGTTTAAATATAAAAGCGAATACAAGGAATTGACTAAAAGTTTTTAAGGCTACTGATTCACCCGTCCCCTCTCAGTACACACCCTTTCCATTATCTTAACATTGGGCCAACAACTAGTATCAGATTTTGTTCTCTTATTTTGAAGGTTTAATAGTTGAAAGACAAAAGATCTTACAATGGAGAGGTATACACTTGACAAAACTATTGAGAATCAGAAGTTACAGATACAGATCTATGTCGAACAGTTCAAGGAAGCTAAAGAGAAACTTAGGGAGATGTTTATTAAGAGGAAGGACATGGAACTTCCCTGTCATTAGATTGATTATCATGAAGAAGAGATTCATGACCCATTTGATACATCTGGATCTGAATCTGGTAGCATATATGATGCATCTGAAGGAATCATATCAAAACTATCTGAGAGCAATTAGAAACTTACTGAACAAGTAAAATCACTGCATATCGGACAAGATACACAAATGGTTAGAATGGTTGAAATCTTGAATGATGCAAAGAAAGCTGAACAAGATAGAAAAATGGTTGTTGACGACAAAAGACAGATGACTGAAAAGTTACAAGAGAAAGAAACTGAGATATCTAGACTTACTGAACATTACTTGAAAGAATAATAGATGATATTGGTGTATTGAAAGAAGAAAATGAGAAACTAAGAAATGAAGTGAAGATTTTACAACAACATAATGAAGTGATTAAGAGATCTGAAGAAAGCACTAAGAGAATGGATGAATTTCTGAAATATCAAAGAAGATTGAATAACAATATCGGATTAGGGTATACCGGGCAAGGAGAATCATCAAATCAAGCTAAACAAAGGAATGTCTACTCAAATCCTAAGCCGAAGAAGACCTCTTGCCATCACTGTGGAAAACTAGGCCACACATCAAATGTTTGTAGGAGCAAAACAAAAGGTATTCCTAGAAACCCTCCTAAATTCAATGGTATTTTCTATAACTGTAATAAGCATGGACATCGGGCACATGAGTGTAGATCCAAGTTGAACAAACCATAGAACAAACCATACATGGATAAATATTGTCAAAATTGCAACATGAATGGTCATACAACTCAAGCATGCAGAAAGAACACAAAGCAGATCTGGAAGCCTAAAGGACAAGAAACGGTGAAATAACCGAGAAGACAAGACAATGCTTATGCATGGGATTACAACACTTGGAGAAATTGTGAATCATGTAGAAAATATGGACATATAGCAGCAAATATTATGATACTATGGCAAATCAAATCTAGGAATTGGTCAAACTCAGGAATGGCATGTTCTCACTGTCAGATAGTCGGTCACTGAAGCAGAGATTGTGCAGACTGAATAAACACTTATGGGAACGAAAATAGAATTGATGAAATTGTGAGGATCAAGAATCAAATGTGGACAAGAGAATCAAATGATAATGCAGGACCAAGTACAATAGTCGGTGACACCTCATCCAATTGGTTAGGTGGCTCCACCGTCTCCAACTGAGCAATACAAGCAGGTATGGAACAATGTTTTGCAATGCTATATTTTACATTAGTTCCTATATTTATTGCACATATGCCAAATCAAAATGAATAAAGGTGCACTGTGGCATTACATATTTTATTACTATGATCTAGTCTAGTCAATTAATATGTACCAAGTTAAAACTATCAGTCTGTGAAAATGTGAAGAGTTTATCGAGTTTCTATGGTAACCGAGTATATGATATACTCATCAAGCTAAAACATTGATAGTGTTAACTAAGCATGATGTTTGTTCACCGAGTGGTTGGTGAAGTGCATTTATTGCACCGCCCTGACTTATTTACTATAAATTTAGTCGATGTGAGCTCATTTGGTAACAATGCGATCACGGAGCATAACAGAGAATGAAGAGCTGAGTTGCAGAAGAACTTTTTCAAGCATTCTACAGAGATCTAAGTGCATTATGAGCATACAAAGGTTAGTTATTGAGCATTCTTCCCTCATTGAGTTATTCAAGCACATTTTATGGAAGCGCTAAAAACATAGAATCATGGCATCTACATCACGAACAACGAAAGCTAAAATGGATATGGAAAAGAAGGTCATTTTGGTGAATAACTCCACCTGCATGGAACTTAACTACAAGATGCATCCACAAGTCACAGCACAACCAGACAATCAAGGTGCATTCTTGTCTATCCCACCTAGGGTTTTTCTAGTGCAAGATGTATGTGCATACATACATTGCAAGATTGGAGAAATTGGAGACTTTGAACTCATGTCTACTTATCAATCATTGTGCACAGATAGAAAGTAAAAAGAAGACCATAAACACTTAGAGGTTAAATGGTTAACTCGTGCCCTAGATTTCCCAAAGGTCTTTCAGAATGAATGGATCTGCATTGTACTTAGCAGGGTACACGAAAGAAAGCTATGGCTAAATGAAGCTAAATAGATAACCAGGGATATCATTCATGCAGTAACAAGATATCCCATATGTTACAAAGCCAAATCCCTAAGGAACCTACTGAGAACTGAGTTGGAAAAGCTAACATTACCCAAGTGGGATGATAGATGCTTGAAGGTCAATTGTATCAGTGATCCTGAACTAGGATTTGGTGCTTATGTCATTGGGTATAAAATATTTCAGTCTAGCAAGCCAAACAATGTGCCATGTGGAGCTATTGATATAGCTTACAAGATAGTCAAGAAAGGTCTATAACTTGATCTTTCCAATCTATTGCAAAAGAAAATAGAGGAGAATATGAGAACCATCAAGTCAGCAAAGTCAAATACATGTAAGTTTGGTTCCTTACTGCTATGTATAACACCCCAAAATTGGCACCTAATATTCCAATCAATTTTGGTGCATTTTCTCATCTTCGAAGTCCTATTGTATTAGGCAAATTCTTCTCCTTATTGACTTTAATTGACTGAGTTTCAAGTGAAGAAAACCCAAATTTGCATAAATCTGACATTATATTCAATTCCTAAATTCTTAGAGTTTATTAGCTAAAAAACCCCTATGATTAATTGATTTAATCCTAACGTCTTAAGTGCTTTTAATTAAATCAATTCCACCCCCTTTAGCCAATATACATAAAAGGAATTGAAAGGTTATTTAATTATTGGATGAATTATCCTCAAAAAGGAATTCCATAATTCCATGTGAAAGGACACTCCTGTGGCAATAATTCACCCTTTTATTTAAATAATCTTTGCATTTTTGTCTCAAAAGAGAATGAAGAGACAACTGTTTCTTTTCAAGAAACTCTTCACTCTCTTTCCATGGATTTCTATAAATTGGACCTCTTTTTCTTCATTAGGGAGGATGATTTTTGAGAGCATCAAATCTATAGTCAATTTGCATTTGATTTCTTTCATGCTTTAAACTTAATATTTGCATAATTAGGCTAGTTTCAATTGGAATTGAAGATGTATTGCTTTCATTTGTGATTCATTCATATATCTAACATTTCAATTTGATTCTCTCAAAGATTTCTAGATTAATGGCAAGTTCAATTCTAGTTTAAAAGAAATTTCTTTTCTAGATTACAATCATTTCATTCCTAGAATAAGAGTATTTGCTTTTCCTAGATTAATTGCATTTTGTTTCTATAGATTAGTTGCAATTCAATTCTAGATCAATCATCTCTCAATTCATAGATTAATTGCATCTCTTTTTATAGGCTAGTTGCAATTTCAATTTCATAGAATAATGGCAAATTGGTCTTTTCTTACATTCTAGAAATCCTCCATGTTAGCAATGGTCAGGTTGTTGGCTCTCATTCTGAGGGTAAACTCAACATCCCCAACTGAATAGGAGGCGACAGGTTGCTTCAATCGACCTTGCAAGATGAACAATTCATGTTCATTTTTGTGAATTGAACGATTGTGTAAGGACTATGTTGTGTTTTTGCCAAATTCAGAGGTCTACATTCAACATATAACATTTTGGCGGCCACCGTGGGGCAGAAAAAATGATTTCTGGCCTCATTTTTGAATTTCTTAACTGTGTTTTTTGAGCTCTACTGTACATCTGTACTGCACTGGTATAGAGTCTTGCGTGAATATTTGCGTCGATCCGTGCAAATTTTTTCTCCCAGTAGCACTCTCTTGCGCGAGAAAATAGAAGCTTGCACACGTCGAAGTACTTTCTCGCGCGCGTCGAAGCACTTTCTCGCGCGAACTTTGATAGACAGACATTTAAAATCCAGAATTCTTAATTTGTTGTTTCTCTGTTCTGACATCTGTTTCTGCTTTTATTTTTGTTTCTCGTTTTCTGCTGCAGCATAACAGTGGTTTGCAGGTTCACTTGCCAAAGATCAAAACTTTCTAACAGTTTACTTGCAAGACGCTAGTCAAAGGCATAATTAAAACGTCATGTTTGTTTAGTATTTTTCATTCACATAGTCTAAATAGGGCTTTGTTAAAATTTTGTAAGGATCCCGATACCAAAGTAGGGTAATAGGCTCTTCATTACATGGAAGTGATGCCCATGGATGAAATCAAGATCCAGATGTTGCTAGCATGACGGATACTTGGGGAAGCAAAGAAAGATAAGTGAATCTTTAGCACTTCTACTTCTTAGGGGATTATGATCTTCTCTCTTTGAGAGAATCAGAAACCCAAAGACTTGTGGATTTGGTTGAGTGAAACTATCTCGGTGATGAATATGCTTGATGTCTTTGGGTGAGGTGCAAAGGTAGAGAAGTATGCTCTTCTCTCATTGAGAGAATAAAAAAATCAAACCCTTGAATCCGAACCAAGTTGAATCACCTTTAGAGGGCCTGCCGGAAGTTGAACCTCCAGGAATGACCCAAGTGAGTACACACCGTTCATCGATGATTCCACCTCACTCTAATAAAGTCTGCTTTGTTGTAGTCTAAAGAATCCAAAGCCATAGTAACTTCTTTCTCATTGATTTCGACTATCATCGTGAGAAAGCCTTGTTTATCATACTGAGCGGCGCCGCTCCCAGCCTTGCTTGCAAGGGTGTGTGACTTACAAGTGTTGGTGTGGCTGCGAGGCCCTAGCTCTGTATCAGAGGCACCAGAGGTTATTATGAACGGAAGCTTATTAAACACTCTCTTAGTTAGATGCCTACCTGGTTCACCTCCGAAAGGAGGCATAATCTCTGCACAGGGAGAGGGAAGAATCTCTCCCCTAGATTCTTGACATAGGTATGCACCTGGATGTTTGAAGTGGTATATGACACTGACCCCTGTTTAAGGGTAACCTTTGAACATATATACATAGTCCTTGGAAACACTGTACTATCATCGAACATATAATTGAGTGTTTGTTCTTGAGTCTTAAAATGTATGTACTATCATCAAACAAAGACTCCCATGTTTCTACCAAGTTTCTTTGTCCTTGGTAGAATTTCTTACGACTACTGTTTACGTCACTACTTGATTGATACTTCGTGTTTTTAAATGAGTGCTTGTCACCTTGAAATAGAGATTTCTGATTTGTATCATCTTAAAACTGTCCTGAGCCTGGATATCTTGTTACAGAACAGTTCCCACTGTGTCTCGAAATCTGGTTTTTATCTTGAAAACTGAGTTTGTTTATCTGCCTTATCTGCCTCTTTCTGGGATTTGATTGCTTGTTCCTTTGTTGTCTGCAGACTGAAACTAGTTGTTTCAAGTTGCAAACTGACTGATTCATACTCAAACTTGTCTTGTCTCTTTGTCTCCATCCTGTTTTCTTGTGTTTTGTACCTTGCGACATGATAGTCATAGCTCGGCTGTTCCAGCCATACCTCCGACGATTCGTGTCGAGTGCATCTCACACCTTGGCTGTTCTAGCCTATTACCTCCTTTTTTTGATACCTTTAGAGACAGAGTTTTGAGTCAAATCTTAAGTTTCCTCTCGTATAAGCTTCGTCTATTCCTGTTACGACTAGGAGCGGTAATATTTTCCCTATACACGGTTCTGGAGTAGGTAGAGGTAAACCTCGCAATCAAGGAAAAGGTCATTCTGAACCTGTTATTCAAGTGGATAATCAAGAGGGATCATCACATTCCTCTTCCCCATTCAGTGCAGACCCAAGTCCAAATCCAAAGCCAGTGCTTCAGTTTTGTTCTAATCTGTTGTTTCAAGATCAACATAATCCATTCCTCTCAAGCCAACAAGGCTACAAGAAGTCATCTGTTTGGGTCGATCCTATTAACAACCCTCGCTGCCTGAGTGATCCGTTCCAACATTTCAATCCTTTTCATTTGCCGAAGAGCACATCAACTACGAGTCCTCACTCTCATATTGAAGGAGTGCAAATGGAACAATCTCACGTTAACAACATGATGTCTCCTTTTGATTACACACAAGGTCATGACCAATCTCAACATGAACAAGGTCAAGAGAAACACCAAGGTCAAGATCAAACTCAGAGCATTTATGAAATTCTTGGCAATGAAGATGACCCAATAACTCAAAATGATATAGATGCAGCAAAGTCTGATAAAGCTCTTATTAAAATGATGGAGATACTCCTTGTGGAAGACAAAGAAAAATACTTTCTAGATTTAGCAAATCAAGGAGTCAAATTACCCACGAACTTCCAAGTGGAAACGCTTGTCGCTAAAGAAGAGGAAGCTGAAACCTACAAATTGCATAAGCTAATTCAAGACATGCAAGGTCAAATCAGCCAACTTATGAAAGATAAGGACAAACCTGCGCAACAGTTCACAATGGAAAGTATATGTCCTTTTCCGTTTGATAAGAGCATTGTTATGCCACCTTTTCCGAAAGGTGTAGAGCTCCCAAAATACGACAAGTATCTAGGTACCAATGATCCCCAGGATCATTTAAGAGAATTTGGTGCCTTGTTGATGGAGTTTATACATGATCAAACATGTTTGATGTGTCTTTTTCCATGAAGTTTGGGTGGACCCGCTATGGAATGGTTCTCACGATTCGCCACTGGCATCAAAAATTTTGACGAGATTGCCAATCTTTTTATGCAACACTATTCTCATAATATTCAACATCTTGTCAACATAAGGGATCTTTGCAACCTTAAACAGAAGCAAGGGGAACCATTCTTGACATTTCTCCAAAGATAGAGACAACTTTGCACAAAGTACCCTCGCAAAATACCCGAGTCTGAGAAACTCGATATATTCTTGGATAATCTCACCCCTGACTTCAGGTATCAAGTCCAACTTCAAGGTCCCCTTAACTTTGTTAGTATGATAAAACAGGCTGTGAGAATAGAAGCCTTCATGGTTAAAAAAGGCAAATTGACCTTGTATAAAGATAACAAGCAAAATTCCTCATCATCCAACAAAGACAAAGGTAAATTTCCCAACAAAAATAGAGATGTTGTGAACGATGGGGTGGTTGATAATGTGAATTCAACTTCTTCGAAACCAGTCTTTAATCTCACCTCGGGTATACAAGCGACCAAAGCTATCAAAAAGGCTGCAAACAGTACTCAACAACCTTCTAAATTTTCTGGCAACAAACCTTGGGTAGCGCGACCCAAGCGTGAATTTACCTCTCTGGGAGAACCGCTTGATGTGGTTTTCAAAACTTTGGTGCAAAATCAGATTCTTGCTCCTTTGGAGAAATGTTTATACGATCCACAACCAAGACTTCATTGGTGGAATGAAAATGCTTACTGTGATTACCATCAAAACAAAGGTCACAAGACTCCTACTTGTCTCCAATTACGACATAAAGTTCAAGATTTGATCGATAACCAGGTTATCATTGTGGAGAATCATAACAAGAATTCAGATCATCAAGCATTCAAAGATCCATTTCCTCGTCATGAGAAAGGTGAATCCTCCAATGCTCAGAATAGTAATGCCAAAGTTAATTACGCAGATACCACTTATGATAATGTGATCAACATGATTGAACCAATGGAATTGGAATATTGCAATATGTTTACTGGCAAGGGAAGTGGGAATGTTTCTAAACCCAGAACCCCATTTGTCTTTAGAGGCCCTGGGTCTCGATTATCTGAATCTGAAACATCGCGAGATTGTGCAAACGTTGTTAGTAGGTCCAATGCTAGAATCTCTATCAAGGGTCCTAAACCTCCTACTGCTACGTCTGTGCTAAAACAAACTGTGAATAAGATTGTTGTTGGTTCTACCAACAAGACCACAAAGGCGGTCCCTACGCCTCCTACTGCTGGTTATAGCATTCTTGACCAGCTTCAAAGGACCAATGGTCAGATAACTATTTTTGAGCTATTAAAAATCTCGTCTACTCATAGGCAGATTCTGGACAAAGCTCTCATTGAAGCTAATGTCCCCAAAGATATCAACTTGTAACAGTTTCAATCCATGGTGGGTCATTTGACCTCGCCACATTACTTATCCTTCTCTGAAGAAGATGATCACTCAATTAGTCACCTACACAATGCTCCCCTACACATAGAAGTCATGATAGGCAAACAACTAGTCCACCGTGTGCTCATTGATAATGGTGTTGGTCTTAATATTTTCTATGCTCATTTTCTTCCTCAACTAGGTTATGGCGAGGATTGCATAGATTCCCGCAAGATAATTACCATAAAATCTTATGATGGGGAAGAGAGAACATCTAAAGGTCTATTTGTGTTACCCATTCGGGTTGGCCTAGTTGAAAGAGACGTCATATATCAGGTGCTAGACCTTCCTCATGCGTATAATATTTTGCTAGGAAGACCGTGGATCCACGAGATGCAAGCGGTTCCTTCTACATACCATCAATGTATCAAGTTTTCTTTTCAAGGCACAGAGGTGACCGTTCTTGCTAGCATGGGTTCTTCTTGTAATGCTCTCACTCAATCAGCTGACAGTCTTGTTCCAACCAATAGAGAATACACAGAACTTTGTGATACCAAGCTCAAAGACATGGAACAGACACTGAAAATCACAGACATTGGCATGGGGGGATATCAAATGGAACCCATGCTCTCATTAGCAGCTCTACCCCTATCTCCTCGATCTTATGGGAGACCTTTTGAACACAACAAATCTTTAGCTACTTCTAAGATAGTTTATGACAGTACATTTGTACGGTCTAATACACCATTGGAAGATGAGGATGAGGAAAGAGCTATCAAGGCTTGGCTTTGTAAAGAAAAGAACACAGCTGAACAAACTGCCCAGGCTCATGAATTAAATCCTAACAGTGAGGGTCTTAAGATTATGAAACGTTGTGAATGGCAATGGGTTAGTGGAACCTATTCAAGCTATAGGTCAAAAGAAAAAAGATACCACTGGTTTAGGTTTCAAAAAGGTCTCATTTCACTTAGGGATCAATAAATTTGTGCCAAAAGTAGAGCCTACACCAGAACCTGAAGGCACAACTACAGTTGACACTATACAAGATAGCTCGGATGAGGATTGCTTTCCTTATCCCATCCCTCCTGACCTGGCAGCATTCTTTGTTGAGCCAGATAAGTTTGTGCCATGTACCTGTACTATTGAAACTAATAGTGATTCTGATCAAACCACTCCATTTGAGACACTAACTTTTGAGCAATGGAAAGACTTACAAGATCCTAACTTCAAAGGAGAAGAGTACATACCACCAGAATTTCAAGAACGGTGGACACAAGAACAGACTAGTATTACAAGAACTCAAAAACCTTCATGGTGCAAGCACCCAAGTTAGAGTTTGGATACAGACTCTCATGAGTATGAGTTTGATAGTTTGTTAGCAGGATCTTATGAAAGACTTCTCGACGTAAGTGAGGGGTCTAGTGAAAATCCTAATGAGTCCGAGTCTATAGGTGTTAACATGTCTTTTACTTCGGTCGTTAGGGATCAAAAGGATTCAAACACATCTTTGGACGAGATCGGTTTAGCTCTTAGCTTGCTAGTTAACGCTTTTGATGACCATTCTATGAACGCACTTGAACTTGTCACATCTCTTTCCCTCCAACATCCTGAATTAATAGACTGGAATTCCCCTTCTTCATCCAGTGAAGTCCTTACATTCCAGAATGATTACACTTTAGACTGCTACCTTCACGCTGTTGAGCCCGTAATGTCCTCCACTAGTGAAGAAAGTGTCAACATGACCGAGGCTGACATCAAATACCTTAGTCAGAAAATTAAAAGAAGAAAAAATAAGTGCTCTAACGGTGAAAACCACGTTGTGGCAGTATCAGAGCCAAAAAAAAGTAAAAAGAAAAGACGTACCCAAAGGTGAAAACCTCTCTGAGGCGCCTAAGGGTGAGGTACTTGATGTGCTTCCAAGTCACTTCCAGGAATGCTCATCAGTGTTAATTGAACCAAATCAGTCGATAAATCTGGGAATAGACGAGCATCCACATATCATTCATGTGGCCAAGTCATTATCTACAGAGGAACTTAAGGAATTTACAAAAATTTTCCAAGAGAAAAAAGATAAATTTTGCATGGACGTATTCTGACATGCCGGGTGTGGATCCTGATCTCATTATGCATTACTTATCAATAGCTCCAGGTGTGAAACCTATCAAGCAAAAACTTAGAAAGATGCATCTGCATGTAGCTTTATTGATCAAGGCAGAATTGGAAAAACTTCTGAAAGTTGGGTTCATCCGCGCGATTGATTATGCAGAGTGGATTTCTAATATAGTCCTAGTGACTAAATATGAAAAATCTATTAGGGTCTGCACAGACTTTAGAGATATAAATTTGAAATGTCCCAAAGATTATTTTCGACTTCCTAATATTGACATGATCATGGATATGACATCGGGATATGAGATGTATTCATTAATGGACGACTTCTCTGGCTATAATCATATCAAAATTCCGCCAGAGGACCAAGAGAAAACCGCTTTTACTTGTGCATGGGGTACATTCTGTTGGAATGTTATGCCCTTTGGTTTAAAGAATGTTGGGGCTACTTATCAAAGAGCTGTTACTACAATATTTCGTGACATGATGCATAGGACAATGGAGGACTACGTGGATGACACACTTGCCAAAAGTATGGATAGAAAGACACATCTCACTGATCTAGGTCCTATACTAGATCATATGGAGAAATTCAGGTTGCGGCTAAACCCTAAGAAATGTGCATTTGGGGTTACTTCAGGAAAACTACTTGGCTACATTATCTCGGTGAAAGGAATTGAGGTGGATCTGAAAAAGGTACAAGCTATAATGGAAATGCCACCACCCCATAACATCAGACAAATCAGAGGTCTCCAAGGTTGGCCCCAATCTATCAGGTGGTTTATCTCGCAATTAGCTGACAAGTCACAAACTTTCACCAAAACTCTACATAAAGGTGTGACTTATGACTGGAACAAAGAGTGTGAACAAGGGTTTCAACAGATTAAATAGTATTTAGCTAATCCACCCATACTGATGCCTCCCATTCAGGGGAAGCCTTTGATCTTATATATCTCAGCAACAGAAACATCCTTGGGTGCTCTTTTGGCCCAAGAAGATCCAAATCATAAAGAAAGAGCCATTTACTACATCAGCAGAACATTGGTCTCTTATGAAATGAATTACTCAGTAATTGAGAAGGCTTGCTTAGCAGTAGTGTTTGCTTCCCAGAAGCTACGACACTACATGTTGACTCACACTACAAGGCTAATCACAAAGATCGATCCATTGAAATACTTACTCAGTAAAGCTACCCTCACAGGCAGACTAGGTAAATGGGTCATGCTCCTCAGTGAGTTTGATATTGTATATGTTGAGAGAAAAGATACCAAAGGACAGGCGATTGCGGATCAATTGGCTGAAGCACCTCTTACAGATCACCGACCATTAAAGATGGAATTCCCAGATGAGTCCATTATGCTTCTCACGCATCAGACATGGACAATGTTCTTTGATGGTTCATTCACCCAACAGGGGTCAGGAGCTGGAATTTTGTTTATTACACCTCAGCGGTACTCCTTACCGAAGGCATACAAAATGATGTTTCCTTGTACCAATAATACCGCCGAGTATGAAGCTTTGATCAATGGACTCAAGATTGCTATTGAATGGCGAGTGGATGAACTAAAAGTCTTTGGAGACTCACAACTGGTTATCAATCAAGTCAACAACACTTATCAAAACAAAGATGAAAAGTTGGTGCCCTATAAAAAGATGGTTGACATCCTTAAGAATTACTTTGCACATGTCACTTTTCAGCAAGTTCCCCGGGTGGATAATAAAGTGGCTGATGCTATGGCTACTCTGGTCTCTATATTGAAAATGCCAGAGAATGATTTCAGACATGAGTTCCTAGTGGAGACATTATGCTACCCTACCTATGACTCTCTTGACTCCCAGATGGTCTATTCAGTAATTGGACATGATTCATCTCGCTACATCCACATATACTCCTATCTCCATAACCAAACTATTCCTGACACATATACTAGAAATGAAAAATGCCATCTAATCTGCAGTGCTTCACGGTATGTCAACGTAGCAAACGACTTGTATAGACGGGGTCTAGACGGTACCCTCCTTAGGTGTCTAGAACCTGATGAGTCTAAACGCGCGTTAGAAAATGTACATGAAAGCATTTTTGGTTCTCACTCAAATGGTCTAACATTGGCTCGTAAGCTTATTAGAGCTGGTTATTATTGGCTTGATATGGAGAAGGAAGCTACGCAGTTTGCCAAATCTTGTAAGCAATGTCAACACCATGATAACTTGATTCATGCTCCAGCTAAGAAGCTCATTCCATTTATCACCTTTTGGCCATATCAACAATGGGCCTTCAACTTAGTAGGTCAGATATATCTATCTTCCTTGAGAGGACATAAGTACATCATCACTGCTACATATTATTTTACTAAATGGGTTGAGGCAGTACCTCTCAGTGTAGCTGATGGAAAATATATAGCTATGTTTATCTTAAACTACATTATTTGTAGATATGGTGTACCTTCCTCTATTATCACTGACAATGGAGGATAGTTCAAGAATAAAGATCTGACAAATTTATGAACTAAGCTCAAGATTATTCAACACTGGTCGTCTATTTACTATCCTCAAGGAAATGGACAAGCCGAAGCTTCCAATAAAACAATTCTCAAGATCCTACACCGTACGGTACACAAGTCTAGACGAGATTGGCACCTCTAGATTAATCCAGCTTTATGGGCCTATCGCACCAGTATAAGAACGCCAACGGGGGCCATGCCCTTTGCTTTAGTCTATGGTGCAGATGTTGTACTACCTATTGAGGTTGAGATTCCTACCTTGCGAGTCTCTTTAAAGGGCCTCATTACAGATGATGACATTAGAATATCTCGACTTCAAGAGCTTGAGTTACTGGATGAACGTCGAAAGGTGGCATTCGATCATCTTAGAGCATATCAAAAGAGGATATCAAAGAGCTATAATAAGAAAGTTAGACCAAGAGACTTCCAAATGGGTGATCTCGTCCTGAGAGAGAATCCTAAAAATCAGCAACATCGGACTCAGAAAGGGAAGTTTGAGCCGAACCGGCTGGGTCCTTATATTATTACTGCAGTATTTGGGTTTGGTACTTATTAGCTCTCCACTACAGAAGGTGAACCACTCAAAGAGCCTATCAATGCTCTTCACCTGAAGAAATTCTACAGTTGATATATCTTCTGCATGCTCATGTACATACTTTATTTCTGAGAAAATCTTAAAAATTGAAACATGTCCTGAAAAAATGATCATCTTAGTGAAAACCTGGCAAATAGGCGCTTTAATGTATCTATTATCCTGGTGAAAACCCGGTAAACATGTGTCGTGATAATACCAAAAAAAAAATGAAAAAATAAAAAATACAAAAAAAGAAAAGAACAAAAAATTGAAAATACAAAAAAAAAAAAGAGAAAAAGAGAAAAATGTGCCATTGATGAAAACCTAGTAAACAGACGTCATGTTAGTAAAAATAGAATTTATGCCAAGATGATGAAAATCTGGTAAACAGGCGCCTCTTGTTCTGCAATGCTTTATTTGTCGCAGCATATCTTGGCTTTCTCGCAGTTGCTCTTTCGCTTTCCTGCTTCAGTTTGCTTTCCTGCTTTAGTTCACTTTCCTGCTTTAGTGTGCTCATGCTTTTGCTTTCAGTCATCTTTGAGATTTTGCTCGACCTCACATGGATTGAAATTGGTCATACTCAGGGGCATGTTCCTAGTCTAGGGGGCATTGTCTTATCTTTTTTGCATCAGTCAGCAGTGGATCTCACTGCGTCTGCCTACTGATGCCTTGTAGCACTCCATCTCTCCTTGAGACTCTCTTTGCATCAGTCACCAGTGGTTCTCACTGTGTCTGCCTACTAATGCCTGGATCTCGTTATCGATCATTATGCTTGAGAATCTCTTGCGACAGTCACTAGTGGTTCTCACTGAGTCTACCTACTGTCGCTACATTGCTGAGATTTCTCCCATCATTTTGATATCTGTTTGTTTGGCTTTGATCTATTGGTTACTTGGGGGCACGGCTCCCTATCTCGATCGCGCTTCGGTTTACACTTGAGTCAGTAATCTTGTCGAAGGACAACTCACTACTGGCACAAACTGGTGTTTATCAACACCTTAATCAAACAGTGTTTTTCAACACTCTTTGGACACATCTGTGTTTTTCAACACACTTCGGATATCTCGCGATGTAAACATCTCTCGATAGAAATCAAACACATTGCACTCACAAGCACAATGGTGTTTTCAACACCCTAAACATAGACACACTCGTAAGCCTTGAAACTTGCTGAGATATGATTGACGCTTTCTTTGTACAATGTCTATTCTCATGGATTTCATTGATATTTTCTTTGGCTACTGCTTGTTGGTGTGGTTTCGATGATCTGGTAATGTCAAATAAACAGGGTGTATGTGATAAGAGCTTCTGCATTAAGGTGGAACAACCTTACATCCCTCGATCTTGTTTATTTGTACGCCAACAGGAGGTCGGAATTATCTCCTTGAATGTTATTGTTGTGTTTTTTTACTTTTGAATTATTACTATATCAATTTGGAAACAATGTTCAGGTCACCTTGGCTTTTGTGCCTCGGTGCTTATGTTCCTTTCCTATATTTTATTCGATGAAAGTCATATTCAGATTCTTATGGTTGCAGTGGCACCAGTAAGGATTGTATTGACTCCGATGATCCAAAAGCACCCGATGATGATAAATACAATGAGTCCAACAACCAAAGTCCTAGGATTGCATTTAGCTTAGACTTACATTTGCATTATAGGCTTGCATTCGCATTTTAGGCTTGCATTCGCATTTTAGGCTTGCATCGTGGTAGTTTGGTGCTCTCTTCATTGTCTTCTCATTCTTCAAAGGTCCTCATCTTTCATCATGGTTTCTTCTCGACTGCATGAGTGTTCGGTCCTCGTTCTCGATCTTCGTGCATGTCCTTTTGGTTAGTACTTGTTGTATATTATGAATATCCTACATGAGATGATTAGTACCATTGCATTCATTGCATTACATTCATTTCCAAGAAGTGCATTTTCATACATTCATTTGCATACATATATCCATAAAACAATTACATCCATTATAAGCATAAATCAAATCATACATAACATTTATCCATCTAACATCTATCATAGCATTTTCATACATCAATAAAACATTTGCATAAACATTTGCATATTCATCCATTGCATACATTTCTAATCCATACATGTAAATCATATAGGAAATCATCTCATAAAACATACACATTTAAAGCAATATATACACATGTACAATGATGCCAAAAATCGAGCTCATATATATATATATATATATATATCGGTCTGAATATACAAGGGTGCTACTCGAGCACAATAGGTCAAAATGGTGGTACAATATACATCACAATCTAACCACCTGGAGGAGGTGGAGGGGGTGGTATACCCTGCTGCTAAGGAGGAGGACCTGGTGGAGGAGGACCCGCTGGAGGTGGTCCCGGTGGAACGATCCGTGCACCAACATACGCTGTGAAAGGTAAAATCTGATCTACTGCCTCAGGTACTACAATAGTATACACAGCATAATAGTACGAACCCAAAGCAGCGTCATATCTGGTCTCCAACTGTGATCGAGCCAGTGAATCTCGCAACTCTTGAATCTCCTGGTCTCGCTTGGATATCTGTGTATCCCTGATGATCACCTGCGTATGGAGCTCATCACGCTCCCTCTGTGTCTGACGGGCTCTCTCCCTGACTCTCTGAAGAGCCTCCTATAACTATGCTACCTGTCCACTTGCTAGAGGATCATTCGGAATAGCATCAACCATCACTGTATCATCCCCCTGCTCAGTAGCTCTGTCCTAGCTGCCACTGGACCCAACACCTGCATCTGATCCCATGGGTCTCACAGGAATATCAGTTTGATGTGTCCATGGCCGTACAACTCTCTCCTGCTGCTGTAAAGGTGGTTGTTGCGGCTGGTGATCCTGAGGTTGTTGTCCCGGAGGAGGAACCTGTTGTGCCTGCTGCTATGGTGGTGGCTACACCACCTGAGGAATCTGACCAACCGAAGATGTAAATCTAGGAAATGGATGAGCTAACAGGTGATCTCTGTATGCAGGTGTCACACCTACATTCATCACCACAGCCATGTAATCCCACCCAGCTGGTGGTACTCAGGCATCTATCATACTATGCCCCTTTTTCAGTAATCTCTGCCAACCCTTCTTAATCTCATTGATGAATCGGGCATAAGTATAATACTTGAGAGACACGTCCTACGACCTCCCAAACTGGTGCAATACACGCGTAAGTAAGAAGTGCTCAATAATTGTAATGGTACGTCCTATTAGAGGACGCAAGAAGAACATGTATGATAGCTTATGACGAGCACCATCCCAAACCTCAGTGGCCGCCCAAGGTCGCCATATGACTGCAGCCATATCATCATTCTGCGCTCTCCACTGCTTAGTCTTACCCTGTACGGGCTGGGTCATCAGACCGGTGTATCTATAAATGTATGACTCTAATGGCTGCCATGTATCACGAAAAATTGGCCTACACACAGGAAGGTGCTCCCAGGCCCAGATCTGCAACACGATGACTCCTGTCGCCATAGTACGGGCACCCCGATACATGATCTCGTGCATCTCATGGTACATCTATGCGAGCATGCACTCGCCCCATCCAAAAGTGACTACAGGTACATCCAGCATCTTCTGGAGCATAACACCCCAACCACACTCTAAACCGTGTTGACCATGATTAGGAACCAGATGACAGCTCAGAAACAGTGCAAGAACAACTGCCAAGGGATAATCTCGGTCATAAGTCTGTATCAACTCCTCCTAGGAAATAGCCCAGCCCATCACCAAATCATCCTGAAAGATGGCCCTCAAAGCCTGTGTACCATCTCTCAGTTGCGTGCAATACTCTACATGAGCTCCATGGAACGACACTCTAAAAATCTGGTACACATCCTTCGGAGTCACCGTCATCTCTCCCTGCGGAAAATGAAAAGTATTCATCTCCGAATGGAAACACTCAACTAAGGCTCCAAGTAGTCGGTGATTTACCCAAATATTGGGTACATCACGTAGATATGTCAATCCTAGCCCATCAATGTGGGCCCTGTCAGCATCTGATAATCTTTGTAACAACTCACCCATGATAGGATGATGGGATCTGAAATCGATGTCAGGGAGATCAACCTACAAAGAAAGGGACAAAATTGGATCAGTACCTCAACAATGATGATTTTTTCAAAGCAAAAGAAAAAAAATGTATCTATGGACCTATTCTACACACAGTTCAACTGGTTGACTCTGTGACGCAAGAAAAATGATAACGTTGATTTTTGCCAGTTTCTCATGCGAGAAAACTCTTTTCTCGCGTGAGGAAACTCTTGTCCTACGTGAGCTTTCTGGCTCGCGTGAGGTGGGATGTGTTCTAGCGCGAGATTCTAGGAATCTCGCGTGGCGCATGCGTGCTCTTCACGCGAGCACTGGGGAGGGGCCCACACGCGGAATTCCCAACCCACGCGAGGATTCAGATTCCTCACGTGAAAGGCGATTAGGCCCGGCGCGAGGAAACTATTTCCTCGCACGAGATTTGATAGGACAAGATTTAAATAGCCTAAAAACACACTAACGCTAAAAAATTGCTAAATTTTTTCAAAAATACAAGATCAAGTTATGAGTGCTCACGGGTGCATCATACTCCGCTGGTCAGTTGCGCCATCGGGAGCGCTCAAATTGATGTGTGTGCACGGGAATGCTATCAATGTCAGCTGGAGCTCTCGCCATCGCTAAAGTCAAAGGTGAATAATAATTTGAAAATGACCCCTCCGGGCCTTATATAGTCTTTGACCTAATTTTTCAAAGTGCTATGTTTTCCGCAAAATTTGCACCCTTGGCTAAATGGACCATTCTGAATCCATTTTTGTGATCGAAATTGAAATCTGACACTCCTAAGCAGCTCAAAATTGCATTTTAAAATTTTGGGATTGACGTGATCGGATGCTTGTGCAGTCATTTTCTGATGTTGTTTTCTTGTCAGGATTATCTCTTGTCATCATTTTCTCAGATTCTACAATCTTTTCATCAAAGTCAACTCTAGTCATTTCTGATCAACTATGGTCAGACCTAATCAATAGGACCTCTCGATCGCTCTAAGTCGATTCTGCTCTGTCTTGATCTATCTTTTTCTGTGATTTCTTGCTCTCATCATTATGATGTGTCTTCTTTCAATTTTGCTCCCGAGGGGGAAAGATGATTGCATCATTGATCTCTTCACATTATTCTTGAATTTTTCTGATCTAAATCAAAAGTCCCCATCACTAGGGGGATCTCATCAATTGGGGCATATTGAGTTTTTTGCACCTTATGGTCAAAATTGGATATTCCATGATCTCACATCTTGTCATCTATCTTTCTAGGTATCTGAGCAATCTAACTCGGATCCTCAAAGATCAAGCTTCATTCTGGAGAAGATCCTTGAAATCTCATTGGGTATTGGGGCAATCTAACCCTAATTCCTAAAAGTTATGCTTCATTTTGAAGATGACTCTCAAAAACTCTTTAGACCCTTATCTAGGCAATCTAACCTGGATCTCGGAGGGCTAACCTTCATATTGGGGCAATCTAACCTTGATTCTGGAGATAGTCCTAGATCTTCATTAGCTATCAGTGGACATTGGGGCAATCTAACCCCGATTCCGATCTTCACTTCAGACTATTCTTTGAATCAATGTGCTGCTCGCACATCAATTCAAAGAGGGGCAAAATGTAACACCCCAAAATTGGCACCTAA
>MU223423.1:3508793-3541944 GCA_018584345.1 Thuja plicata
CATAAATCTGACATTATATTTAATTCCTAAATTCTCAGAGTTTATTAGCTAAAAAACCCCTATGATTAATTGATTTAATCCTAAAGTCTTAAGTGCTTTTAATTAAATCAATTCCACCCCCTTTAGCCAATATACATAAAAGGAATTGAAAGGTTATTTAATTATTGGATGAATTATCCTGAAAAAGGAATTCCATAATTCCATGTGAAAGGACACTCCTGTGGCAATAATTCACCCTTTTATTTAAATAATCTTTGCAGTTTTGTCTCAAAAGAGAATGAAGAGACAAATGTTTCTTTTCAAGAAACTCTTCACTCTCTTTCCATGGTTTTCTATAAATTGGACCTCTTTTTCTTCATTAGGGAGGATGATTTTTGAGAGCATCAAATCTATAGTCAATTTGCATTTGATTTCTTTCATGCTTTAAGCTTAATATTTGCATAATTAGGCTAGTTTCAATTGGAATTGAAGATGTATTACTTTCATTTGTGATTCATTCATATATCTAACATTTCAATTTGATTCTCTCAAAGCTTTCTAGATTAATGGCAAGTTCAATTCTAGTTTAAAAGCAATTTCTTTTCTAGATTACAAGCATTTCATTCCTAGAATAAGAGTATTTTCTTTTCCTAGATTAATTGCATTTTGTTTCCATAGATTAGTTGCAATTCAATTCTAGATCAATCATCTCTCAATTCATAGATTAATTGCATCTCTTTTCATAGGCTAGTTGCAATTTCAATTTCATAGAGTAATGGCAAATTGGTCTTTTCTTACATTCTAGAAATCCTCCATGTTAGCAATGGTCAGGTTGTTGGCTCTCGTTCTAAGGGTAAACTCAACATCCCCAACTGATTAGGAGGCAATAGGTCACTTTAATCGAGCTTGCAAGATGAACAATTCATGTTCATTTTTGTGAATTGAACGATTGTGTAAGGACTATGTTGTGTTTGTTGCAAATTCAAAGGTCTACATTCAACATATAACACTGTGCATATTATTCTACATGCAAAATTTCTTCCCATTAATTGGTAAATTTAAATGGAAGAAAGACACACCAGTTACAGTACAAATAGATGAAATGATCACCAATCTAGGACAAAACTTTGAGCCTGTAATGAATGAACATTTTGCAAAATTTAAGGCTAGAATGGAAAAGAGATCTTGGATTCCACTACAACTAGTTGACAAATACATAGACAATATTTGTTTCATAGTTGAAACTGACACAACATTGATAGCAGCATATCTGAGGACTGCTTGGCTACCTCCAATAGATTATGAATTCAATATTGATGTTTCTACATAGGCTATTGAAAATTTGTTAAATGAGCCTGTTGACAAATCTGCCATGAGATTTGGCACCTATGATGAGGCAAAGACCCATATACAAATTTAGTTACAAGTACAACAGTTGGTTCGGAAAAAGACTAAGATTGTGAAAACATTGAAGAGGAAACTTGCTATCACATATGAGGAATTGGATAAATCTGAAGAAGAAACTGATCAACAGACCTCAGTCGGTCAAGAAGTTGAACCAAATCATGACATTGATGCAACTGAGTCTGATGACACACCAGTTGAGGCATCCAAGGCCAAAAAGGGAAAAAGTACAAAGACTGTATCTCCACCACAAACAAGATCATAATCGATGATTAGTGACTCACCGCCTTTGAAGAAAGGTGTAGAAAAATTACAAGTCCCTCACCGAAATTTACATACCAAACAAGGAAACAGAAGGGCACTACTACAGCACCAAGACAACATAAGAGATATGTGAAAAACAAAGATGACAAGGATGATTCTGATGAGAATCTAGATAAATTCAAGGTTGTTCACAACACGTCATCACAGAGCATTGATGAGATTGCAGAGGCAATCAAGACAACTAGACAGTTGACACATCCAAAGATACAAGTACACTTTGATTTGTCTACCGAGAACAAGGATAAAATCAAAGAAGCAATTATAGGTATGATGATTAAAATTAAACAAGTTCAAGTTGAATTTTCTAATTCTATACCATCAGAACTATATGATAGAATATCATCAAGATGGTCTTATGCACTCCAAACTGAGAAACAGATGAGAGAAGCAACTCTCACACTTATAAAAGTTGAGTGCGTAGTTGAGAAAATTTCAGATATCATGAGACAATATGCAAAGAAATTTCCAAAGAAACAAAGTACATTGAATATCCTACAAGGTAATATGAAGGAAGTGGATATTGAGAGCACCAAGATAAGGAATGAATTGTTGAATCCACCCAATATTATTCAGAACACCGAGGAAATAACTGATGTTACATCTTCTAGACCAAGTACAAAACCCATGAGAGTTGATGATGCAGCAATTGATAATGTGTTAGATGGTATTATTTAACTCCTCACTAAATTAGTTCACCCGAATATCATAATCACTGATGTAATTGAGGGAGATCCAAATGACAAGGCCAAGGAAGATGAATCCATCAAAGAAAATGAGACTATTGATGAACAGGATACATCACAGGTTTCCCGAGCTACTACACCAGGCCCGTTACCTATTCCTGTCTAAGAAATTGAGATGGATACTGAAATGCAGTATAAGCCACCCGCAGGCAACAGACACAACTGAATATAAGAGCGCATATCATGGTAAGGACACAAAAAGATACCACTAATGCTGCAGAAGAGAAAGATGAAGGTAAGACTGAGACTCCTGAAAAAATAGTAGATACATCTGCTACTGACACAAGGTCAACTACCGAGGTACCTAAACAAGTTGTCACACCGAGTACCGAGCAATAAAAGTCTGAAACTAAGAAAAAGGCTCAGCTTAGTCTAGCACTATCATTGTCATCAAGTAGTCAAGGTAAGAAGAAGAAGAAGAAGAAGAGAAGAAACAAGGATCCAGTTACCTTAGATGAAATAATAGAGATTCCTAAATGGGATCCTAAGACACTTGATTCGGAAACACTGAAGAAATATGGTGAAATTTTCACCAGAAAAGCTACACAAGACAATCTTAGACTAGAAGCAAAGTGTGCACAAGTACTAGAAAAGGAAAATGAGATCTTAATGCAAGTTGTACCAGATATTAACATTGATGAACAAGCTCCCATACTGGAACAACTTGAGCTACTCACTAAGGCCATTGATAATCCTGATATTGATGTCAAGCAGAAACTAGAAGAAAGAGCAGAGAAGAAGATCCAATATAAGGTTACAGAGAAGATCAGCCAGGTAGTGGTAGTACATATGGTAACTTTGTCAAAATTAGTAAATGGTATAGAAACTATCATATCTCAAGCCATTACTATTCTACAATAGTTATGCACACTAGATCATTTCACTACCAAGATTAGTGAAAAAATCAAGCAAATAGATCAAGATCTACAGGCTAGTGCACATAGTCTATCAACCAAGCCAAATGCATTATAAGAAGATACTTCAAAACCAACACTTGAGATGAGACCTAAAGAAAGAAGAGGAACAAATCAGAGAGCAAGTAACCAAGATCCAGACGACATTAGCAATGATGTAAAAACATGTGACAAATGGAAAAGAATCTCATTCCCACCCTAGATTTATCCGTAATAGACAACATATATGATATGAATTCCTAGCTACAAATAGATCTACTCGCCCTCAAACACTTAAAGGAGGAATGGGAGAAATTATTGGAAACTCTAAAGAATGCCCATCCCAATATTTTTGATAAATTGTAAGTTCTACGCCTTTTGTCATTAATTTCAAAAAAGGGGGAAATATATGTATATATGTATAGTAAAGGAGGATACATATGTATAATCAGGATTTTCATATACATAAACTAAGTATATACAAAGGGGGAGCATGTACAAAGGGGAAGTCATTATGTATACTATTATGTACAATACTAAGTTTTTGATACTAATGCCAAAGGGGGAGAATTTTACTCCAATTGCACATTGAAGTTGTCATTAGTTATCAAGCTGACATAATGGACATTCGATGATAGAGTCAAAACAAGATAGTTGGTATATATTACCAAAGTGCAGAGTTAACCAAGAGCACTGATCACGTTTAGAGTTAACCGAGTATAGTGATACTTGATTAAACAGACTATATTGAGCGCAAAAAACACCAAGCTACACAAGCATAACCAAGCACCAGTATTACTGAGATAAAAAGTATACACCGAGCACCGAGGAACAAAATTAACCGAGTGGAACAGAGTCCACATGAAAGTTTGTTATGGCACAATAATCTATGTAACCACTTTTGAGCCAACCTAGATAATAATTTACATGATCGAGGATATTAATTACAGATATACAACATTAATTGTTTATGTCTCCTATGTTTATTTGATCAATGTAAATTTTGTAACCATTGATCTTAGGGTATGGATATAATTTTGAACCCTAATTAGGTCATATCATTTGATATATAAATGTATAGATGTCAAATTATGTCAAGTATGTTGATCAAGAAATGATCAAGTAGCTTCCATAGTACAGACATCAGAGATCAGACAAGGGATTCAAGGACAAAGACTATATTGCAGAAATCAGTTTACAGAACTAGGCAAGACTACCAAGCATACCAGAGCAGAAGGTATTATCATTCACATTGAGGTTATATGTTTTGTATGAACTTAATGGATCTGTGTCAACAATTATGAGATTGTATATGTTTCAGATCAAATTTTTGTTACTCTCTAACAATTGTAATAGAACCTAAATCTCTTAACAGAGTGGACTTAACAGTCTTATTGTAAATCTCTTAACCGAGTGCACACATAGATTATGTTTCTAAATCCTCACACGAGGTAGATCTAGTCAATCTTTTTGTTACTTCTAACAGGGTAAGATCATTATAAGTGACCATTTTGTAAAGCTTTAACAGACTATCTTTATTACTACAGTAGTGAAGTTTTTTGGATCTCATCGCCAACGCAATTTTTACCTTCTAACAGGGGTTTTCTGCGATACCAAAATACTAGTGTCATGAGTACTTAATTGTGTGTATGTGTTATGTTTAATTTACATGCATTTACATTTCAGCGTTGATACTATATGTTTGGAATAAGCAATCTACTCAGTCAATTTATATAGAACAATGAATACAAGGAATTGACTAAAAGTTTTTGAGGGTACTAATTCACCCCTCCCCTCTCAGTACACGCCCTTTCCACTATCTTAACATTGGGCCAACAGATATCACAACCATATTATATTGAAAAGTGCAGCCATGATGGATATTCAAAAAATAGTAAATAAAGTAGTGCATATTCAATATCTTGATTGTTTAGTTGCATCACAGTTTTACAGCTATAATAGTGATTTAATGATATCAATGGCACAAGGTGGAACAAAGATCCTGATTACGAGACCAAAATTTTTTTGCAATAAAAATAGTTAGATGTTTAAGATTAGTGATACATGTAAACAACAAGAACATCAATAAGGAATGTATTAAACATAAAGTAAACATCAAGGAACACAAAATCGGTAATACAATGATACATGTGTCTTAAACATCATTTTGAATTTCATGTATTGGTTACCAGTAATAATGACAGTTAAAAATGTCAAGTAATCTTTCATAATTTTTTAGGATAGATAGCAGAGTGCAAAAGATGACGCAAAACTCAGCGCCAAAGGCTAGAGGCATTTTTGCACCGAATTTTTTCCAACACAAAGGTACTTTTTAAGGCGTAAAATACACTAAAATTCAGTGTTATTTTAGGCGTTAATTGTTAGTTTTATTGTAGTGACTCTTGGAGAGAGTTTTGAGGTAGATCTTTCACTTCAATTCATGTAGTCAGGGATAATCCTAACGGACCAAGAAAGGATTTAATAGTGTTGATTGTTAATAATGATTTTTACATCAATGTTTGCATTTTATAAATTGTAAGGAAAGAAGCACAAATTCCAGGCCTCATCAAATTTTGATTTGAAGGAACGCATTTTGTCATTGACACTAAAGGTCAATGGAACCTCATTAAGGGTAGAAGTCTCTAAAATTTTTATGGTTAGGGAAAGAAGTGGGAAAACAAATAGGAGACAATAGTAAAGTTTTTTCCCCTCATTACAGTTTGTGAGGAAAGTACAAAAGTAATACAATCTTATAAATTTAGAGGGAAAAATAAGAATTGACATATCTGAAGTAAAGGGACATTCAGTTATCTCTTCCAATTAAAATAAGGTTTATAGAGTTCATAAATTCATATTAATGTCCAATTAAATACAACAAGGACATTATGAGGAGAAAGAATAGTGACAGGACAGAGTTCCAATGGCTGCAGGAACAGTCAAAACAAAGTTTCAATGGCTGCAGGAACAATCAATGAATATAGTTTTGGATAGTCTATGAGGGGGGTTCTTTTTTGCATAAATTATAGCCAGTTTTAATCAGTTTCAGGCGGATTTCTATGTCTGTTTTAGAGCCCATGTGATGCATGCATGCTTAAGGATAGTTTTGGGGCCTTTATAATGTATAATGTTAATTTAGGTGCTAATTTAGGCACTAAATTATGTGCTAATTTGGGCACTACATTAGGCACTAAGTTAGGAGCTACTAATTTAGACGCTAATTTAGGTTTTAATGTAGATCCTAATTTAGGTGCTAAACTAGGCACTAAAATAGGCGCTAAGTTATGTGCTACTAAAATAGGTGTTAATTTAGACACTAATTTAGGTGCTAAATTGGGCACTAAATTAGACACTACTAATTTAGGCACCTATTTAGGCATTAATTTAGGTACTAATTTAGGAGACAAAATAGGAACTAAGTTAAGTGCTACTAAAATAGGTGCTAATTTAGACACTAATTTAGGTCCTAATTTGGACTCTAATTTAGGCACTAAATTAAGCGCTAAATTAGACACTACTACATTAGGAGATAAATTAGGCATTAATTTAGATGCTAAATTAGGTACTAAATTAGGCACTAAATCAAACGCTAAATTAGGTGCTAAATAGTGCCTATATTTTTTTTCTAGCACAAATAGTGCCAAAAATAGCATCAAATTTTTAGAAAATTGGAAAAAAATCCATTAAAAAAGTGAGTGGAAGCAAAAAAATGGATCAAAAAAGGGAGCTAATTGTTTGTTTTACTATAGTGATTCAAAGTAGGTCTCCTAATTACTCTAAGTCTACAATTCCAAGATTTTTGAGTTCTCCAAAGCCTATAAGGTAAGAATCTTGTATGTTTATGTCTCCAATCTTTTGTGAGCCTGTTCTTGAGAAAATAATCACATATGTGGAACTTATTGAGGATTCAAAACCTTAAGAGAATCCTTTTCCAAACCTGATTCAACCTCAAGAATTCAATGATATGTTGATTGGACAGAAAGAGAAAGTGTCTGAACAGACCAGGACATATTTTCACATGTTATGATTGTAGAAGACATTGATAATGATAAGTCATATTTTCTAATAGAGGAAGATGGGATTGTTGATTGTTTATTTATTGAGTTGCCTAATTACGTTGATGAAAATAAACAGGATAAACTTATATCAATCCCATGAATAGATACATGACAACAAAAATTAGAGAGTTGCAATGATTAAAGAATCTGCACTATCTCTAAAGGATTCAACGAGATATTAAAGAGGAGCAATTTTGCGATGTGGAAGAGGTATTTTCTTTTGATTTTGAGTTAGAAGATAAGTTTTGGGACGTAGAAGGAGGATTTTGTTTAGATCATGAGTTTGGGGCAGCAAGTATTAAGGAGGTAGTTTAGGGACATCTTCATGAAGAAATATTTTTGCTCGCGGTTGCAATGGAGGAATTGCATAAATCAAAGTCAAGCAGTAGGATTTCAGTGAAGTAGAGCATGAAGGTAGAGTAAATTTTCATCCTTAAAATTGTGACTACCTGTGCATTAATGTGTCAAATATTCTTAATATAACATTTGATGCAACAGTACCATTCTAAACTAATTATCCTTAGTTAGGGGAATCACCCCTAATTTACCTCGCAGATATTCATGAGCATCCTTCGGTAGTACCTTTGTAAATATGTCTGCTAACTATTCCTTAGTATTCACATATTCCAGTCTCACTTCATTTTTTTGAACTAGTTCTCTCAAGTAATGATACTTGATAGCTATATGCTTTGTATTAGAGTGCATCACAGGGTTCTTAGAAATATTAATGGCACTCGTGTTATCACAATATATGACAACTCGTTATGTGATCTCTTCTTTCATACCTTTCAGTAGTATCTTCAACCACACAATATTAGAATAATTGATTGTTGCTGCCACATACCTGGCTTCAGCTGTAGATTGTGAGGTGAAATTATGTTTCTGTCTTGTCCATAAAATTAGTCTTTTTCCCAGAAGAAATGCTCCTCCTGTTGTGCTTTTCCTATCATCTACATTTCCATCCGAATCAGAATTAGTATAGACTCTGAGATCAAACTTAACATTTCTTTTGTAATACAGACCATAAATTCATATGTTCCTTTCAAATATCTCAAAATTCTTTTTACTGCCATCATATGAGTTTCCTTAGGATTGGAAAAAAATCTTGCAACAATTCCAATAGCTAGTGCAATATTAGGTCTACTGTGTACAACATATTGTAGCTTTCCAATCATTGATTTGTAAAGGGTTTGATTCACTTCTTTTGTATCATCATTTTTTGTTAACTTCTATCCAGTATCCATGGGTGTACTCACTGGTTTTGAATCTCCCATTCCAAAGGTTTTTAGTATCTCCTTAACATATTTTGATTTAATAATATAGATACCATTCTTCATCTGATATATTTGTAAGCCAGTAAAATTTTTTATCTCACCAAATATAGACATTTCAAATTTAGTTTGCATCTCTTTTGCAAATGCTTGGCATAACACATCTTTTCCACTAAATATAATGTCATCAACAAAAATTTCAACCAATAAAGTACCTTTACATTACTCTTTCTTCAAATACATATTTTTGTTGTCATTGGTTCTTGCAAATCCAATCTTTATCAAATAATTGTGTAATCTCTCATATCATGCTCTTGGTGCTTTCTTCAATCCATATAGTTCTTTGTGTAATCTTCAAACCATGTTCCTCTTACTTGGGTCTACAAATCCACTAGCTTGTTCAATATACACTTCTTCTTCTAATATTCCATTTAGGAATGCTCATTTCACATCCATCTGATAAACTTTAAAACCTTTGTAGGCTGCATATGCAAGTAAGGTTCTGACTCCTTCCAATCTTGCAACTGGGACAAATGTTTCTCCATAATCAATTCCTTCCTCTTGTGCATAACCTTTGCATACTAGTTTATCTTTGTTTCTTGTTACCTCTCCATGTTCATTCAGCTTATTTCTGAATACCCACTTAGTACCAATTACATTTTTATCATTAGGCCTAGGTACAAGTGTCCAAGTCTTATTCTTCTCAATATATTCAATTTCTTCGTTCATGGCTTGTATCCAATATTCATTGTCTAAGGCATCTTTTACTATTTTTGGCTGTAAATCACATAACAAGCATGTACCGTCTCTCAAATTACTTCTTGTCATAACTGAAGAATCCTTCAATCCTATGATTTGATCAGGTTTGTGGTGCCTCCTCACATACTTTTCTAGAGTAGGTTCTTTTTCTACTTCAGTTTGATCATTCATGTTCAATTCAGGTTGATTCTGTGACTCGGCATCGCCATTAGATAGCTCATAAATTACCTCCTGTTGCCTGGCATCCTCATTCTGTGACTCGGCGGGTGCTAGCTATTGCTCAGCAACCTCATTCTCAGGTTGAGGTAATGTATTAGAATCTTCCTCATCCATATAGAGGAATAATTTGTAACTCTCGGGTTCTTGTGTGCTTGCAGCTTCATTTCTTTCTGCATACTCATCAATTCTAACATTTGCACTTTCCACAATTTTGTTAGTGTTAGAATTCAAACACTTATATGCTTTACTCTTAGTTGAATAACCAAGAAATATGCCTTCTTCACCTTTAGCATCAAGTTTTCCATTTCTGTTATCCTTCAGTATGAAACATTTGCTTCCAAAAACTTTGAAATATTTTACATTAGCTGCATATCCATACCAAAGCTCATAAGGTGTAGCATTAGTACCTTTCTTTACTTTTACTCTGTTCAGGGTATAGACTGGTGTACTTACAGCTTCTCTCCAATATTTGTGTGGAATATTTTTCTCCATCATTAATGTTCTCGCACAGTCCATGATAGATCTATTTCTTCTCTTAGCAATACCATTCTGTGGTGGTGATCTAGGTGCGGACATCTACCTTTTTATCCCTCAGTCATTGCTAGACCTGTTAAACTCATTAGAAATAAACTCACCTCCTCTGTCAGATCTCAAACATTTCAAACTTTTACCTGTCTCCTTTTCAACTTTTTCTAGGTACCACTTAAATAACTGGAATACATTAGATTTTTCTTTAAGAAACATAATAGTCATAATTCTTGAGTAATCATCAACAACTAGAATGGAATATCTATCTCCATAGTAACTTTTCTCACCAATGGGACCACAAAGGTCAGTATGAACTAATTCCAGTATTTCCTCAGAAGTATGAGTCTTGCTCTTGAAACTAGATTTATTCATATTTCCCAATTGACATTGCTTACACATTGCATTTTTAGGTTTCTTTAACTTAGGCAGCCCTCTAACCTTTTTCAATTTGCTTATGCTTACCAAGTTATCAAAGATTACATGACACAACCTTTTATGCCATAACCAAACATCATTATATTGTGCAAACAAGCATGTCTCATCAGCTAAATCCGGATAAAACAAGTTACCTTTTGTTTTCTCACCACTTCCAACTAGTTCTCCAATGGCAACACATGTATTTGCCTTCTTGTGATGGAATTCAACTTTGTAACCAGAAGTATTCAACTATGCAACACTTAATAAATTATAGTTAAGATCATCAACCCAATATACATTGTTACATCTAATCTTGTCAGTCAAGTTAATTGATCCTTTCCCTTTAACAAGACATGGTGCATCATTACCAAGTTTAACATAACCATCTACATTGATTTAGGGTCTCAAATTTATCTTTATCACTAGTCATGTGATGTGAACAAGCATTGTCAATAATCCAACTGTCACCTTTACTCATATAAGAAATTAATCCAGTTTTCTCATCGTCATCAGAATTATCTTTCATAGCAACATACACAACTTCTATATCATTTTCATCAGATTTGTTAGAATCATTGTCAGAAACTTCTTCAGCTATATAGCAATATTTCTTACCTTTGTCTTTATAATCCTTATACTTTCTGAAGTATTAGTCATCCTTTCTGTCTTTGTACTTGCTGTCACTTCTTTCATCTTTTTCATTCTTATCAAGACATCTAGCACCAATATGACCAACTTTGTTGCATGAAAAACAAATGATAGGAAGTTTACCTTTGAAAGTCTTCTTTCCATAAGTACTTCAAGTTCTTCCAGATCATCATCTATAGTGTCGCTATCACTGTTTGCACATTTATTTCCTTTCTTTGATTTGTTAAGGACCAACTGGGATCTGAATGCAGATTCAATAGCTTGTGGAGTGTAGTCAAAATTTGACATTTCAAATGTAGTAAGTCTGCCTACCAGATCTTCCAAAGTCAAATTATCCTTAGGAGTACATATTAACTCTTGAATTGCAGAGACTCTAATAGCATATATAGGAAGAAGTTCTCTCAATACCTTGTTCATAATGGTGTTATCATCAATGGTTCCCTTAGCTCCTCTAATAGCATTTACAACTTCCTTTATCCTACCATAATATTGAACTATATTTTCTCCATCTTGCATTTTCATTTCATCAAACTTACCTCTTAAGCTTTCAGATTTGGTTCTCAGTACATTTATATCACCTCCATAGATGATTGCAATGACATCCCACATTTGCTTTGCAGTTGTACAATTCTTTGTCTTCAAACTCATGATAGTTCATAGATGATGCGATCTGCGGCATTGCTTGATTGTGCTCATGTTGTTCTCTTAACTGTGCAGATGTGGTAGGTGCAGTGGGGGCTACATAATCATGTTCAAAACAGTGCTTAGCAGCATCACCAATACCAGCCAGATGCAATTTCATCAAACTCTTCCATGCAGGGAAATTTTCTTTGTTCAACTTCTGTACCTCCATTTTATACATCTTGATCTTTTGGTCCAATTACCTTCAAACTATTTTCAAGAGACCAAATCTCTAATATCAATTGTTAGAATGAATTCAAAATAACTAAGAGGCGGTGAATCAGTTATCCTTGGGTCTAGATGTGCCCATTTAAAATTTATACCAATTTGAACAACTCAGATCTTCTCAGCAGCAATAACATAAAATAACAACATACATATGCAGTTTACTGTTTAGATGTAATCAACTTGTATAAACTTAACAGTAAAACACAACATACATATTCACACAATTTTACACCAATATTTAACATGGAAACCCAATATGGGGAAAACCACCAATAACATGCTATCAAGTTTTCACTCTTTTGAAGTGAGCTCTGTCAGGAGCCAACCCTGTTAAATGTTACAAAACACATTACTAAATGTGACCTGGTTAAAGGATTTAATCACCCTGTCAAGAGTGGCCTTGTTAGAGGACTTAGAACATTCCACCTGAATGTCACCTTGCTAAAAGGATTTATATAATGACTGTTAGGTCAACCTGGTTAAAGGATTTTGACTGATACAATGGTTAGAAAGTAATCAACGGGTGTGATCTGATACATACAACTTACTTTGCCACTCCAAATCCAATTCATCTCTAATGCTAATTCACTGAGTGGCCTCCATTTTTATTTCAATCTTTGGATCTGCTTGGAAATCTGTCAAGCAATCACTCTCGCATCTCTTTGCTTCTCTGTTCAGCCTTCTCTGATTTGATTAAGCCAATCAACCCATTAAATATGCAATCCTCTTGCATACACATACTACATTCATGAATAACCCTTTGAGGTTATCTTATACCTCTTCATCTAGGTAAAATAAATCTTTTTCCGCTTAATCAAGATCGTAGATCTTAGGTTAGGTTAGATCCAACGGATCTTTCCATCATTACATTTAATTTATTTCTCCAAAGAAATCACTAATTGAATCTTTGATCCATGCATCAATTATGGTTACCCATGCATTTAAATAGTGTGGATCAATCATGCTTATCCTTAATTAACTTTACATATCCCAATAAAATCAATTATGTCAGCCAGAGATCTCAAATCTCAACAATTACCAAAATACTGTTGCTCGGCCAACACTATATTTTCCTCGGCAATTTACTGATGCTCAGTCGACACTAGAAATTATGCTCAACATACAATGCTGCTCGGTCGACACAAACTTGCTTGGCACAAACTGTTCTTAGTAAACTGTCATCGAAAGATAAACAACACATTACTTTACCAATGTGTCAACAGATCAAGTACCCTTATGATTTCCCATAACTCAACTATTCCACTTGGTCTTGTTGTTAAATATCCTTCATCAATCAATAGATATGGTACTCAAACAGATGGCAATAGTCTCACCAGTTAAGGTTTGACATCAATGACAAAACAACAATTGTTTCCATTGTAGCTTTCCAACAATCTCCCTCTTTGGCATTGATGGCTACACTAAACAATAAAACAATAATTTCCATCCATAGTTATCATACAATCCAAAAATTCTGCATGTGTTCCTTGATATGAAAAAAATTTCATTAATGTCTTTAGCTTCATTCTGGTTCCCATCTTGTAAAAATTTTCTCCCTCTGTGTCTATGATCACACTAAAATCTTTCTGTGTCTATGCATCTGTAGACTCCCTCTTTCATTATTCTCTCCATCTTTAATAACAATCTCTTTTTCAGTAATCTCTTCCTCTTTCAGTAAACTTCTCCCTCTTTCTTTAAGTATAGTAAACTCTTCATTTTTCAGTAAACTTCTCCCTCTTTGACAAAAATGCAAAAGACGTTGACATCTTCATCATGTAGATTCTCCTGTTCTAAACTTTGTATCATGTTGTTCCTGTCATCTTGTTTATGACTGATCCTCTTTTCTGTCTTTGTCTGTCTTTCACAACTTTAGGAAGCATCCTAAAGTGTGATTGCATGTGCATCAATGTGTCAAATATTCTAAATATAACATTTTATACAACAGCACCATTCTGAAGTAATTAGCCTCAGTTAGGGGAATCACCCCCAATTTACCTTGCAGATACTCATGAGCATCCTTGGGTAGTGCCTTTGTAAATATGTCTGCTAACTATTCTTTAGTATTCACATATTCCAGTCTCACTTCCTTTTTCTGAACTAGCTCTCTCAAGTAATGATACTTGATAGCTATATGCTTTGTCCTAGAGTGCATCACAGGGTTCTTATAAATATTAATGGCACTCGTGTTATCACAATTTATGACAACTCATTCTGTGATCTCTTCTTTCATACCTTTCAGTAGTATCTTCAACCACACAATATTAGAACAATTGACTACTGATGCCACATACTCAGCTTTAGTTGTAGATTGTGAGGTGCAATTCTATTTCTTTCTTGTCCATGAAACCAGTCTTTTTCCCAGAAGAAATGCTCCTCCTGTGGTGCTTTTCCTGTCATCTACATTTCCAGCCAAATCAGAATCAATATAGACTCTGAGCTCAAACTTATTATTTCTTTTGTAATACAGACCATATTCATCTGTTCCTTTCAAATATCTCAAAATTCTTTTTACTGCCATCAGATGAGTTTCCTTGGGATTGGTAGAAAATCTTGCAACAATTCCAACATCCAGTGCAATATCAGGTCTACTAAGTACAGCATATTACAGCTTTCCAATCATTGATCTGTAAAGGATTTGATTCACTTCTTGTGTATCATCATTTTTTGTTAACTTCTATCTAGTAGCCATGAGTGTACTAACTGGTTTTGAATCTTCCATTCCAAAATTTTTTAGTATCTCCTTGACATATTTTGATTGAGTAATATAGATACCATTCTTCATCTGATATATTTGTAAGCCAACAAATTTTTTTATCTCACCAAACATAGACATTTCAAATTCAGTTTACATCTCTTTTGTAAATGCTTGGCATAACACATCTTGTCCACTAAATATAATGTCATCGACAAAAATTTCAGCCAATAAAGTACCTTTACATTGCTTTGTCTTCAAATATAGATTTTTGTTGTCATTGGTTCTTGCAAATCCAATCTTTATCAAATAATTGTGTAATCTCTCATACCATGCTCTTGGTGCTTGTTTCAATCCATATAGTGCTTTGTGTAATCTGCAAACCATGTTTCTCTTACTTGGGTCTACAAATCCATCAGCTTGTTCAATATACACTTCTTCTTCTAATATTCTATTTAGGAATGCTGACTTCACATCCATCTGATAAACTTTAAAACCTCTATAGGCAGCATATGCAAGTAAGGTTCTTACTCCTTCCAATCTTGCAACTGGGGCAAATGTTTCTCCATAATCAATTCCTTCCTCTTGTGCTTAACCTTTGCATACCAGTCTAGCTTTGTTTCTTGTTACCTCTCCATGTTCATTCAGCTTATTTCTGAATACCCACTAAGTACCAATTACATTTTTAACATTGTGCCTAGGTACAAGTGTCCAAGTCTTATTCTTCTTAATCTGTTCAATTTATTCATTCATGGCTTGTATCTAATCTTCATTGTCTAAGGCATCTTTACTATTTTAGGCTCAAAATCACATAACAAGCATGTACCGTCTCTCAACTTACTTCTTTTCATAACTACATAATCTTTTGATCCTATGATTTGATCAGGTTTCTGGTGCCTCCTCGCATACTTTGCTAGAGTAGGTTATTTTTCTACTTCAGTTTGATCATTCATGTTCAATTCAGGTTGATTCTATGACTCGGCATCTCCATCAGATAGCTTAGAAATTACCTCCTTTTGCTAGACATCCTCACTCTGTGACTCAGTACGTGCTAGATGTTGCTCGGCAACCTCATTCTCAAGTTTAGGTAATGTATTAGAATCTTCCTCATCCATATAGATGAATGATTTGTAACTCTCAGGTTCATGTGTGCTTGCAGCTTCATTTCTTTCTGCATACTCATCAATTCTAACATTTGCACTTTCCACAATTTTTTTAGTGTTAGAATTCAAATACTTATATGCTTTACTCTTACTTGAATAACCAAGAAATATGCCTTCCTCACCTTTAGCATCAAGTTTTCCATTTCTGTTATCCTTCGGTATCAAACATTTGCTTCCAAAAAATTTGAAATATTTTACATTAGCTACATTTCCATGCCAAAGCTCATAAGGTGTAGCAGTAGTACCTTTCTTTACTTGTACTCTGTTCAGGGTATAGACTGTTGTACTTATATCTTCTCTCCAATATTTTTGTGCAACATTTTTCTCCATCATTAATGTTCTCGCACAGTCCATGATAGATCTGTTTCTTCTCTCAGCAATACCATTATGTGGTGGTGTTCTAGGTGCAGACATCTGTCTTTTTATCCCTTGGTCATTGTAGAATCTGTTAAACTCAGTAGAAATAAACTCACATCCTCTGTCAGATCTCAAACATTTCAGACTTTTATCTGTCACCTTTTCAACTTTTTCCAAGTACCACTTAAATAACTGGAATGCATCAAATTTTTCTTTAAGAAATATAACAGTCATCATTCTTGAGTAATCATCAACAAATAGAATGAAATATCTATCTCCACAGTAACTTTTCTCACCAACGGGACCACAAAGGTCAGTATGAACTAATTCTAGTATTTCCTTAGAAGTATGAGTCTTGTTCTTGAAACTACATTTAGTCATCTTTCCCAATTGACATGCTTACATATTGCATTTTCAAGTTTCTTTAACTTAGGCAGCCCTCTAACCTTTTTCAATTTGCTTATGCTTACCAAGTTATCAAATTTTACATGACAACTTTTTATGCCATAACCAAACATCATTATATTGTGCAAACAAGCATGTCTCATCAGCTAAATCCAGATAAAAAAAATTTACCTTTTATTTGCTCACCACTTCCAACTAGTTCTCCAGTGGCATCATAAATCTTTTCCTTCTAGTGACGGAATTCAACTCTGTAACCAAAAGTATTCAGCTGTGCAACACTTAATAAATTATAGTTAAGATCATCAACCCAATATACATTGTCACATCTGATCTTGTTTGTCAAGTTAATTGATCCTTTCCCTTTAACAAGACATGGTGCATCATTACAAAATTTAACATAACTACCATTGCATTGATCTAGGGTCTCAAATTTATCTTTATCACCAGTCATGTGAATTGAACAACCATTGTCAATAATCCAACGGTCACCTTTACTCATATAAGAAATTAATGCAATTTTCTCATCATCATCAAAATCATCTTTCATAGCAACATACACAACTTCTATATCATTTTCATCAAATTTGTTAGAATCATTGTTAGAAGCTTCTTCAACTATATAGCAAGTTTTCTTACCTCTGTCTTTGTAATCCTTATACTTTCTAAATTCACGATCATCCTTTCTATCTTTGTACTTGTTGTCACTTCTTTCATCTTTGTCATTCTTATCAGGACATCTAGTAGCATTATGACCAACTTTGTTGCATGAAAAACAAATGTTAGGAAGTTTACCTTTGAATTTTCCTTTTCCTCTAGATAGTCTTCTTGTCATAAGTGCTTCAAGTTCTTCCAGATCATCATCTGTAGTGTCGCTCTCACTGTTCGCATATTTATTTCCTTTCTTTGATTTGTTAAGGACCAATTGGGATCTGAATGCAGATTCAATAGCTTGTGGAGTGTAGTTGTCAAACTTTGACATTTCAAATGCAGTAAGTTTGCCTACTAGACCTTCCGAAGTCAAATTATTATTAGGAGTACATCTTAACTCTTGAATTGCAGAGACTCTAATAGCATATATAGGAAGAAGTGTTCTCAGTACCTTGCTCATAATGGTGTTATCATCAATGGTTTACTTAGCTCCTCTAATAACATTTACAACTTCCTTTATCCTACCATAATATTGAACTATATTTTCTCCGTCTTGCATTTTCATATCATCAAACTTACCTCTTAAGCTTTCAGATTTGGTTCTCAATACATTTGTATCACCTCCATAGATGGTTGCAAATACATCCCACATTTTCTTTACAGTTGTATAATTATTTATGTCTTCAAACTCGTGATAGTTCAGAGATGATGCGATCTCCAACATTGCTTGATTGTGCTCATGCTTTTCTCTTAACTGTGCAGTTGTGGCAGGTGCAGTGGGGGCTACATAATCATGTTCAACATAGTGCTTAGCAGCATCACCAATACTAGCCAGATGCAATTTCATCAAACTCTGCCATGCAGGGAAATTTTCTCTGTTCAACATTGGTACCTCCTTTTTATACATCTTGATCTTTTGCTCCAAGTACCTTCAAACTGTTTTCAAGAGACCAAAGCTCTGATACCAATTGTTAGAATGAATTCATAATAACTGAGAGGGGGGTGAATCAGTTATCCTCAGGTCTAGATGTGCCCATTTAAACTTTATACCAATTTGAACAACTCATATCTTCTTGGCAGCAATAACACAAAATAACAACATACATATGCAGTTTACTGTTTGGATGTAATCATCTTGTAGAAACATAACAGTAAAACACAACATACATATTCACACAAGTTGACACCAATATTTAACGTGGAAACCCAATATGGGAAAAACCACCAATAACATGCTATCAAGTTTTCACTCTTCTAAAGTGAGCTCATTTAGGAGCCAACCCTAGTAAAAGTTACAAAACACATTGCTAAATTTGACCTAGTTAAAGGATTTAATCACCCTGTCAAGAGTGGCCTTGTTAGAGGACTTAGAACATTCCACCTGAATGTCACCTTGCTAAAAGGGTTTATACAATGACTGTTAGGTCAACCTAGTTAAAGTATTTTGACTGATACAATGGTTAGAAAGTAATCAGCAGGTGTGATTTTATACATACAACTTACTCTGCAAATCCAGATCCAATTCATCTCTAATGTTAATTCATTGAGTGGCCTCCATTCTCATTTCAATCTTCTGATTTGCTTGGAAATCTGTCAAGCAATCACTCTCGTAGCTCTCTACTTCTATGTTCAGCCTTCTCTACTTTGATTAAGCAAATCAGCCAATTAACTATGCAATCCTCTTGCATACACATACTACATTTATGAATAACCCCTTGAGGTTATCTTATACCTCTTCAACTAGGTAAAATAAATCTTTTGCCGCTTAATCAAGATCGTAGATCTTAGGTTAGGTCAGATCCAACGGATCTTTCCATCATTACATTTAATTTATTTCTCCAAAGCAATCACTAATTTAATCTTTGATCCATGCATTAATTACGGTTACCCGTGTATTTAAATAGTGTGGATCAATCATGCTTATCCTTAATTAACTTTACATATCCTGATAAAATCAATTATGTCGGCCAAAGATCTCAAATCTCAACAATTACCAAAATACTGCTGCTCGGCCAACATTGTGTTTTCCTCGGCAATTTACTGACGCTCGATCGACACTAGAAATTATGCTCGGCATACACTGGTGCTCGGTCGACACAAACTTGCTTGGCACAAACTGTTCTCAGTAAACTATCATCGAAAGATTAAAAAACACATTACTTTGCCAATGTGCCAATTGATCAAGTACCCTTGTGATTTCCCATAACTCAACCATTCCACTTGGTCTTCTTGTTAAATCTCCTTCATCAATCAATATATATGGTACTCAAATAGATAGCAATAGTCTCACCATTTAAGGTTTGACATCAATGACAAAACAACAATTGTTTCCATTGTAGCTTTCCAACAATCTTTCCAACAGTTTAGCAGGAAAACAACCATCAAATTTCTCTAGAAATGTTACCAATTTTTCTGCATGGTTCTAATTGGTAGAGTTGTTTTCAATTCTGATTAATTTTAGTGAATGGTTAATTTTATCTTAATTTTGCCTAAGTTATGCATGTGCTTGAATTCAGGACATAATTTAAGTTATTCTTCAAATTTGAACTTCAAGGAAAATTTTATAAAGTCTTGCAATGTGTTTTCCTATAAATGAAAAAAATTAGTTTGCCATTAAAAAATACAACTGAAATAGATATGCAAATCCAAAAGAAATATCATTGTTTCACAATGTAGTAATTCATTTCAAAAGTCTTATTTCTTGTTACAAAGAAATAGTACAACTGAAAGACATATGTTTATTTTCTAATCAAAGAAATAAACACAAGGTACATTGTAATCTGAATATATAGAACGGAAATAGAAATGCCCACACAAGCCAAGGAGAGCTCTTAAAACAATGTGCTAAAGAGATTAAATGAAAGGTACATAAGTCAAGATATAAATAGGGTGAGATCCTTCATTGCCTAAGGGAATGACAAATGGAGTTGAAGAGAATATTAGATGTGTAGAGTAGCGCCTCCATGTCCTCAGTGAACTTGCAAAAGTGATGAAGTGACATCAATACATATGCACTAAGCAATGAATAATTTGATCATATCACTATGATTAACTACTATACAATCAAATTCAGTCATAAATATTTCCACAGAGAATAAGTTGAAGCAAAATTTTCAATACTAAAAATTTATTGTTATGTACAAATATAGGAATGAAGATGAAACTATTAAAGGGACATATTTCTAAAGTATGAAACCTTTTATTTTTCTAGTTTTTAACATTTCAAATACACAATAGACAATGAAACTATTGAAGGGACGTGTCATTTTGATGTAAAACCTTCTAGTTTAAGTGCAACAATCAACATGAGAGTGATGACAATCAAAATTAAATACGATCAAATGTAGTTACAACTTTACAGTGGTAAAAAATAGACAATATCATATCATGACCTTACAATGCATGGTTTCAAGCATAAAAGAAACAGTACCTTCATATTAACCTGGTAGTGACAAGTAAAGGTTATCATACTAGTTACAGAAAGAGAAAACAATGGAGATCTATCATGGTAGTTTGATAGTCATATAAAGGTACAAGTACATAGATAATGTCATCAAGAGATAACACCTACTTAAGAAATAACTATATCCAATTGAGGATCCTTAAAAGAGAAATTAATATGTGTACAAAAAGTATCCTTTATTATTAATGGAAACTTGTGGAGAGTTTAGGAGCAGGCACATTATTATGTGCAATAGTAAAAGCAACTCTTTTACAGAGATTTCCATAGGAAAAATGACATTCATTATGATTTTTGAGAGCTTATTATAATAAATAGTGACACTCTCATGATTTGTAGCAATGAACAAAATGCATCGGAAATATAAAGATCATTCACAATGATGTTGTGTATATATAATGTATACCTTCATGAAATTAGTTTGAAATCTATCATTCTTTGGAAAGATAATCCTATTTAAACAAAGAATTGACAAACAATCAAAAAGCATTCCATAGTTCTCTAACTAAGCATGCTAATGAAGCTCTCAACTTTAATCTCCATTAGTGACAGTCCTAGAATGAGAAAATGATGTATGATAATGCCTAATATAGCTCTCAAATTTCTCTATTATGTTCTCAAATGCTATGATCTTGAAGAATTTTTCTATAGTGTAGATGAAATTGCTCATGAATGTCTAGGATTCTTAATGCTCTTAAAATTCTTGGTATTTATAGTATTTTCCAAGGGTAGGGGGTAGAGTTAATTTGATCATGATCAAAGCTTGGTTGATTTGAAATCTTTCAAATGGTTTCATATGGAGAGATCATTTAAATGGTGGTCTCAAAGGTTGGGACAAAGAGACAAATTGAGTGGTGAGGATATTGAAGGGTTAAATGAGTGATCAAGATTTCAAAGTTTGGAGTGATCCATGTGCTTTCAATCCTTGATTCTCATTGGCTCTTCAAATTTTGTCTCCTTTTGTTGAAGGAAATTAGGATTTAATCAATTCAATTAGCCATGTAAGGGAATAGGTTGATTTTGTTTTTGATTTAAACGATATAATTAATTGATTAAACAATTATATAGTTTCAATTTATCCCTTTTAGGCTTATATTTAATTAATTAATATATTTATTAATTGATCCTTTGATTTAATGTGATTTAGTCCCTTTTGATTGAATTAATCCATTTGACTTGATAAATTTCCATTTGATTTGATAAATTTCCATTTGATTTGATAAGTACACCTGACCAAATTTAGGTGTCTACAGATGCCCCTCTTTGAATTGATGTGTGAAGCGCATTGATTCAAAGAAAATAGATGTCTTGATCTGATTGACTGATTTGATCGATTGATTTGATGTCTGATGCAATAACCTGATGCAAAATAAACCACCTAATGCCAAACCCTGATTCGATTGATGCCCCACTGGTAATGATTGAAAATTTTAATGCCCTAGATGTGAATGATTCTCATTTGATTGATAGGACATTGCCCCTGATTTGAAAATAAAACTCGATATGAATTCTTGATGCCAATATGATGCAGATATGATGCCCCCTCGAGAAATGAATTGAAATGATTTGGATGATTTGATTGAGTTTGGGAAATTTTGATTTGTTTCCTGATAAAATCAATTTGAAAATGCCCCGGTTATGAGAGAATTTGATGCCAATAGCTATGATTTAGAAAATGTTGTTGATGTTGTAGATACGTTGATGATGTTTGGATATCACTTGATGTCAGTCAAAATCACTTGGTTGATGGTGTATTGATGGCAATCTGATAGGATAGGTAGGTTGATGGATTGATTTGATAAATTGATAATTTTCTCTCAAGATCTATAGAGACAAACAAATTGATGTGCTCAAGATGACAAAATGGATGATAGGATAAATGATTGACATGAAATGATCAATTGGATGATTTGACTGATTGATTCTCGATTTGATTGAAAAATAGACTTCTCTAGAATATTGATGGTGGGAAGCTTATAGCTATGGACATTTGATATTATTCAGGTGTAGATATAGGTATAAGTGATGAACAGAATTAGGTTACTAGCCCTAGATAATCTGATGGTTAGGTTTCTCCTAGGTGAGAAGATGCATAGTGATGATATCCTTGATGTAGCATTGATCATTTGATGGATCAGACATTTGATGATTTAACCATGATTAACTTCCACCCCTTTTTGGGAAAATCCCATAACAACTAAAATGCAAGATTAATCTATATGAATGCAACTAACTGTCACTTTTGCAAAGAATGCATGGATTATCTTTTATCATTGAGATTTTTTGGACCTGAAAAAAGGTACAACCCTCACTGGTTAGATTTTTAAACCATGAGAATATGAATACCACTTTCATCGGATTCAATGTTGCAAGTGAATGTTGGCATTAAGATACGAGAGATCTAAATGAACAACGTATCCTTTTGCATAAACAAATAGAGATTGAATCCCTTTCAGATGAAAAATGTCCTTGATGACTCTTTGATGGTCATGTCTTTAGACAAAGTTGTATATTTCAATGAATCAATCTTTAAAAAGTCACACAGAAATCAAGAAAAATGGCATGCTTTCATCATTGATGATCTAGTTGAACAACATTGATTGGCTAAAAAGACGTGACTTAAAAATTCAATACCTCATCAAAACCTTAGTGCTTTTGTTGTATCCATATTTCAAATAGAACTTCATCCATTTTGATCTTTTGGTTTTGTCAATTTTTAATCCTGATAATAATAATTCAATGAAGGTCAAGGATTAAATCATGTCAAGATTAGATGGGAAATTGAACAATGATGTAAATCAAAGGTTCAAGTGTCTATTTGGTGTGGTTTGATGCATTGATTCATGTGAATTGGTGCCTACTTTATTGAAATCCATTGCTTTTGGATTAATGCCCCCAGTTGAAAATAAATGTGTTAGGCTTGGGAAAAATTCCAAAATATGACAAAAGATTGGTTTAATGCAAGATGCAACTCAGAGACATTATGCAAGATTTTTGGATTTTTTTAGTGCTTTTGGATTTTTTGGATTTTTAGAGATTTTTCACTTTTTAAGATTTTTTTTAAAATTACCATCTCTCAAACAACATTGATTTGCCCCCAATGTCTAGCAAGGTATAGGACATGACAGATGGATGAGAAAGATGATGTATCATAAATGGATAAGCAATGATGGATGAAGTGTGTGTAGTGAATTTGACCCGTAGGACCATCTCCTCAAGATTACCCAAGATAAGGAAAAATGATATAGCAATGTGAAGCGTGTTTTGGATAATCAATGCAAGCCAATGATGTAGTGTTAGATAACATATAGGATAATGACCTGATGTCCTAAAAGTGGATAGTCCAAAAGAGTGGACATGTCAAGAAGTTTTTGATGTAATGTGGATAGGATATCACAATCAAGATAAAAGGGTGATGGAGGCTATGAGGGAATGGTTTGGGATTATTGCAAGACTACTTAGGAATAATCAAGGTTAATTTGGGATAAGCAAGATCATGATAGGGTAGCATGCAACAAGTGAATAAGCTGATGGGAAAGATAATGGATGTCCAGATACCTAATTCTCATGGATATGTTGAAACTTGTCAAGATTAAAGGTGAAAGAAGGAATATGGATGCAAGTATGATAAATGGTAGGAAGATGAAGGATGGAAGATACCATGGATGCAACTTGCCCCCAATTATAGAGTGCAAGAGGGAGGAATTACACATGATGCATGTTTGTCAGGTTTTCATCATGGTACTTGTCCAAGGTGCCACAAAAAGTGGTTTTCACCATAGGATGAATTTATTTCTCTTTACTTTTGCTACCAAGGTGCCTGTTTACCAGGTTTTTACCAAGACACTTTTTCTCTTCTTTTTGTATTTTTTCAATATTTCTCCAACATCTGGATCTTTGGACAATGCTCTTCTAAAGGATATGTTATAATAAACCATGGCCATGGCTAGGATGCTCAAATATATTGATAAGGTGATTAAAAAGGGTAGATATGGAGGATAAAGGTAGGTGTTGGTTAAGGTTTTATGCCATAGATTGGATAAGGGGGATGAAAAGATGGAAATTAAGTGTTGGATAATGGATATAAGGATAAGAAGTACATATGTTATGGATGGAAATGTTAGCAACATCAACTTTGGCACACACTTTGAAGGGTGGTGTAATGATGGAAGAAAAATGTATGAAGGAGGTGAGAATGTATCTAAGATAGTGGATTTTGGAATATAGGAACCCAAAGTAGACTTGGAAAGTGGAAAATGTCTATAAGGAGATGGAGTGAAATCCTTTGGAAGCTTGAATGTCAACTTTGAGTTTTCTTTTGTGTGAAATTATTTCATAAGTAACTTGGGAATCCACATAGTCTTTGATTTTTCTTTCTTTTGTGATGCTTTAGAATGCATTTCTTCAATGAGGGATTTAGGAGCCCACATTTTCTTTGATTTTTCTTTTTCCTTGGTGTACCTTTATGGTCTCTTTGATATTTCATTTTTCTTTTCATTCACATGTCGATTAGATGGGACATGGTGATCTTTATACACGTGGATTCTTGGATTTCTTATTTTTATGTTGCACATCCAAATTTATTCCAAAATACTTGGGAATTATGGGTGAATAGCAATGATATGGAGGGTTCATATGGATTGGTGTTTGAAAATTCTTCAAGTATGTGTGCCTTCCTTGATCTTGATAAATGGTAGGGTAAGTGAATGGAGAGTTAGAGATGGTAGGAATGATTTATGGAGGAATATAGGGACCCAATATGGATGGAAGGGATGAAGACTATAGCTTTGGGACATAGGAACCCAAAATGGAATTGGAGGATGGTGAAGGCATATGGTTGCATTTGAATGGAGGGAGATAAGGTGTCAAAGGGATATCAACATCTTTGGAATGAGATACATTGTTAAGGTTCTCATCTTTAAGATTTATCTTTATACCAATATGCTCATGAGTAGCTTTCATAGGAACAACTTTGATAGGATCGACAGAGGTTTGAAGGGATTTATTATCATGCAATGGATTTGGAAGAATGGTGATTTCATGAGGTGAATATGGAGGAGTATGACAAGGAAATGATGGGATGCTTTGATCTTGACAAGGATCTTTGGATAATGTAGAGTGTGTATTTTGCTCTTGATTTATAATATGCTCATTGGAAATGGTGGATGGGATATCTTGATCTTGCTTGGGAAATGGACAAAATATGGAGCTTGGAAGGAAACTTTGTTCTTGACCTGGAAGGATATCATCTTGGAAGAACTGAAAGGTGCAAGGTGATCATCATGGGATTCTAGGAATGTGGGACCTTCATCAAATATGGGAGGATATTGTATAACATATTGCAAAATGTTGGGTCCCCCCCTTTTTTTTATTTTTTTTGCTTTTGGCTCTTGCCTTGTCTTTTTCTTTGTTTCCTTTGTTTTCCTTCTCCGGGGTTTTCTTCCTCGTGGTTTTGCTTTGTTTTGTTGGTCTCTCATGCCTCCGAGACCCCAGTCCCGGAGTTGGTCATCCTTGGTCCAGAGCCGGATTCCAGACTCCAAGATTTTTTCACCACAATGTCTTCTTCCCGTGAGATGGTATCGTCACATCGAATCCCCGGGCCTAGAGTCCAGAGGTCTGTCTGTCCGGAGTTTGCGGAGGGAAAGGTGAAATTATTTTTACTGTGGGTGTAAATAGAAGTTACCTGTCATTTTCACATTTACCATGATTAAACACTTAGGCAATCAGAGCAATTTTAGAGCAATTTCAGAGTGATTTGCAACAATTTAGCGATAATCCAGTGCTAATCATTTTGAGCATTTCTGAGAAATTATGAGTGGTTTGTGGTGGCGGGTTGTGATCATTTGGCAGTTGAAGCTATTGCAGAGCTTCCACAGAGGCTTGTTTTCCTCTCCTTTCTACGTTTTTAGGTTGGTGCCTCCTCTCCCTTTGGCTTTTTTTGTCTAGTGTCGTTGGTTTTGTGTTGCCTTGCCTTTTTGTTTGTTTGTCTTTCATTTCTTTCTGGTTTTCCACCCATTGGTGGGTCGGCTCTGCAAGAGGGTTGTCCTCCCTCTGTGCAGGTGTAATCTAGTCTGTATATAGTGTAGGAAGTTGTAAATATCCTATGCTTTGTCTGGTTTCTTGTAAATGTTTGCTCTGCGATGTATATATAAGTAAATTTAGTGAAAATTTATTGTATATCCCTCTAGTCTGCATGTATATATCCTTCATCTTTGATGTATATTTCATGTGTATCCTGTCGGGTAGCCTAGCAAGCTCATCGTGCTACCTCTATTGCTGGTTTTAGTCTGCGAGCTCATTCTGAGCAGAATACCACCTGTTTGAAACTCGGCTCTCAGCCGGTTTCAAATAGGCAATTTTCTCTCTCTTTCATAAACCAGTTTGACCTTCATTTATGACCCATGCGCGCATTTAAATCTGTCCAAGTGGTCTTCACTTTTTGTGCATTTAGACAGTTGTCTCTGTCGTCATCACCATAACTCCCATTTATTACCCACCCACGTGGCGCCCACGTGGGTCTGACGGTTCACTTTTTGTACACTTCTACCAACGGTTACTTCCCCGGGCTCTAGGTCTCTTGCCATCACCCATCCCGTGTCCTCTTTTTGCTAAGTATGAAGAAACCTCCAGACCCAGATGATTAGTTAAAATTCTAAATTCACAATGCATGTATGCTTTCCGGAGTTTTTTTTTTGAACGAAGCTAAATTTTTCAGGGGAAGCAAATGCCATGATGGTAAGATCCCCGGACCCTGAATTATATGTCTATTAATGGGCGTTGACGGTCGCCTTGCCTTGCAGGTTCCTGGAGCAGCAAAATTTGCAAATATACCTGAAGCTTCTACATCCTCACCACCCGGAAGTCCGGAACTACCCTCCACGGCAAGTACCAGGGTGGCAGTTAGATCTAATATGGAAAAGGCCTTGGAGAAATTGCCTATAAGCCTAAAATATGTAAAGGACAGAGTCATTGCGGGCTCAAAGATTGAGTCCAAAGTCCAATTCATCACCGACACCAACGTCAAAACATGGCCATAAATGCAGGCCTTGGTTAAAGTTATGTACATTCAGCAACAGGCCAGAGATCCTCTGGCCATTCAAATTTGAAACTTTAGGATCCTCAAGGCAGCTTGTTTCCCGTGCTCTGTGCAATCACTAGAGATTATTCTCACACTTTCAGCACACTACAACGCATCTGTCCGGGCTGTTATGCTCGCAGCCCCGGAGCCAACGGGGTACCCTACTCCCTTGGTGTCCCTCGATCCTGATACCTTCCAGAGGGGCTTGGGGATCCCCCAATTTGACAAACCAGCCATGGTCACCTGGTCAGATGCCTTGGCCCAATTCACTTAGTTGGAGGAAGTGGCCCGTATATACATGAACAATCATTGGCTAAAGACCCTAAAGAGGGATCCTAGGAAGATGAAGCTGGAAATCCCTAGGGCCGAATTCAAAGAAAGCATCCAAATGGGGATGATAGCCTTATGCTAGGTCTTTGGACAACAACATGCCCGGGAGTTCTCCAGGTGGATGTACTACTTTCTGCTAGGTATCAGCAAGGGTGAGGAGTATTTTGACTGGGGTGCCATAATCTCCAACCATGTGGACTCCCAATTCCTCCAACTGGCCAAGAAGAAGATGTTTTATATGACTTCTTATGTCCTCTGGGCCCTGGCGCAACAACGACCCCATACCAATGGGTTACTTGCAAAGGGCGTGCTCAGGATCGACCTAGGACAGAAGGCCCCTTGGGACCACTTCCCACAAATACAATGGGAGGCCAACTTCCCCAATTTTTGCCAGGTAAATGATGCCTTCACTTACTACCACCTTCTCACACCCACCCAAGATGCAGGATACCGCCTGTCCACAAAGGCGATGAATTTGGTCCGAAGTTACGGACATTATTATATACAATTTCAGCAACATACTTATATAAGGGTGACCAGCTTCTCCAGGAAGCCCTACTTGTTTCCCAAATAGTGCTGGGACAAGCTAATCCTCCTAGAATATTGCAAGCAAATGATGGAGCTGCACGCCTTCTTCGCCTTGAAGAAGGTAAAAAATATTCCATTTCTGATCACTTGTGGGAATTATTCATGCAGTTTGGCCACTGCCAAAGAGGTGGATAATGAGCTTAAGAGCTTTAGCCTGGCAAAATTTTACTTAGCGCGGAAAAATTTTGATCCGCATGGCAAGATCGTAGCAGTGCTTCCCCGGGCATCAAAGCCCCACCAATATCATATGGAAGATTTCTGGGAGGATTGCCAGGATGACGTGGATGTACGGGGGTGGCATTTTGTCAGGATGACCGCAGGGATGATGGAGAGATTGAAGCTCCGGAGATTCCCAAAGGAATTTTCAGATACCAGCTCCACGATCGATCCACGATACAAGGAAAAGGGGATCGATAAATTGGCCCTTCCACCAGTGAACTGGGATGCGTAGGAAGGGCCCACAATTGAAGAATTCACTCGCAACATAGTTGAACGCAGCCACCTCTACTTCAAAAAGGTGTGTCCTAGAGGCATCCGCCAGGCGGCCTAGCTGGTACCAAAGTTAACTTCGGGGGCCAGGACTTCCTCACAAAGAGTATATAAAGGAAAAGGGGTAGACACGACTCCCACTATGCAAGAAGTCCCTATTAAAGAGCAAATAAGGCAATCGGTAGCAGCCTCCTAGCAAATGAAGGAGAAGCTAATCACACGGCTGGCTATCCCAGTGCTTATGGTGGGGCCAATTCGTCCTCCATCCTCCCCTTAACTAGCAGCCTTGATGGTTAAGGCAACAGGGATGGATCCGGTGGAGCAAGCAGCAGTAAGGGATGCGGGGCCACCCTTGATTACCCGGAGAAGGAGGAGGCTTGACACGAAGCCCAAGAAGGAGACAAAGTTGGGGATGCCCCAGACTCCACAAGTTGAGATCCTTTCTTCTGACTCCCCGAAGCCGGAAAAGGAAACAGAACCTGTTAATGTCCCAGCCAACCCTCCTCCGTAGGATGAGTTTGATGACATTTTTGCAACCGACGAGTTCGGTAATCTTTAGGGGGACATCGAGAAAATGGAGGCTGAAGCCCCAGTAGAAGAAGAAGCTGAGGAAAAAAGACCTGCACAAGAGCAGGAGGAACAGATGGAAGAAGAGCAGGTAGAGTAGGAGATCACTTCTAAGGTTCTGGAGATACAAGATACAGGGGTGGACCAACAAAAGCAGAGTGAACAAGCGGCATCCGCTGAGGGAACCGGACCTACGGCAGCAACCGTAACCTCAGCCACCACGTTCCAAGTGTCACTCCTTGGAGCGACCTTTGGATAGGTAATAACCACAACAAAAATGCTAAATCTTGGCCTTGTACCTCCCATATTACCAAAGGATATATCAGAAGAAGAAGAGATCCCGGCGACAAAGGCCGAAGAGCAAGAACAAGAGGAGGAAACCCCCGGGACAACTGATGAAGGTCTAGACAAAGCTGAAGATACAGAGGACAAGGCTAAGGAAACAAACATCGCCAGGGGAAATGTTCCTAATGAAGCCCAAGATAAAGAGAAAGGGGTGGGTGAGACACACCACTTAGGAGGAACAACAATAGGACACAGGGGAAGAACTGAAAGAACAGACTTTGGAAAATAAGCCACCCCTGCCGCCTCAGTGGTTGGTTGAAAGGAAGAAAAGAAAATCTTTGTCCACCCCCAGAGCTCACCTCTTTCTAGCCAAAATGATGGCTCAGGTCTAGGGCCCACCAAAGGCCAAGAAAGCCTGGACTGTTCATACTCTTCAAACCGGGCCGGGAGCAGAAATAGTTGTCGTTATTGCAACACCTCCCCCAGATGCTAATGAGGCAATGACCGAGGCCAGAGATTATGATATCACAGAGATATCACTGGGAAAAAGAGGTAATAAAGGTGAAGTGAACCTATTAAAAGAGGCGACCATCGCCGTGGAGGCCCGATACGAAAAGGAGGCCCAAAGGCTCAAGGTGGAAAAGGAAAATACAGTGAACCTTATGGGATTGCTTACTGAGTTGGCTAGGCCTATTAGTGCCATTCCTCCTTAGGCCTCCACATCTGATGTGCCATTACCATAGAGCGACATTGACTCCCTGCGAGCAATGAAGAAGAAGGCCCAAGCGGTCGATGAGTGGGTCGCTCTGCAAGTAGGAAACACCCAACGTTTCCTAGTATCCACCCTTCCAGATTTATATGCGGCTCGACACATTCTGCATCAGGTAGAAACTATCCTTAACATATGGGAGGGTGACATGGAAAACTACGAGGCATGGAAGGTAGAACTAGAAGAGCTCCTCAGCCTTGGGGAAGAGATGGTCTCTTAGTTTAGGATTCTGGGAGAAGAATCATTCGATTTTGTGAGGACCCAGCACTCCAAACTTGACCTCACATTAGAGGTACTCAAGCAACTGGTAGGGGTTCTGCACGATAAAGTCAACATAGTTCATTATTCTTCAAATATGTACAAGGCATTTGTCACAAAGGTCTCCGGAGCTGACCCATTCAGCACCGATACATGCACTCTGGAGGAGTACATTTTTGGTAAGTTTGATGAATTAATGGAGTCCAGATATCAATCCCCGAAGGCACTGGATGGGACTCAAATGACAAGGATAACTCGCATGGTCCTTAGTGGCCATGATGCGGCAAAAGTGGTTGATGAGTTCAAGAATAATGTTCGAGAGCTAGGGGAACAAATTGAGGCAGCTAAGTACCAGCGGTCTTGCCTCAGAAAAATTGATGAGGATGGAATCTCCCGCCTTCTCCAAACCTTCAATGACAACAAGCAACAATAAAGTTTCTCTGGAGGCCAGAGAAAACCCAAGCATTCTGTATTCTTTATTCTTTCAGAATGTAAGTTCCCGGATCCCAGGGTCCCAGATCCTAAATTTTGTATTCTTTCAAGTGATCTGTGTCCCCGTACCCGAGGTCGATCGGTCACTTTCAGAAATGGTTAATAAAGACTGTCAGAGGGTAGTTGGCTACATCGAGGAATGTCGGATTAACAGTTGCTTTTCTAACAGATGGTCTTCTTGAGGTAATGCTTTGGATGTACACTTGGCACATTGGAAATAGGGCCCCGCATTTCTCATTTATGAGGCATGTAGCCTCGATCCTCGGGGATCAGGTTTCTTCCTCCTCTTTCTCAACTCTCTTCTCGAGGCTGATTCTTCCACTCTACCTTCTTGTGTTATTCTTCTGACATGTCAGGCCTATTCTGTCTCAAGGTCTTTTGTAGGGTGGCGCAGGCAGTACCGGCCCCCGGATATTATATTTTATTGCAGTGTAATGTAAAATATGGTTAGGGTTAGAGTTAGATGAAAATGTGTATAAATAGTAAGTCTGACCCTTTTCCAAGGGTCAGCGAAATTGATGATTTTGTTGTCCACAGTAATAGAGAAGCAGTATTTTCATTTCAGTTACAGAGCTCAATGCTCCATTGTTTAATCATTCAGTAGTTAGATGCCCCCTTAGAGCCACCATTGTATCACGCACCAGTGCTTGTTGGAAGAAATAGTAATGAAGAAGGGAGAGTTCTTGCAACGATGTTGTTGGTATTCGATCTTCTGAGTTAATAAATATTTTATGTTTTATGTTCTTCATGTCTTCTGCTCTGATATTTTAATTAGCTTAGCGACCTCCTTTCCCTTGCTACTGATCAAATATGGACTGATGGTTGTGTATTTCTTCGGTATTTAGTATAGTATATCAGAGCATTATCGATGTATGGGATGTTTAAGCATAACTATACGTAGATAGATTACAGGACATAATAAACCAGCCAAAATAACCCTGGACAGAATAACCCGGCCACAATAACACGAGGACAAAATAACCCAGGGTCATAATAACCCATTCCACAATAACCCGCAGTCAAAATAACCCATGGACAAAATAACCCCATAAGATTACAGAGAAAGGAAAACAAAATTTATAAATTACAAGTATATTTCTAAAAAAAAAATTTATTCAAATTTTCAATTAAAGTGTCAAATTATGAGTAATGTCTCTTATATAATCTAAAATATTATTATTGTCATAACCATCAACAAGTCTTTTTAGTCTTTCTTTGAGTTCACGGTATTTTTTCCTACTTGGTGTGTAGTGTGTCCAACCATATATTTCTCTATTTTATTTCATTCAAATTATGTTTGACAGTGATCATCTCAATTTTTGGAGCATGATTATGTCCTATACTGCTAATCACATCAGTAGATTCTGTTTGTGTTGTAGTATAGCACCGACTTGAACATTTATTTGTAAAATATTCTGCAC
>MU223423.1:3550435-3584137 GCA_018584345.1 Thuja plicata
TTTTGTGTGCAAAATGTTGGGTCCCCCCCCCTTTTTTTTTTTTTTACTTTTGGCTCTTGCCTTGTCTTTTTCTTTGTTTCCTTTGTTTTCCTTCTCTGGGTTTTCTTCCCCGCGGTTTTGCTTTGTTTTGTTGGTCTCTCGTGCCTCTGAGACCCCAGTCCCAGAGTTGGTCTTCCTTGGGCAGGAGCCGGATTCCGGACTCCAGGATTTTTTTGTCGCGATGTCTTCTTCCCGTGAGATGGTATTGTCGCATCGAATCCCCGGGCCCAGAGTCCTAAGGTCTGTCTGTCCGGAGTTTGCGAAAGGAAATGTGACTTGCTTTTTACCACAGGTATAAATAGAAGTTACCTGTCATTTTCACATTTACCGTGATTAAACACTTAGGCAATTAGAGCAATTTCAGAGCGATTTGTAGCAATTTAGCGATAATCTAGTGCTAATCATTTTGAGCATTTCTGAGTGATTGTGAGTGGTTTGTGGTGGTAGGTTGTGATTGTTTGGCAGTTGAAGCTGTTGCAGAGCTTCCGCGGAGGCTTCCTTTCCTCTCCTTTTTGCATTTTCAGGTTGGTGCCTTCTCTCCTTTCGACTTTCCTTCTGTCTGGTGTCGTTGGTTTTTTTTTGCCTTACCTTTTTGTTTGTTTGTCTTCCATTTCTTTCTGGTTTGCCGCCCGTTGGTGGGTCAGCTCTGCCAGAGGGTTGTCCGCCCTCTGTGCAGGTGTAATCTAGTATGTATATAGTGTAGGAAGTTGTATATCCCCTGTGCTTTGTCTAGTTTCTTGTAAATGTTTTCTCTGTGATGTATATATGTGTAAATTTAGTGTATATTTGTTATATATCCCTCTAGTCTGCATGTATATATCATTCAGCTTTGATGTATATTTTATGTGTATCTTGTCGGGTAGCCTAGCAAGCTCACCGTGCTGCCTCTGTTGCTGGTTTTAGTCTGCAAGCTCGTACTGAGCAGAATACCACCTATTTGAAACTCGGCTCTCAACTGATTTCAAACAGGCAATTTTCTCTCTCCTCCGTAAACTAGCTTGACCTTCATTTATGACCCATGCGCGCATTTAAATCTGTCCAAGTGGCCTTCACTTTTCATGCATTCGGACAGTTGGATCCGCCGTCATCACCATAACTCCCATTAATTACCCACCCACATGGCACTCACGTGGATCTGACGGTTTGTTTTTTGTACACTTCTACCAATGGTTACTTCCCCAGGCTCCGGTTCTCTTGCCATCACCCATCTCGTGTCCTCTTTTTGCTAAGTATGAAGAAACCCCCAGACCCAGATGATTAGTTAAAATTCTAAATTCGCAATGCATGTATGCTTTCCAAAGTTTTTTTTTTTGAATGAATCTAACTTTTTAAGGGGAAGAAAACGCCATGATGGTAAGATCCCCGGACCCTGAAGTATATGTCTATTAATGGGCTCTGACGGTCACCTTGCCTTGCAGGTTCGTGGAGCAGTAAAATTTGTAAATATGTCTGAAGCTTCCACATCCTCACCACCCGGAAGTCTGGACCTACCCTCCACGGCAAGTACCAGGGTGGCAGTTAGATCTAAGATGGAAAAGGCCCTGGAGAAATTGCCTATAAGCCTAAAATACGTAAATGATGGAGTCATTGTGGGCTCAAAGATCGAGTCCAAAGTCCAGTTCATCACCGACACCAGCGTTGGAACATGGCCAGAAATGCAAACCTTGGTTAAAGTTATGTACATTCAGCAACAGGCCGGAGATCCTCTGGCCATTCAAATTGGAAACTCTGGGATCCTTAAGGTGGCTTGTTTCCCGTGCTTTGTGCAATCACCAGAACTTATTCTCACACTTTTAGCACACTACAACGCATTTGTCCGAGCTATTATGCTCACAGCCCCGGAGCCAATGGGGTACCCTACTCCCTTGGTGTCCCTCGATCCTGATACCTTCCAGAGGGGCTTGGGGATCCACCAATTTGACAAGCCAGCCATGGTCACCCGGTCAGATGCCCTGGCCCAATTCACTTAGTTGGAAGAAGTGGCTCATATATACATGAACAATCATTGGATAAAGACCCCGAAGAGGGATCCTAGGAGGATGAAGCTGGAAATCCCCAGTGCCGAATTCAAAGAAAGCATCCAAATGGGGATGATAGCCTTATGCCGGGTCTTTGGACAACAACATGCCCGGGAGTTCTCCGGGTGGATGTACTACTTTTTGCTAGGGATCAGCACGGGCGAGGAGTATTTTGACTGGGCTACCATAATCTCCAACCATGTGGACTCCCAATTCCTCCAACTGGCCAAGAAGAAGAAGTTTTATATGACTTCTTATGTCCTCTAGGCCCTAGCGCAACAACGGCCCAATACCAATGGGTTACTTACAGAGGGCGTGCTCGGGATCAGCCCAGGACAGAAGGCCCCTTGGGACCACTTCCCACAAATACAACGGGAGGCCAGCTTCCCCAGTTTTTACCGGGTAAACGATGCCTTCGTTTACTACGACCTGCTCACACCCACCCGAGATGCAGGATACCACTTGTCCACAGAGGCGATGAATTTGGTCAAGAGTTACAGACATTATTATATAAAATTTCAGCAACATACTTATATAAGGGTGACTGGCTTCTCTAGGAAGCCCTACTTGTTGCCCAAACATTGCAGGGACAAGATAATCCTCCTAGAATATTGTAGGCAAATGATGGAGTTGCATGCCTTCTTCGTCTTCAAGAAGGTAACAAATATTCCATTCCCGATCACTTGCGGGAATTATTCATGCAGTTTGGCTGCCACCAAAGAGGTGGATAATGAGCTTAAGAGCTTTAGCCTGGCATAATTTTACTTAGCGCAAAAACATTTTGATCGGCATGGCAAGATCGCAATAGTGCTTCCCCGGGCATCAGAGCCCCACCAATATCATATGGAATATTTCTGGGAGGATTGTTAGGACGACGTGGATGTCTAGGGATGGCATTTTGTCAGGATGACCGCATGGATGATGGAGAGATTGAAGCTCCGAAGATTCTCGGAGGACTTTTCAGATACCGGCTCCACGGTCGATCCCCAGTACAAGGAAAAGGGGATCGATAAATTGGCCCTTCCACCAATGAACTGGGATGCGCAGGAAGGGCCCACAATTGAAGAGTTCACTCGCAACATAGTTGAACACAGCCACTGCTACTTCAAAAAGGTGTGCCCCAGAAGCGTCTGCCAGGCGGCCCAACCAGTACCAAAGTTAACTCCGGGGGCCAGAAATTCCTCACAAAGAGTAGATAAAGGAAAAGGGGTAGACACAACTCCCACTATGCAAGAAGTCCTTATTAAAGAGAAAATAAGGCAATTGGTAGTAGCCTCCCAACAAATGAAGGAGAAGCTAATCACACGACTGGCTACCCCAGTGCTTATGGCCAGGCCAATTTGTCCTCCATCCTCCCCTTCACTAGAAGCCTTGATGGTTAAGGCAACAGGGATGGATCCGGCGGAGCAAGCAGCAGTAAGGGATGCGGGGCCACCCTTAATTACCCAGAAAAGGAGGAGGCTTGACCCAAAGCCCAAGAAGGAGCCAGCATTGGGGATGCCCCAGACTCCACAAGTTGAGATCCTTTCTTTCGACTCCCCGGAGCCAAAAAAGGAAATAGAACCTGCCGACGTCCCAGCCAACCCTCCTCCGCAGGATGAGTTTGATGACATTTTTGCAACCAACGAGTTCAGTAATCTTCAGGGGGACATCGAGCAAACAGAGGTTGAAGTCTCAGCAGAAGAAGAAGCTGAGGAACAAAGACCTGCACAAGAGTAGGAGGAACAAATGGAAGAAGAGGAGGTAGAGCAGGAGATCGCTTCTGAGGTTTTGGAGATACAAGATACAGGGGTGGACCAACAAAAGCGGAGTGAACAAGTAGCATCCGCTGACGGAACCAGACCTACAGGAGCAATCATAACCTCAGCCACCACATTCCAAGTGCCACTCCCTAGAGCGACCTTTGGGCAGGTAATAACCGTGGCACAAACGCTAAATATTGGCCCAGTACCTCACCTATTACCAAAGGATATATAAAAAGAAGAAGAGATCTTAGCGATAGAGGCCAAAGTGCAAGAACACGAGGAGGAAACCCCTGGGACAGTTGATGAAGGTCCAAACGAAGCTGAAGATATAGAATTAAAGGCTGAGGAAACAAACTTCACCGGGGGAAATGTTCCTGATGAAGCCCAAGATAAAGAGAAAGGGGCAGGTGAGACTCACACCACTGAGGAGGAACAGCAACGGGACACCAGGGAAGAACTGAAAGAACACACTTTGGAAAATAAGCCACTCCTGCCACCTCAATGGTTGGTTGAAAGTAAGAAAAGAAAAGCTTCGTCCACCCCTAGAGCTCACCTCTCTCTAGCCAAAATGATGGCTTAGGTCCAGGCCCCACCAAAGGCCAAGAAAGCCCGGACGGTTCATACTCTTCGAACCGGGCCGAGAGGAGAAACAATTGTCGTTGTTGCAACACCTCCCCCAAATGTCGATGAGGCAACGGCCGAGGCTGGAGATTATGATATCACAGAGATATCACTGCGAAAAATAGGTAAATAGGGTGAAGTGAACCTGTTAAAAGAGGCGACCATCATCGTGGAGGCCCGATACGAAAAGCAGGCCCAAAGGCTCAAGGCGGAAAAGGAAAAGACAGCGAACCTTATGGGATTGCTTACTAAGCTGGCTAGGCCTATTAGTGGCATTCCTCCGGAGGCCTCCACATCTGATGTGCGATTACCGCAGAGTGACATTGACTCCCTGCGAGCAATGAAGAAGGCCCAACCGGTCGATGAGTGGGTCGCTCTGCAAGTAGGAAACACCTGGCGTTTCCTAGTATCCACCCTTCCAGATTTATATACAGCTCGACATGTTCTGCATTAGGTGGAAACTATCTTTAACATATGGGAGGGTGACATGGAAAACTACGAGGCATGGAAGGTAGAACTAGAAGAGCTCCTCAGCCTTGGGGAAGAGATGGTCTTTGAGTCCAGGATTCTGGGAGAAGAATCATTCAATTTTGTGAGGACCCAGCACTCTAGACTTGACCTCACGTTGGAGGTACTCAAGAAACTGGTAGGAGTTCTGCACGATAAAGTCAACACAGTTCAGTATTCTTCAAATATGTACAAGGCATTTGTCACAAAGGTCTCTGGAGCTGACCCATTCAGCACTGATACGTGCACTCCAGAGGAGTACATTTTGGGTAAGTTTGATGAATTAATGGAGTCCAGATATCAATCCCCGGAGGGACTGGACAAGACTCATATGACAGGGCTAACTCGCATGGTCCTTAGTGGCCATGACGTGGCAAAAATGGCCGATGAGTTCAAGAATAATGTTCTGGAGCTAGGGGAAAAAATTGAGGTGGCTAAGTACCGATGGTCCGGCCTCAAAGAAATTGATGAGGATGGAATCTCCCGCCTTCTCCAAACCTTCAATGACAACAAGCAACAATAAAGTTTCTCCAGAGGCCAGAGAAAACCCAAGCATTCTATATTCTTTATTCTTTTGGAACGTAAGTTCTCGGATCCCGAGGTCCCAGATCCTAAATTTTGTATTCTTTCAAGTGATCCATGTCCCGGTCCCCGAGGCTGACCGGTCACTTTCAGAAGCGGTTAATAAAGACTGTCAGAGGGTAGTTGGCTACATCGAGGAACGTCGGATCAACAGTTGGTTTTCTGACAGGTGGTCTTCTCGAGGTGCCACTTTGGATGTACAGCTGACACATTGGAAACAGGGCGCCGCATTTCCCATTTATGAGGCATGTAGCCTCGATCCTCGAGGATCAAATTTCTTCCTCCTCTTACCCGGCTCTCTTCTGGAGGCCGATTCTTCCACTCTACCTTCTTGTCTTATTCTTCTGACATGTCAAGCCTATTCCGTCTCAAGGTCTTTTGTAGGGTGGTGCAGGCAGTACCGGCCCCCAGATATTATATTTTATTGTAGTGTAATGTAAAACAGGGTTAGGGTTAGGGTTAGATGAAAATGTGTATAAATAGTAAGTCCGGCCCTTTTCCAAGGGTCGGCAAAATTGATGATTTTGCTATCCACAGTAAGAGAGAAGCAATATTTTCATTTCAGTTGCAGAGCTCAATGCTCCATTGTTTAAGCATTCAATAGTTAGATGCTCCCTTGGAGCCACCATTGTATGACGCACCAGTGCTTGCTGGAAGAAATATTAATGAAGAAGGGAGAGTTCTTGCAACGATGTTGTTGGCATTCTATCTTCTGAGTTAATGGTATTTTAAGTTTTATGGTCTTCATGTCTTCTGATCTGATATTTTAAGTAGCTTAACGACCTCCTTTCCCTTGCTACTGATCAAATATGGACTGATGGTTGTGTATTTCTTTAGTATTTAGTATAGTATATCAGAGCATTATCGATGTATGGGATGTTTAAGCATAACTATAAGTAGATAGAGTACTTCTAACCCTGCAGGATCTTTTTCAGTTTATTTTCTAAGTGTAGAATGCTTGGAGAAACCTCACCTTCCTGAATCCCCGGAGAGAATGAGTTGAAGAAACCAGCTATCCCCCTCAAAAATAGTCACATCTCCCAACCGCACCCTGCACCATCGTGACCTGACACCCAGGTGCTTGGAGGCCCAGGAAATCTCACTTCCCCAGATAACCTTTGCAGGCGGAGTCGGCCGGTACCCGGTGACAACTTATGACTGTTGGTGGACCCGGTCACCAAAGTCTCGTCAACAGGTTCTTCATTCAATGGAAGTGTTTTGGCTAGCTTTTCTTCTTTAAGAGATGAATGAGTGGTGGAAGAATTAGAATTTGTAGGAGAACCATTGCTAGACAGGGGTTCATGCATTAGATCTTCCTTGAGATTAGTATCTTTCTCTTCATTCTCTTGATCAAAGATAGGATGGTCATGAAGTTGTTCTTGATCAAATATGGGTTTGTTGTGCTTAAATGCTTCTTTTTTTGAAGAATATGAAGATATAGATGACTCATGTTCATAAAGAAATGGAAAGATTGATCTTAATGATGGCTTTTTAGATGATGTATCCTTTTCTTTTTCCCCATCCTTCTTTAAGGTTGATGTATCATAGTTATGAGGAAGATTAACTCCTAATCAAGCTAAGCTTTTTAAATATATTTATTTATCCCTCTTCAAAAAAAATTCCATGACTTTGAGGAACATGGGATCTTGGGATGCCTCCTCAACTTTGTCTTCAGTTACTTCTTCATCTTAATGCCTATGGAAATTTTTATATTTGCTTTCCATATGATTGATTTATGTTTCAATTAGATTCATAATCATAGATATTTGAAGGAATTTGATGTATCTAATAGACTGGTCAGAAAGAAATCCAAAATGGGTATCTAAATATGTAATCAAAATGTGTCAAAACCCTCTAGAAATACCCACTATTTGATTATCTCAGTCTGTACGCATTGTTTATTGTTGGTACGCGGCACTTGGTAGTTGTTTACGTGCTCACTGGAATGATGCTACACGCAACTTTGAAACATAGTACACGTTGTTTGATTGTTTCTACGCGGTAGTTGATAGTTGTTCGTGTCACTTGGAAGATAACCACGCACAGTTTAAAACTTGGTATGCGTTATTTCAAAGTTGTTACGTGCAACTTAAAATTTGGTACATGTTACTTAAACATTGGTAAATGTCACTTAAATGTTGGTACGCATCACTTAAAATTTGGTACATGTCACTTAAAAGTTGACACACGTCACTTAAAAGTTGACACACGTCACTTAAAAGTTGGTACGTGCCACCTTTCCAAGGAAATTTTATCTGTCACTATTTGATGGATTTTTTATAAAAAAATTAGATTTTTGATCAGATTTCAAGGATGTTTTCTAGTTTGAAAAATGTAGAAACAAACACAAAACACACATAAAAACTTATTTCTTTACTCCTAAAACCACACAAAGTATATGTTCTCGGATGTTTTCACAGGTTTTGACAAGAAAAAATTTCAAACAAGCTACCTAAGTCGATCATATTTCCACAATCCATTTGAATAAAGCTTGAATTTCTAGTTTTGATTGTGTATGTTTTTTAGCATCAAATGTTTTGGATCACACTCCATGATCCATCATCCAGATGTAAGAGAAAAGAGCATGAAGGATATGTTAAAAATAAGTTGATGCTAAAAAACATACACAATCAAAACTAAAAATTTAAGCTTTATTTAAGCTACCGAAGGTCAAATTTGGCTCTTAACATGGATTTAAGAGGTAATCTTGCTACTTAACCAGGTTTTCATGTAACTTCTGTTCAAACAAATGATGATTCTTTTAAACCCCCATTACAAGGGCCTCCCACACGCATAAAGATACGATTTTGTGCAATCTCGAAGGATTACTAGAGGAGGTGAAAATTCTCAACACTTATTTGTCACTCAACCTTTTGAGGATGTATGCGTTTATATTATAGTGGGTCATATTTTATCACGGCTAAAGTTATTGTCTCCCACTTGGGTCGTTCCCTCTCACCTTCCTTGTAAGGATGTACTCGGGAGGTAGGCCCTCTATAGCTCTAGCATGTTCATATCAAAGCAAGAAATAAATCGAATAGGTAGGTTTAGGAGTTTGATTCACTCAAAGAGTGAAGAGCATATCCCTACTACTTTCTTCTCTTCCAAACACTTTTAACAATTGTAAATTCTAACCTCTTGACAAGGAGGTTTTAGAAAGTAAATGTTTGGTCCATTCCTTAGCCTTTCTTTCTATCCCCAAATCCAACATGTTTGGCATTTTGATGAACTACAAAAGTTGAGAGCATAGGCCTAATATTTTTTTTTGGTGAACAATAATAGGCTACTATTAAACTAATTTGGAAATTGAATGCCACAATTTGATCAAATGCAACCTTGTTAAGAAAAATACCTCTTTTCAAAGTTAGCCAAAGGCTAGGTGCATTTAGGAGTGTTTGTTTTTTTCTTTTTAACTCACCTTGTGGCGAGCGTTCCCTCTCCTTATCCTCCAACAAAGTTAGTCAACACAACCAACACAATGAAGAAAAACAAAGAAAATTGAAATAATGAAATTTAAGGATCTTCTCTAACTTTGCAAATTCATTAAATATCCTAACAAATTTAGTGTTAATTCAATGTAGGAAACTTAATTTTATAAGCTTAACAATGTTAACAAAATGCTCAAACAACTTCTCTTCTTCTCCTAAGCTTTCCAAAATGGACAAATTGTGAATTTCTTTTGCATGGTTGGTAAGGATTCTTACCTCTTTGTTCTCTTTGCAAACTCTCTACTCTGGTTTTTGTACCTTCGAATGTCTGCTCATATGTAAATCAGAAAACACAGATTATTAATTTTCTGATTTTAATAAGCTACAAATTAAAAACATAAAGAAAGCACTACGCATCATTTAAAAGCTTATACACGACGTTTTAATATTGCTTATGCGGTATTCTAAAGTACTATATGCGGCATTTAACAAGTTACTACTTGCTACTTAACATAGATCAGGTGTAAAATAACTTTAAAATGCGTAAAAACACAACAGAAAGTGGGTAATATGAAAGATAACACATGGTAAAGAAAAGATGACAGGCATGATTTGGCTGTGTAAAGGTGTGACTTCCCTGTCAAAGGCGTGACATCAAGATTGGTATTCGATGAAAGAAAGATTGTACATGTGACTTTATTGATTGTACACGTGAACATTTATCTCGTACGCGTCACTTTAATTTGTGTACGTGTCACTTACCTGTAATATGAAAATCTCAACAAAAGAGATATAAAAATATGCAAATTACAATGAAAAATGGAAATTAAAGGCTTAAAGCCCCATGGTGGGCGCCATTTGTGTATATATAAAGTATACCTTCATGAAATTAGCTTGAAATCTATCAATTCTATGGAAATATAATCCTATTTAAACAAAGAATTGACAAACAATCAAGAAGCATTTCCTGGTTCTCTAACTAAGCATGCTAATGAAGCTCTCAACCTTAATCTCCATTAGTGATAGTCCTAGAATGAGACAATGATTTATGATAATGCCTAATCTAGCTCTCAGATTCTCAAATTGCAATGCAATTCATTCAATCTTGCTCTCAAATGTGATGATCTTGAAGAATTTCTCTACGGTGTAGATGCAATTTCTCATGAATGCCTAGGATTCGTAATGCTCTTAAAATGTTTGGTATTTATAGGATTTCCCAAGGGTAGGGAGTTAGAGTTAAGTTGATCATGATCAAAGCTTGGTTGAGTTGAAAGCTTTCAAATGGTTTCAAATGGAGAGACCATTTAAATAGTGGTCTCAAAGGTTGGGACAAAGAGACAAATTGAGTGGTGAGGATGTTGAAGGGTTAAATGAGTGATCAAGATTGCAAGTTTGGAGTGATCAATGTGCTTTCAATCTTTGATTCTCATTGGCTCTTCAAATTCTTGTGTCCTTTGTTGAAGGAAATTAGGATTTAATCAATTCAATTAATTAATTCAATTAGTCATGTAAGGGAACGGGTTGATTTTGATTTTTGATTTAAACTATACAATTAATTGATTAAATCAATTATATAGCTTTGATTTATCCCTTTTAGACTTATATTTAATTAATTAATATATTTATTAATTTAGGATTTGATTTAATGTGATTTAGTCCCTTTTGATTTAATTAATCCATTTGATTTGATAAGTACTCCTGACCAAATTTAGGTGTCTACAGATGTTTATGGAGAAGCATTGGGTTTGGTAAGACAAGTGAGACAAATCTCAAATATCAAGAGTAAAACTTGTGAAGCTCTCATGTTCTTCTTATCATAATCATAATTTAAAAGAGCAATCTACCTTTTAAAACAGCATGTTTATTATCATAAGCAACATATATGTATGTTATAATGCTATGAAGGTATATGCAGTAACACTATGTATAAGAGGACTGATTTACAAAGTGGAATAGTCATTAAATACATGTAACAGTGGATGCTCATGAAATGATCATTAAAAAAAAAAGATGCATAGTCATAGTTCTATGACAGCAGATTTAATTGATAGTAACAATAAACAATAATAAGGAAAATAGTTGTTGTGAAAGGTATGTTACAATCATGACATGATCAACATTCCTATAAACAATGTTGTGGTACAAACGTCAAGTAGAAAGTACAAAGAAAGATGAAATCATGAAGTCGCCATTACTTATCTAAAATGGAAGAATGTATAGACATAATTATTCAAGAATGAAATATAGATTATGAATAATGTTTACCAACGATCAAAGGACAACATGTAATGACATGCACTTCAGATTCGGTGATTAAATAAAGAACATTCATGATTATTCTAAGGGTATCAAGAATTACACAGTAGTAGTAGTATGGTTTCATGGTCTATGTTCAAGGGACAATGTTGTATGAAGTTGTTCACTATTGGAAGGAACATTGCAAAGGTACAACTTTATCATATAGAGCAAGTGAAGATATTAAATGTATACACCATAAAAGAGAAAGAATTATGCTAACACGGGGTCATAATATCATTATCCAAGCAATGTGTTTAATTACAATAGCACTGTATTGCCCCATCTTGCCAGAGTATCAAGATAGTTCTAGAATCTATAAAGGAATCATAACTTTAATAGCAAGAATGAAGCATGAAATAGGCACATTACAGTGAGCATATAGGTGTGATTAAATAAATGGAAATGACAGAGGTTACATGTTATCAAGTAAAAATCAGAAGAATAGTCTAGTATAGAATCGGAATGGATATGATACAGATCTGTGGCATATATTTCATACATACATGAAACACATAAAGCTAGAACAAGGGTTCATCTATGAAAGAGCATGGTTCTTTGTTTTTATTTCAATAAGTTTCTTCTATCCAAGCTACAACTAGAAGTGGAGAGTAAAAAGAAACCCACAAATTCCCCTCATATCTTTCACAAAATTTTTATCAAGAGCCTCAACACATAAAATATCAGAGTTGTGTGATCAGAGAACAAAGATAGCAGGAAATATAAAAACGGCGACCAACGAAGGAGATGGAGACCCGTAGTTTTTTATTTCTATGATATGTATCAATGAATAAGCTAAAAGGTATAGCTGTGATCGACATGGAAGGGTTTACTATTTTATAGTCTCAAAATCCCAAAGGAAAGATCCAGCATAGAATTATTAGAGTTTTCTTCAACTTTTCCAAATGTTATATCTAGAAAATGTTCCACGGGGAAAAGATCAAAGGAATCATCAAAATGTCGGTCACAAAATTTTAAAGGTTTAAGCATGAGTTTCTTTTCATCTTACAGAGCATCATCTTTGTGTATGCAGAAGTGAGGATTTCATGTTGTAAAAGAGTGTAGAATTTCAAGATACAGTTAAACCCTTGTTCAATATACAGAAACCCTCAAAGTCATGGCTTCCAAAGATAGGGTTTGAGAAGAGTTTAAAGGATCCATGACAGATAAAATACACACATATTTTAAATTTTTTTTAACAGTAGAAACAAATATTAGCTAAAGCCACGGCCATTTTATATGGATTTTCATGAAATATTAGGAAGCTCGATACAAGAAATGAAACCCTTAGCAGCACTGTGATTGAAAATTACATGTAAATTTTCCTCTAGATTTGTGATGAAAGGGTTCCGCAAAGTCTCTGAAAATCCTCAAAAAGCTCAAGTATTGTCAAACTCTTAAGTTTCTCCTCATAGTGAAATGCAGACAGGAGCTTCAAATTCACCAGAAACCCTAGGTTTTGCAGTGACTAAGGCAGAGCTCCATTTCTCAAGAAAGTGTGAAAATAAAATGAAAACAATAAGTTGAGATAGGGTCATATAAAGTTCTCATGTACGCTCTAGGATAATATTACATAAGGTATATTCTATATCAATACTCATAAAGTAATATTACTGCATAAATATTATTTTCTCTTGCATAAATTTCAATTGTACAATTAACATTTTATTATATGATGTCCTATAAATCATATAATAAAGTATTAAATTTTAAAATGCAAGAAAAATAGGAAAATAGGTGGAGTTGAGCATCAGATCAATTGCATGGGGAGGGAGGTAATTTTCAATCTTGGATTTTTATTAGCAAGGGGAGCTACTTTTTTTTGCATATGTGTAATGAGATGGAGGAGGCAGTTTTGTTAACAGAGGACAACACACATAGTGTTCATTTTGCAATGGTTAGAGGCATTTTTTGTTCTTTCACATTTGCATATAGGCCAAGGAAGGATTTTTATTTTTTCTAGCACTTTGTGGGCATCCAGAGGTTTTTTTTCAATTTTGGAGCAGTTTTGGAGAGTTTTTGGGTGAATTTTGACTTCATTATCAATTGAGAGGCCTTTTGGAGTAGTTGCACTTCACTTACTATAAGTTTTTCTCCTGATTTTGAGGGATTTGTTCCTACATTTGACCCCATGAGCTTGCATGAGTTTGGGAAAGATTTGAGGAAGGTATGCACAGTTCCACTTCAGTTCGGAGGGCCACATGCATACAGATTGAGTTTAAAGGAGTTTTTAGGTGGTCAACTACATGTTTCTAGCAGTTTGACACCTTTTCTCCTAATTTTTTTTCATATATCCGACCCTTGTCCATTTTGGGTCTATATCTTGTATTTTGATCTCATTTTGGGGGTGGGGGAGGGGGGTCTCTCTTTTGGCCAATTTTTTCACATTGCAAATTTTGGCAGATTGTATTGAGCACATTGTAGAAGATTTTCATCATCATTTTTTAATAGAGATACAAGTTTCTTCTTAGTTATTCATGTGTTGACCAGTATTATGGGTATTTGATTAAGTTTCGTGTATTGACCTTCATTTTATCAAACTCTTTTATTGTGAAATGCAATATTTTATATTTTTTATGCAGGTATGTGATTGTGTCCTCCATTGTTGTGTTGTAAAATGAGAAAACAATCTTGTTTTCCTTTCAAGGCATGATAGTACCAGGACCTGTCATAAGACAAACTATTGCATAACATATTTGATTGGGTTTGTGAATGTTTTGGTGTCTTTTAGAGGTTTTGATGAAGTTTATTAGCTGCAAGTTACCTTATTTATATGGTGTGTCAACTTTAAGTTTTAGTCGTCAAGTTTGACAAGCAATTATTTCTATCCATTTCCTCGTTCAAATTTAGTATGAGTACCATTAATGAACCAGCCTTTCAATCCTAGAGATTCTCTTTCCATAGGATACTCACAGTCTGAGAGTGTTTCCATGTTCCAACAGGATAGCTAGATTCAATATCTTGGTGCAAGCGCAATCCAAATTGACAACAGTATTTTCATGGCTAATTTGCAAAAAGACATTAGAGATAAGATATTGTTTTGTAAACTCTCTTCCTTTACTCAGTTGTGTGTAATGCTTCATAATTATAAGCTTCAAGTGGGTCAATTGAGAGGACTCTTCTAATGGCTCTTGTTGATAAGAGTGATGTTGCATTCCAATAATTTCAAAAGCTTCAAAAACCTAAGGGCTTCATCAAGATCAAAAAGTCCTCAAACAACATTGATGCGCAAGTAGCAGCAACATCCAAAGGTGTGGCTCATTTTTCATATGTTTTAAAACCTTTTCATAATTTTACACCTCTTTCTGAATCTTTTCATAATATGATGTTGAAGTTACTTAATGCTAATGTGTTAACACTTCTATCAAATAATCTATTTTTCCAAAAAAAACCTCAAAATCCTTTAATCCTAAAGTTTTTTTGTCAATACTACATCAACCTGGTCATGATATTGATAAATGCTTCCATTTGAAGTCTATTATCCAAGACCTTATTGATTCTAATTCTATATTTGTTGAGGGTGTTAATGATCAATGAAACAAATCTATTGCACCTCCCAACCAAAATTTGCAAATTTATACCAATCCCTTACCTTCCCATTCTACAAATATCATTGACTCTATCCATTCCTTAGCATCTTCTTCCAATGTTGTTTATGCTCTTACTATTTTGAAATATGATGATGATGTTGGGATTAATGGTAAGTAGTACTGAGAGGGGAGGGGTGAATTAGTACCTCTTAAACTTTTAACACTTTTCACCTTTCTTCATTAGCAATCAAACTTTATTATATTACAGACCATATCTGATGTTCTTTTTTATGCATGTAGTATTAATTCATAAAATCAATTATATACAACATTCATAGAAACATTCGTGAAATTAATAGACACATAACACAAGATATGATATCGCAGAAAACTCTTGTTAGGAAGTAAAAACTGTGGTGGGCATGGCACCCACAAAACTTCACTATCTGCAGAATGGAAGGGAGTTGGTTAAGGCTTACAATTTGATCACTTCTGATGATCTACCCTGTTAGGAGTATTAATGTGGAGACATGTTAGGATCTACTCTGTTAAGAGCTTTAGCAACACTGTTAAGTGTGCACTCGGTTAAGAGATTTACTATAGGACTATTAAGTCCACCTTCCTTGAAAGGATTTTTTAAGTGTACCCCACTTGTTAGAATGTGTACAATATGTTCGACCTGACTGTATGCAATCTATAATTTCTGATTACAGATCCATTAAAGCTTATAGTATATTAATATCACCTATAGTGATTGATTAATACCTTTTCCTGCTTGTCAGTAGCCTTGTTCTATTCTTAACAACTGATTTGATCTTTGCTTGTGTTGCTGCATGAATTCTCTTTTCTGATCCTTATATGCTCTCAGTGGCTACAATCATCATCGAATAACATGTTCACAATTGATTGAGCATCTATTTATACAATTTATTTGACCTATTTTAGAATCACGCATTACAATGTTAACTCTAGATCCAAGGTATACAACTTGACCTTGATCCTTTAGTTTGCATGTTTTAAATCATTTAAACTGATGAAAAAAAATTACCTTTCTTTTCCCTTACGTAATGGATTTAAAACAAATCAAGAAGCTAAATATAAACCTTTAGTGATTTATCTTATGTGTAAAGTCAGATCCACTTTTTTCGGGATGTAACTGACTGTCAGTTCTTGATTGTCGGTGTGGACTGAAAGTCTGTCGGTGTTCCTTCTTTGAACTGATCATTGGGTTCCCTTCATGCTTTCAGTCATCGGGTAACACTGAATAGTGTTCATTGGGATGCTTTGTACTTAGCAATATCGGTAACCTTGGCGTCGGGTAGTTTTGTGTCATGTCTGTCGATGTAGTATAAACCGATGGTATTTATCATGTTTTTCCTTGCATATACTAATGGAAAAATATAATGTGTTCAATCTCCCCCTTTGACATTAGTATCAAAAACTGATATGTGCATAATACTAAAGTGTTTAGTATGTACACCATGTATATATCCTTGTCATTATATGACTCCCCCTAACTGTATGCATCGATATAGTATAAGTATATGTACATGTATACTTGCATTTCTACTATACATTCCCCTTTTTGTTCTTTCCTCTTTCAAATGACAGATTGTACATATCATTTCCTCCTTCCATTTCCCTCTTTTACTTACTGACTGTACATATCATTTCCCCCTTTTTTGATAATCATGACAAAAATTTACAACTTATAAGTTGTCAAAAATGTGTAACTTATAGAGTGTCAAGAATGTGGGAGTGAGTGTCTTGATGTCTTCAATAATTTTCTCCCATTTTTATTTTGAGAATCATTATCTTTTCTTCTTCACTCTTCTCCTTCTATTTTTATTCCTCTACTTGTTTTTCTCCTTCTTTACTCTAATTAGTAGATTTGTCTTGCCGATCATCGGTAGCAGCTTGTTCTGTAGTTGTATCTTTGGGTTCATCTATTGTATATTTTGTTTCTGCATCACCCTTGTCTTCAGGTATGCTTGTATCTTCTATAGATTCTTCATTTCCTTCTAGTAGATTGATGGCCTTCATCAATACTGGCATATTGTTTTCTGTGCCCACCTGTGTTGCATCTAGAGTTGTGTCCTGCTCGTCGGTTTGAGATTGTTGAGCAGTGACATCTTCATCTTTTTGTATTTGATCTGCAGGGTCCAATCCTGTTATGTCAATGATGGAAGTGTCTGGCCATATCTCATCAGCAACATCCATGTCGTTATTTCCCTGTGTCTCCCATTCTTGTTGCTTTTCTTGATCCTTAAGAGATATGAATATAACATCATCATCCTTCTTTGGATCCTTATCAGAATCATAGTGAGTGATGTCTTGAATGTCAAGATCATCCATGACTTTATCTAAGTCAATGGGCTTAGTAATATCCACATTATCCAAAGCAATGTGCTTAGGACTTGCTTTATCTATCTACTCCTTTGTATGAGGTGTGTCGGTGAGAAGTAATTGATTCTCACAGCTTGTTGATTCTACAGGTAGATCTAGAATTTGTCTCCATTTAGCATCTAACATGTTGTCCAGATCTATGAATTTCCATTGTAGCACTTTGTGGGATCTTATCTTGGCCACAAATTTACTTGATTTCTTTTTCATCACTTCTTTGATCTCTTCCATTTTGGATCAGGAGGCATGAGTCTTACAAGTATCCTCTCCCTTGCTTCCGTTTCAAAGTTCAAAGCATAAGACCATCGTGTTGATATTCTTTCACTCAGTGGTTTGGGTAATTTGTTACCAAACTCAATTGGTACATATTTGAATTTTACCATAGCCTTGATTATTGCATCTTCTATTTTATTCTTGTCCTCAGGATCCAGCTTTACCCATTGCCTAATTTTTCTATTAGTCATTGTACCTCTTGTAGCAATTGAATCAGCAGTCTCATCAATTGTTCTAGGTGTTAAGCTTTTCTTTTCTATTTCAGGCTCATCCTATTTTGAATCTTCAACATCAGCCTTGGTCCTAACCAGTTTCCTCCTCCTTTTGGTAGGTGTTTTCTTCTCTATTTTTTTCTTCCTCATGTAGGTCCTCACTTGACCTTTCTTGAGAGGTGTTGAATCTTTCTTTGTAGTTTGGCTCCTTGTCCTTTGAGTTGCTATGGTCCTTAGTTTCTTGGTTGGAGGTAGAGGAACATCAGAGTTTGTGGCCTTAGAATCTGATTCTTTCTCATCTTGCTCTTCAACGATGGTACCCTGTTCCTCGGTTTCCTCTATTTGTTCTTTCTCCTCCTCATTGACCGAAAACATCTTTTCAAGATTCTTCACCATCTTGTTTTTCTTGTTGACAGTCTTCTTGATGACTAGGCTTGTTTTTATCTTGGACTTTGCCTCTTCATATGTTCTAAATCTTGGTTGTTTATTGTCAAGTGGTTCATTCATCAATGCATCAATTACATTGGTTGTTTGATCTATGTTAATCTCATAGTCAAGAGGTGCTAACAAGGTTGTCCTTGGTACAACTAGTTTAATGTGAGTGAAATTTGAATCCACCATAAAACATATTTCATCCCTATGCTTTTCAATCAACTGTTCAGGGATCCTCACTCTCTCCATCATCTTTTCCTTGAAGTCAAGGAAGTATTCAGTCATCATTGAATAAAGTAGTCACCTAGTGACTTGATAAGGTCACTTATCTACAATGTGACTGGCTTGGTGGTGTCCCATTTCACTTTTCCAACTGAAGGAAAGTATTCTTGAAAATAAAAGAATATACACATTATAATTGAGCCAAACTTACATGTGTTTGTCTTGGAAGACCTGATTGTTGTCATATTTTCATCAAGTTGCTTCAGTAGGATCTCACATAGATCCATCTATATTCCTTTTGTGACAATCTTGTAAGTTGTGCGTACTACTGTTGATGCTATATTGTTTAGTCTACTAGCCTGAAAGATTTTGTAACCTATCACACATGCACTGAACCTCAGTTCCTCGTCAGTGATGGTGTTCACCTTAAGTCCTCTGTTATCCCATACGACATTGGTGAGTTTTTCAACTTCTGGTCGAGAGGGATGCTTGTGTGCTTTTGGTTGTTCGATAATGGGGTAAACCGTTACAACATGCAAAACATCCTTTGTAATCTTCTTGGGTTCATCAAACCATAGCTTATGATCGTGCATTCTGCTTATTACCAACCTTATCCAGTCAATTTTGAAAACCCTTGGGAAATATAGGGCATTTATTATCCCTTTTACTTGTAAGTGCTTGTGTTCTTCCTTTAGGTTCCCTTGTTCATCACATAGCTTCTTGTAAGCTTGGTCTATCTCCAGATCACCTATCTCAGTGATCTTATAGTGAATATAGGACCTTACATCTTCTATCAACAAAACCCTAGGTGGAATTTTTGAAAATGCGCCAGAATCATCGGGTTGCAATGCAATCTCTGGGCATATCTTGTATTTAGGTTCCACACAAGTGCTATTCTTGATTAACTTAGCGGCATTCATCTTATCACTCTTCAACTTTACTGTTCTTGAAGTGGTTGTTATTGTGTTTCAAATTTAGGACTTTTCAAAAATAATAATAGTGTTCTTCTGTACGCTTGGTACTTACTTCGATCCGTGTAACTTATGAGTGAACAGCTTGGAGTGTGTTGGATCAAGTCGAGGACACTTTGCTAACTGCTCTCTTTTTGCTCTATTTTTGCTTTGCTTTGTCTGCTTAAATTGCGTGTGAGAAATGAAGTGCTTTCGTCAAGTATTTATAGACTTTTGCCCTAAGTCTATCATAAATGCTCAACAACTCATTGGGTCATGAAGACGGAGTTCATTGGGAAGACTCTCAAATAACATTCTCGGTGTTGACAGGATGCTCGGGATAGCTGTTAAGATTGTTTCTTTTACCGACGAATTTTGGTGTAGTGTCAAGACAACATTGTAACTTTGTTTCCTTACCAACAGGTGTCGGTTTACATTAGTGACTTAGCCTTTTTATGTGTTGACCGACAATTCTCAGCAAGTGTAGACATATCATCCTTTTATGTTCACCGATGATTTTCGGTATGTGTTTACCGACGAGGTTGTTTTCTCAGAATTGTAACAAGTAACATAATATGCATCTTTATTCATGTAGATTTTGACTATCTATCAATTTGTATAATGGAACTAATGCATAATATGACTTGGTGTAGTACAGTTCCATACTTACTTGTTCATCTCTAGGCGGGGTGGTGATGTCACCAGATCCATGGGATGAGGTTTCATCTACTGCATTGCTTGGTCCAGCTTCCTCAATGGTTGAAGCTTTCCTCCACATTTTCTTTCTTATTTTCTTGATGTCTTCAATGGTGTTACCATTTGCAAAAGTGGTGGTTTCTATTATTCGGTCTCTGAAGTCCTTCTTTAGATGTCCAACCTTATGACAGTGCAAACATGTCATTCCTAGGTTGGTCCAGCCTCTAGGCCTTTTGGTCCATGTTCTCATGCAATTTTCTGCAATGTGACCATATCTACCACATGATGTGTAGTTTATCCATGTATTGTAGTCCCAAACATATGAATTACCGACTCTTCTCGATTTATATGCATTTTCTTCATTTTTGGGTTTCCATGCTTCAATTTTCTTCTTCCCGCATTCAAGAGATGTGTGCCCTTGCATTTTGCAGGTGGGACAATACTTTTCCATATAGGTTTCCTTCTTTGGTTCTTTCACCTTTGTTTTACATTCATATGCTTTATGTCCTTTCTTGCTACAATTATAACAATGTCCTATGAATGTAAATTTGGATTTAGGAAAACCTTTTTCTTTGCTCCTGCAGACATTTGAGGTGTGTCCTTGTTTTCCACAGTGATTGCATGTCAGCTTCCTTGGTCTAGGATTGGTGTAGGCATATTTTGGATCAACTTCATTTGATGACTCTCCATGCTCGGTGTAGCCTAGTCCAGTGTTGGTGTTGGGTCTTCTTTGTGCATTCAAGAATTCATCCATCCTTTTTGTACTCTCTCTAGCTCTCTTAATCATGTCATTATTTTGTTGTTGAATTCTAACCTCATGCTTTATTTTTTCATTCTCTTCTCTTAGTTCACCGATAATCTATATTCTTTCAATGAGTTCCATATTTATTTTGTTTTCTTCTTGACTCATAAGAATAATCTAATTTGTAACCTCATGGTTATGCTATGTAAGTCTTTGTATCTTAGAATCCTTTTATTGTAGCTTTTCTATGATCTTTCTTCTATCATCAATAGCTAGTGTTCTTTATTGTTCATCTTGCCTTGCATTGTTCATGACATCAATCATTCTTACCATCTGTGTCTCTTGACCAATTTGCAGAGATTTGACTTGTCCAGCCAGATGTAGATTGATTTCAGTTAGGCTTGTGATGCTTTATTCTAACGTATCTAATGCCTTGCTTGTATTTGATCCTGAAGACTCAAAGAAATCTAGGATCTCTTCCTCAAGATAATTTGTCTCATTATAGCGAGAAGATATATTCTTTCTTTCATCCAACAACTGTCTCATACTTATTATAGCTTCTTTATAATTTTCATAAAACATCTAAATTTCAAGCTTTTTATTCTCAATATTTTTATCAAGTTTGTACTTCTCCATTGTATGATATTTACTCTTAATCCTTTAAGCTTTCCACGAAGAGACTCAGCTCTGATACCAATTGTTGGGATTAATGGGAAGTAGTACTAAGAGGGGAGGGGTGAATCAGTACCTCTAAAACTTTTAACACTTTTCACCTTTCTTCATTAGAAATCAAACTTTAGTGTATTACCGACCATCTCTGATGTTCTTTCTTATGCATGTAGTATTAATTCATAAACTTAATTGTATACAACATTTATAAAAACATTCATGAAAATAATAGACACATAACACAAGATATGATATCGCAAAAAACTCCTGTTATGAAGTAAAAACTGTGGTGGGGATGGCACCCACAAAACTTCACTATCTGCAAAATGGAAGGGATTCAGTTAAGGCTTACAATTTGATCAATTCTGATGATATACCTTGTTAGTAGTATTAATTTTGAGACCTGTTAGGATCTACTATGTTAAGATCTTTAGCAACACTGTTAAGTGTGCACTCAGTTAAGAGATTTACAATAGGACTGTTAAGTCCACCTTCCTCAAAAGGATTTCTTAAGTGTACCCCACTTGTTAGAATGTGTAAAATATGTTTGACCTGACTATATGAAATCTATAATTGCTGATTACATATCCATTAAAGCTTACAGTATATGAATATCACCTATAGTGATTGATTAATACCTTTTCCTGCTTGTTGATAGCCTTGTTTTGTTCTTGAAAACTAATTTTATATTTTTCTGTGTTGCTGCATGAATTCTCTTGTCTGATCCTTAGATTCTCTCAATGGCTACAATCATCATCGAACAACATGTTCACAATTGATTAAGCATCTATTTATACAAGTTATTTGACCTATTTTAGAATCACGCATTACAATGTTAACTCTAGATCCAAGTTATACAACTTGACCTTGATCCTTTAGTTTGCATGTTTTAAATCAGTTAAACTGATAAAAAAATAATTACATTACTTTTCCCTTACGTAATGGATTTAAAACAAATCAAGAAGCTAAATATAAAACTTCAGTGATTTATCTAACGTGGAAAGTCAGATCCACTTTTCGCGGGATGTAATTGACTGTTGGTTCTTGATCGTCGAGTTCCCTTCATCCTTTTAGTCATCAGGTAACACTGAATAGTGTTCCTCAAGATTCTTTGTACTTAGCAGTATCGGTAACCTTGGCATCGGGTAGTGTTGTGCCCTGTCTGTCAATGTAGGATAAACTGATGGTGTTTATCATGTTTTTCCTTGCATATACTAATGGAAAAATATAATGTCTTCAGATGAGTGTACCAAGGCCAACAATTTTTTCAACCTTATTGATCAACCCAATCTGAACCTAAGCCTGAGTTTGCATTACAATTGATTCTAACAAGACTATGCACCTGATGATCCTCTTTAAATTGTTGTGAAGATTAATGGTTTTCCTTGTTGTGGAATCCTGAGAAATTCTACTTCCATGGTGAATGTTATATTGAAGAACATATTTTCACAAGACACTTCCATCATGATTCCTATAACAAATCAGATGTGATGATTAAGACTTTAAATGGTCCCACTTTCCCTACCCATGGTTCCATTACCTTTCCCATTGAATTTGGTAAGAAATCCTTAGATGTTACCTTCATTATCATCCCAACTTCCAATAAATTTTAAGTAAGACTTGGACTTCCTTGGATCACTTCCATGAAATCTATGGTCTCTCTTATCCATATATATTTGAAATTTTTCCACAATGGAGAAATCATCGTGATTAACCATATTCTCTATTAGCCTTTAGCTAGTCGTGGGAACTTTGACCTTGACTTCTTTTGGCCTAGAATGCCTCAACCAATTCAACCTTTCCAAGTTCGTTTATTCTTGTCCTCTCAAAAATTCAAACCTCAAAAGATTTGTGAACTTAGAAATTATATAGTTCCATCTCCTTTCCCTGGACCTGGGCTCCTTCCTACACCTTATATACCTCCTATGTATGCTTCACTTCTACATCCCATATCCTAGAAATGCCCTACGACCTCTATCTCAACCTAGTATGTATCCTTATGTTCTTCCTCCTTAAGAAGAAAAGGGCTTGATGTTGATTGATCCTAAGCCAACCCAAATTTCAAACAAAACCAAACGTAACCATTGTGCTCATGACCATCATTGTAGACGCCATGGTAGGGGCCATGAGATCACTTACCAAAACATTTCCTCCCCTAAGACACCTTCAAATGCATTGATTCCCTTTGACCAACCTATCCATATCCCAATGGAGGAAGATAATCTAAAGAAGATCAAATTACATAAACATGATGATTCTATATGCATTAGAGATTCTATTATAATTAATTTGGATGAAGATACTCTTGATGATGATGATTTCAATGTTTCTAATGTAAATGATTTCAATGCTAATAATTTTGATGATATGTATGACCTAATTGATTCTAATCGTGACTTACCTACTAGATTTTCAAAACAAATATTCTTAGCTCCTAGTGACAAACAAAATTACTCATCATTAGAGCATGAACCTTGCTTGGAACTTGCGATAGCTTCATCTACCATGCTCAATGTTTCACCTATTGCATGTTTCCAACCTTCCCTAAATAGTAAAAACCAAGATGTGGGGGCACACAATATGCTTGAATACCTCCTCTTGTATGATGGATTATTTTATGTGTCTTTTTGTCATGTTGTGCTTCCCCAGTAATGTGGTGCTTGTTATATCTTTTATTTAGATTTTTTTAAATGAACCTTGTTGCTCCATGTGTGCAAGGTGATAAAGGAATCAATCTGTCATGACATTCTTCTATTTATTTTTCATTTATTCTATATTTCATATACATATTATGTCGTACATGTGTTATTATTCATAAATGTGCCTTTGTGTTGCCTAATTTGGGATGGCACAAAGCATAAGAAATCATACTTTTTGGTCTCTGCAATGCTAACCCAAAAAGACTTCTCTTTGTATCTCTTATGTGATCTTCTTCCATTGTTCTTGTATTTCTACTACCTTTAGGGGATGATGTCAATTCATTTTGATATAATTCTTAATATACATGAGTTATCATATGATCATACTGACCCTAGAGTTACTAGATCCCTTTTGTGCTCTCTTTTGTCATGTGTTTCATTTCCCTTGGTTTTTCTTTTCTTGGGGGAATCTCATAGTGGAAATGTCTCTTGTGGTTGCATTTCTACACCGCTAAAACCATTTCTCACGTTAAGGAATTTGCAATTTCTTGAATGTGGGGGGCATACACTTCGCTCCTTGTTTCACATTCAGCACGCACATACACAGTGATTCAATGCAATCTCTTATGCAGATGGATAAGGAGACAATATTTTCCGTAGGTTTATCCTTTACATTACATTATCATTCTCTGTGCATTATCCAATAGATTCCTGTAGAGACTATGTTTTACTTAGGACTAATATCTCTATTCAGAAATCCCTTTGGGAGATAATTCTTTCCTTAAGGACTGGTCCTCTTTTGGCAGATTTCCTCATTGATTATGCTTCACTTGGCTATCATTTCAATGGGTTAACTAACATAACAAAAGTTACTAGACTATCAATTCCATCTTTTGTAGAAGAACGTAAATTTCCTCTTCATGACCTATAGTAATTCAAAACCTTACTAGGCTATCTCTCTCTCTCTCTCTCTCTCTCTCTCTCATTGTTTCTTCTTTTATCTTGGTTTCAGATTTGATGAGGACCTAAGTCAACTAGGGGCTTGGTGTCTCCTTGTCTCCTTGACCTTGATAATGTTTTTCCAATGCTATGATCTACTTTATCATGAATATGAGGTAGTCTCGTACTCCTACTAAAGTGAGGGCTAAGTGTATCATCTTCAATTATAAGCACCTATAATTAGATTCTCAATTAGATTCTCAATTAGGCCCCATTTTGGCATTCTCGATATCTCATGTTTTTTATGCTTGATCCAACTCTGCATCTCTTATATTTTTTGTGTTCTTTCCATATGCTTGACTTTCAATTTTAATTCCAACCATTTTTGGAAGGAAGAGGGTGCGCTAGGCATACTCATCTCAGGAAGAGGGTGCCTTGAGTGCCCTCTTCCTCGATGTTTATTCTTGAAATTTGAATCAGGGGTCCATCTCATTAATTTAGCAAGATTTATAAATTCTCATTGGTCTCCTTCAATTTTTGAGCTCCAAAATGTTGTGAGATGTATATAAGCAACCCTTATCTCCTCATTTTGGTATCCAAAAACAAGAGTTCAAGTGCTCTCCTACAATTTTTCATCCATTCAAGATCAAGTTTTCAAGAATTCCAAGCTTCTTTGAAGGTAATATTCTTCATCATAGCAAGCTTCTCTCCCATTCTAGCCATGTAGAGGAGACCTCAAGCAAGTAAGAAGATCCTTTGTTCATCTACATTGATTTAGTCATACATTCTTCAATGCAAGAGTCAATCAAGCATAAAAACATTGAAAATCTTTGAGGAGTATTCACGGATCTATGCATTTGTGAAAGCCATCCTCAATTCTTCTTTACATTCCAAGATTAAAAGTTAACATATAACTACATTCAAGAAACATACAAGAATCTTCATAGACATCATGATCTCAATATCAGTTTATGGAGGCATATGCATTTACAAAGTAGATCTAATATTTACTTTACATTTATAAGCTTTCCTTGCATGCAATTGCATTTCTATTTCAAGGTTGATTCCTTAACTCGGGTTTGACCAAGGCAAACCCTTTTCCACAACATGTTTTTGGGTGTTTGCAGGATCATAGTATGCCAAACTATGGCCTTAAGTGGCAATGAAACTTAAGAAAAATAGGTTTAGGAATATTCACGTAAATATTTGAAAAAGTTATCAACCTTATATAAAAAAAGATGTAAGAAGAGAATCAATAGAAAAATGAAATTAGTTTCTAAGATACTAGTTTTTTTTTTTTAATTTAATCTATTTGGTGAAAATTTAAAATCTGAATGTAGTAATACGTAAATTTGAGGAAAAAGATAAGAAATAGGTGTATGTCTGACTACCCTAACCACAATCAAATGATAATATTTTTTTATTAGATTCTAGATATAAGTAGAGGACTCATGTCCGGATGTGACGCATGTTTTTATGTAATTGTTTTTCAAATAAATAATTAATTATGAACTTTTTACTACAACTTTTTTAGAATAAAAAACTCTTGTGTCTGACCACCTGGATTTGGTCTGCTTTGACTATAGACCCTATTTGCCCTAAGTGTGATCATACCCCCAATTATGTTCAAATGACCCTGTTACTACTTGACATAATTCTTTTGAAATTAATTTAATCTCCTAAGGTGATCAAATCACTAAATTAATTACTTTTAGCCAAAATCAAAATCAATCAAATACATGGCTAAAATGATTAATTTGCTAGGAATTAAATAAAATCCTAAATCAATTACCCACTTGCAAATGAACCCATTCCCCTAGCCTAATTAATTTAATTAAATTGGTTGTAATCCTATTGATTATTAAAAAGCAATTAAATGTTTAAATAATTAATATCCCTATTTTTGAATGAATTAAATAAGTTTTATTCATTTCATTAATATTCCTCTAAACCCCTAACCTAACCCACTTCAACCACTTTGACTCTGGGTTCGAACCTATCCCAACCCATTCACCCTTTCTAAATCTAATTATAATCCTAATTCTATCCTAACCCACCTCCTAATGTTGTCACATTCCATTAAGGAGTGATTAAGGACTCACCCACTTGAGAAAGTCAAAGAATCTCAAGATTATTTTCCTCAAGTCCACCTTCTCAAGCTTGCCTCTTACACCCTTCCCATGCTTCTTTAAGGCTCTCATTAATGCCTCATTAATGGAGATTCCTTAAGCCCATGCCTCTTAAATGCCTTTAGCATTTATTCCTTTTACACCTCATTAATGATTTTTTCAACTCCATTAATGCACCTTGTCTCCCCCCTCTCCTCATTCTTCTATAAATAAAAGGTGTTTTTGAGCACAAATAAGCCCATAATTTTAGAGAAAAATGCATTGTTATGCTATTAGAATAAACATAGATTCATATCATATTTTAGATTTCATGTTTAGGCATTGTTATTTTCATGCTTTTAAGAGCTAGAATGCATGTTTAGGAGATATCTTTCTTTGTTTTAACTCAAATTTTTCATGCTAAGTTGTATATGTCACTGATAGTAGCATGATCTGAGGGTTGTTATGTTGCTTATCATACTCTTCTTAGTTAGAAATTAATAGGTCAATTTTAGTGCTTTATATGCTTATCTAACCATATTTTCCACTAATGCAATCATCTATTGAAGTGTCGTGTTGTAGATAACAGGTCCACATTTTAACACACATTTATGGCACCCACCATAGGGCTCGATTTTGACTTTGGCCTCATTTTAACTTCATTTTTCACTAATCCATCCTCCTAGTTTTCAGGTCCAGAATCACATCTGGTCATTTTGGCTCGCATCCGGGATACGCCCTCGCACCGCAAAAAATGAGGCTCGCATATGGGATATGCCCTCGCACCATAGAAAATGAGGCTCGCATCTGGGATTTCCCAGATCATTTTTGGTTTAGGATTGCATCTAGGGAACATTCAATCACATCTGGTAACAAGGGCTCGCATCCGGTATATGGTATCACATACTGTGTTTTTAAGATCGCATCTGGTGAAAAATCTTGCGTACTTCATTGCCTAACCTCTAACAGTTTGATCAATTTGGTTTTTGTCTTTTAAAGCAGCCTAACTAGTGTTTTTAGGTTGCTATCAAAGGTTTTTCGTGGGAATTGAACAAAGAATACTAACATGATTTTTCTGGTTTCCCAACCCCCTTCTTGACTTCTATTTACATGTTTTTCACACTAAGAACATTTTCTAATCTTCTACTAAACTAACTAGAGGACTATGATCTTTTACTTTTAAGGAAAACCGAAAACTCACACATCAATTTATGAGTTGAAAGGAATTTGGAGATAACTGAACCAAGCAAACAAAACTAAATTTTTTTTGGATCAGTAAATGAACAACTCAAAGCACTAAAATTGTGGGGTAAATGAACAATATCATTGTCTAATTTTGGGGATCAGAAATTGAACAAGCTACTCATCTAAAATTGTGGATAATTGAACAACACAAACTTTACTTTCAAGCATTATATTTTCCATAAAGTAGGAACATCTTAAATCAAGCACAACATTGCTTGAGGGAACGAACTGTTTGCTTGAAACTATTTTGGGAGAAAACAGCATGGATTAGGAGAGTATGCTCTTCTTCTTCGAAGGAATCAGAAATCTAGATGTCCTATGCTTGCCAATCCTTTCTATGCTTATTTAATAGTAGAGGGTCTGCCGGTTGAGGAAAAAATCTCCCGAGAACAACCTAAGTGAGGACAAGTTTTACGCCAACCCTTCCAAATCACTATAAATAATTGCTTTCTAGTAGGCCAAAACCTCAGAAGACGGAATCAGTTTTGTTCTTGGAATTTTGACATCATTCCTTGAACATGCTTGCGTATGTGTAGAGTGGAGCCACTTGAATCTTGCTTGTGAGACTACATATACTTAAGTACTCATAGGGCTATACGCCTCAATTTTGCCTTGTGCAATTTTATGGGGGATGGTTTCAAACGGATTGCCCAATCACAGACAACACTTAAACTGAAAGAATTCTTGATTCAACTCCAAAAGGGTGATAATCCTTGTGTAAGGAAAAAAGTAATTTCCCCAAGACACTCGTCATATCATGCCCTCACTTGCGTTTGGAGTCAACTAATACAACATCATGACTGGAGCCATTGCATGCTTGGTGATGGTTGTATTCTGATTAGCATTTGAGTGTGTACCTAAGTCAATGAGCAAGGATTTTCATCCTCCACCTAGAAAATAGGTCATAAAGATGTGTTTGTTTGACCCCTTTAACAATGCAACAATGCTTGACATAACTGAAAGGTCACTAAAAAGATAACATTTTCAAAACAAGCAACGAATTTCAATCTTGGGTATATACATGTGTTTTTATTCACTGACAGGTCTCAGAACTCAAAACCACAATCAGAAAAACTTCACGCACTTCCAAGACAAATTTTTCAAAACTGATCAAATCTGACAGATACATCAGAAAATCACACCCCAGATTTCCTGGCTCATTTTTGGTATCCTGGCTCGCATCTAGTATCCTGGCTCGCATCTGGTCAACACATCATCGCATTTAGGGTTCTATCTTGCATCTAGAGTCATCAGTAGCTCACATCCTGTATTTCTAGGCTCACATCTAGGACAGTGGGCATTTGTAGAAAAGTTTCTCAAGAAAACTCAGTTGGTTTGGATACCCTTTTAGCTCTTTAGTCTTCCCCTATTGTCTTTTCTGGTCTCCATGTCGCTATGTCAAAATACTTTTTCAAACGTCTACCTTTCATGTCCAGTCAGTTTTTTGTTATCCATCTCAATACATGTGGTTTGTCCTCTTTTTACAACAACTTGATTCCCATCTCACTATCAGGGCATTCTAACCCTCTGACGCTAGAATCATTTACTTCCACCAAAACACAAACAATACTTCCACCTAGACACACTCACTTGAACGATTCAAGATACTGCCTGACACTCTCGGGAAAATTTTGATGAAGTTGAATACCACCACATGGTTAACATGAGACACAACAAGTACACATCTAAAGGATAGAAAGTGCCTCCTAAAACACCACACTTTCAAGGAGAAACATCTCGCAATTCCCTACTCGATCTAGACTCTCTAGAAATGGATAGGTCCACTCGCGGGTGGAGTGAGGATTTTGACAAATATGACAATAGAAAAAAACAAAAACAAGAAGATATCGATGAAAAAGAAGAACCCACATTTGAACATCCTCTAGTTGAATCAGGCAGTGAGGAATACATCACTGAAGAAGAGTACTATAAACTCAAACAGAGCAAGAGGTTCCACAAGATACTGGAAAAGATGATTGACGAGGATAAAGAGAAATACTTTCTCCATTTAGCATCCACTAGTGTAAAATTACCCAAGCATTATGATGTGGAACAAATAAAAGAAAAGGAGATATAGACTCCTATTTCTATTCTCTCCAAAAAGCTTACCTTAATGCAAACAGAGCTTGAGACTCTCAAGAAAGAGAAGGCTAAACCCAAAATGAAATACTCGGTGGACTCTATTTGTCCATTTCCTTTCGACAAAAGTATCACTATGGTTCCATTCCCTCCCAACGTAGCACGGCCAAAATATGACAAGTACACGAGCGAGACAGATCCGCATGACCATGTTCAAGAATTTTTTGCTCTTAGTATAGAGTACATGCATGAACCCACTTACCTCATGCGACTGTTTCCTAGAAGTCTAGGAGGCAACGCCATGGAATGGTTCTCAAAACTTACACCCAAGGTCAAAAATTTTGAGGAGTTAATACAATAGTTTATCCAACATTACTCCTATAATATCTAGCATGACGTAACTATGATGGATCTATGAAACGCTAAACAGAAGACTAGCGAATCCTTTACCCACTTTCTACAAAAGCAGAGGAAGATCTTTGCACGGTATTCAAGAGTCATTCCCGAATCTGAGAAGATGGAAATCTTTGCTAATAACTTGGTACTAGAATTTAACTACGCATTGTAGATGCAAGATTCCCCTAGCTTCGACAGGATGATCAAGAATGCCCTTTGTATCGAGGAAGTTATGGTCAAAAAGGGAGAGATCACTCTTCAAATTGAAAACAAACCTTACAACTCCAACTCCAAACCTAAATAGTGGAAGAAAAACAAAAATGTTGTCAGCGATAGCGTAGTAGATGCATCCAATGTTGATCCTAAACTTGAGGTATTCAATCTAACTAATAGCATGCAAGAAAGAAAATATACCAAGGTAACAACCCTCATACCAAAAGCAAATAATGATAATAACAAGGGTCGACCATGGACTTCAAAACCTCAAAGAACATTCACCCTTTGGGAGATCCTCTCAAGACTGTTTTGAAGACACTTCTAGACAACAAATTTCTCACAATCCCAGATTCCAAACCATGGTAACCAATAGATAAACCCAGGTGGTGGGATGATAATTCCTACTGTCTTTCACAAGAACAAAGGACACAAGAATAACAATTGCCTTAAACTTAAACATGTTATTCAAGACCTCATTGAAGGAGGAAAGATCAAATTAGAAGGACACACTACCAACAAGGATCATACAACATTCAATAAATCATTCCCTAATTACGACAAAGGGGAAACATCTAAAGGAAACGATAATGAATTCAACTACACTTACTCCAATAATGACAATGTGATCAATATGCTAGACATTAAAACTAAATCAATTAATGTGGTCACAATCAAAGGTGTTTCTTTCCAAACAAATGCGGTGACTCGTAGCCAAGCATAGGTCACAATCAAAGGACCCAATTCTTCCCCAAAACTAGCATCAACATCCAAGATTCCTATTATTACTATCCCTAAACCAGTAGCAAAACATGTGGCTACTATTCCTACAGCAAAGTATGACTTGGTGGACCAATTGCAATGAACCTCTGCCAAAATTTCTATTTTTGAGTTGCTTAAAATATCCACAGTGCATAGGGAAGTCCTGGAACAAGCCCTACATGTTGCAAATGTACCAAAATATCTTGATATAGACAAATTCCAAGCAATGGTCAATCACATCTCAATGCCACATTATCTCTCCTTTTATGAAGAGGATGATAAATCTTTGACACATCCACATAATCAACCCCTCCATATTGAAGTCCTTATTCATAAATCCTGTGTTAAATGTGTATTGATAGATGGAGGCACAGGATTGAATATTTGTACACTTAATCTAATCAGGAAACTGGATCTCTCAGAACAGACCATTGACTCTAGAAGAAAAATAACTATCAAAGCTTATGATGAGGAAGAAATATCCTCTAAAGGTCTTATTGTTCTACCCATCAGAGTTGGACCAATTGAAAGGAATGTCGTATGTCAAGTTCTGGATCTGCCCTTGGCCTACAACATCCTATTGGGGAGACCATGGATTCACCAAATACAAGTTGTACCATCCACTTACCACCAATGTATCAAGTTCCCACATAATGGGGTGGAAGTGACAATTCATGCGGATGCTAATTACACTTGTAACAATATCAAGGCAGGTAGTATGATTCCACATAACAAGGAAGCTATGGATGAGATTCCTCCTGAGAACACTAAGGACATGGTTGTGAAGAGTTTTGGAAAAACTTTAAAACTTGAAGAAATAGGTATGGGAGAATACAAACTGGACATGACTCCATCACTGACATAACTTTCGGTATCACCAAGATCCTATGGAAAACCTTCCTCAACATTAACACCTACTACATCTAAGGATCCAAAAATCCACAAAGCAACTAGCATGGTAAAGGCATCCACATCTTCTTTAGATAACACAGAAGAACATGCAGTCTTGGACTGGCTTTACAAAGGAGAACCAATGGAAACTGAGGTCAAACATGTAGAAATATCTCCAGAACAATATGGTACAGGATATGACCTCCTCAAGAAAATGGGATACAAAGGAAAAGGACCTCTAAGTGACACAGGAAGAGGACTTATTGAACCTGTACACATGGAGTTCAAGAATACCAGAGACAAAACAGGACTAGGTTTTAATACTGAATCAGACAAACCTTCTTCAAAAGATAGTCTGATCTCTGACAAAGAGAGTGATGAAATAGAGGAGATAGAACTAGAACCATGGTTCTATGAACAATTATTACATGTTGGCACTAAGAATCCCAACTATCAAGGAGAGCGCTATGTACCAAGCTTTGAGGTACCGCAAGATCTTCACATTCCTTTGTTATCACAGCCTCCTATTCAAGAGGTAGGGGACAGAACAATAGGTGGCTCAGAGGTACCATTGATAGCAACAACTATGGAGAGCACACCCCAACAACAGGATTCCCATCATAACTGGGGGCAGTTAGTCACAATCACACATGTCCTTGATTTACCATACTTTAATCCACAGATAGCTAACCGAGTACACCAGATAACTATTGCTAAATACTTAAACAGATCTGATGATGAAATCACTCACTCTCATGATTATGAATGGGATGAGCTATCTGTCGCCATAGAAGACATTAAAATAGATACAATTCACATATTTGCGGCTCCCTCGGCACCTTGTGAACATTCTAACACTACTCCCAACAATAGTGATATTCTTGAAGAAGAGGAGGAATTCCTTCTCCCAATCATTGATGGAGAGACAAGTGTTTTCCTAAGTGTTGTCACTGAGGTTTGCACCCTTGCTGAAAGCTTCTCTAACAGCAACCTAGTGAAACATGGAATCAACCTCCAAGCTGTGGGACTTGAACTACGAGGTTGAATCTCTGGAGAAGGCCGGCTT
>MU223423.1:3606233-3618832 GCA_018584345.1 Thuja plicata
TCGTATATGTCACTGATAGTAGCATAATCTGAGGGTTGTTATGTTTCTTATCATACTCTTCTTAGTTAGAAAGCAATAGGTCGATTTTAGTGCTTTATATGCTCATCTAACCATGTTTTCCACTAATGCAATGATCTATTCAAGTGTCATGTTGTAGATAACAGGTGCACCTTTTAACACACACAACTTGTTCAAAACTTAATATTTTTATTTCTCATAGTATGCAAAGAATAGAATGTGACACATGTTTTGGATTTGAAAATTGTTATACTGTTTGAAAGTTATAGACATTTTTCAGTCAGCCTATCAATCAGGATTTTAGACGTAATCCAATTAGAAAATAAATAATAATTATTAATTAAACTCAAAAACTTGACATAATTTATATTGGTGGAAAGTTGAGAATCTTCTTAAGACATCCTCTTCATTTCATCAATTTTGGATAATAAAAAAGGCATCAACTATAAGGTCGAAGTTTGGAAACGTAGGGATATTTCAAAAACATGTTTTTTGGGTTGACTTTCTAGGTTTGGCATTCGCAAGCCAAAACCCATAGCAATCCCGAGGCAAGTATTTGGGTTGGTGATTTGTGTCAGACATATCTGATATCAGATACGTATTCGATATCGGATATGAAATCCAACAATGGCAGCAATGAAAAAATGTTGGCGTCATTCTACAATGTTTGAAATTTTTATACTCGTAAAATCTGATATCGGATTTGAATCCGAAATTGGCTTTGAATCCAATATCGGATATTAATATGTATATTTATTATATATAATATATAATATTACAATATTGTAACATATAGTATTATATTATATATTATATACATTATATATATTATACTATAATATATATTTATGTTATATTATATATATTAAATAATATATACAATATTACACTATCTCTCTCCCTCCCTCTCTCTCTCTCCCCTCTCACTCTATCTCCCCCTCTCTCCCTCTCCACTTCTCATCCCCTTCTTATGAGAGAGAGAGAGAGAGAGGATATATATAGTATAATATATGGTATATATTATATATGTTTCTATATATATATATGATATATAATATGTAATATATAATACATTTAATATTATAACATATAGTATTATATTATATATTATATATAATATAATATTATATATTATATGCATTATATATATAATATATATTAATAAATATGTACATTACTATCTGATATCAAATATTACAAATATAAACAAATTCAAACACTTTATAATGGCGCCAACATTTTGTCATTGGCGCCATTGTGAAGGTATCTGATATTAGATACATATCTGATATCGGATACTTTTTTGCTTTGGTGTTTGCTTTGGCCAGGTGTATTGATACCTAGGCCAACCAAAAAGTTAACATGGATTTTTCGCGTTTTGAGGCGAATAAAAAACATTTTTTTTCACATTGCCACTTTTTGGCCCCCCATGATCCTACATATACCCTCCTCATTTTTCTGTGTAGGAATAAGTGGCAAACCTACCAAGTCGGATCTGGAAAGTACAGGACCTAATGGATAATCTACAATTGAGTTCAGTCAAAAGTGTTAGGAACAAGACACCTCAACCACCCTCCTTGCAAAACAACATCAAAGTGAAATCACATGTCAGTAGTATTCTCTGGTTTCTATTTCTGATACACGTACGAAGCTAACTGTTTTATGTCAGTTTGTATGGTCTGCAACTTGTCATTTTACTTATTTTGTCTTCTATCTTGTATTAGTCATTCACAACCCCCCTTATCAATTACAACCGCATACTTTTATCCACAAAAATGAAGGATCATTGCACCTGCTTAGGGCTTAAGTCTTACTTGGGCCTAGTGGGTCATCTTCCTTTTGATTGTGTAATAAAGAATTGGTTAGGTGTTGCATTAGAGAACCACTCTAGAACCCTTAAGTATTTGCCTAGTCATATTTTTCTTAGTGTACACATACATAATAATAAAAATTAATCTAACAAATAATTATCAATTTTTAAAAATATACATTTATCTATTGTCATAATCATTACTAATAAATATTATTTAATCATATGATTAAATAAGTTACCTTTTATTACATTTATATTTTAAATAAAAATTATACATTACAAAATTATCAACCACAACAACATTAACTTAGTCTAAATTAATGAGTCTCTTGTGGCTTCCCCAATTCTTGTTGGGTCAACTTTGCATGTGGTTCCTTCTAGCTTGAATGTTATTCCATTATCTTTTTCTCTTCTCGATGGTACACCTTCTCTTTGCCTAGTTATGGTTGATGCTCTTTCTTTTGTGAATGCACCTCTCAGGGGGTGTTGCATGCCTTTGGATTTTGTGCAACTTATGCCTTTGTAGTTAGACACCCATGTTCTCTACATGTAATGGAGTAGACCATGGATTCAATAGAGAATTGTCCTCTTCTCTCCCCCTAATTTGAGGATTTGAAAAATGGTGTGGCATAGACTATCATCGAAAGGAAGATAGGTCTTCCTAAAAAAATTCCAATTTCTATTAAACATGGCGAGGGCCTAGTATAGAGCATTGCTCCTTTCTTTTTGGGGGCATTGTCATTTATTTGCCCTTGAATGATTATTTTCTTGTGGTAGTCATTGGAAGGAAGTAACTTAACTATAATCTTCATATTGACTAAGTTTTATGTTTCCTTATTTCTATTGTTAAAAATTATAGAATTTTACTCTTAATAAAAAATATAACTGAAATAAAAATTAGGAAATAGGTATGAACCATTATGAAAGAGGAGCCCATAGTGGTCTAATGCTAGGCATAGTAGTTAGGCATAATTAGTCCTTTAGTCGAGCACAAAAGGTGTCATGTCAATAAATCCTAAATCTAAAAAAAACAAGTATGTGATGCCAAATTAGCGTACCAATAAGCATTACTTAGTGCACAACTATGGGTCTTACTTTTTTTAGACCATTTTGGACACCTTGGCAAAACAACATATTGATGTGACATTATATTTGACATGTGAGACTTGAAACCAATTTTTTTAATAGGGGACTTGCCAAGTAAGCAATTATACAAAATTGTGATTGATTTGAAATGTCCACATAGAAATTTGGGAAAACACAAATTAGAGTGTTCTACTATAAGACCCTCTCTCCTAAACTAGGTTTTCATACAACCATAAATGAAGCCATATTAAGGCATGACAACCAATTAAAATGCTTCCTCAAGATAAGAACATAGATATAAGTCATTAGTAGGCATACCCATAAACTAGGTTTTTATACAACCCTAAGTGAGAAATATCTAGCCATCAAAATGCACCATGATATTAATGACTGAATGCTACATAACTGAAATTTTATCTTTATATCATCGAAGATGATTGTTGATCCTCATTGATAAGAGGTAAAAGCTTCCCTATAACATTTAACCGTCGATGCTATAAAGCATCCTAATTACTGAATAGCTGCTCCTGAGACCATTTTAAGAAATGTCAGCCAATTTAAAATGTTTCCTAGACTTAACCTTTTATTTCTCTTAAAACATACAATTTACTATTTTGTAGTGTAGGAGTGCAGTCGTGTTGAGTCACATGCAACAAGCAAATACAAATACAGAAGACACCTTCCAACAGCTGTGATAATGACAAAAAGTAGCAAAGCATCCAATGAAAAAATGATTGACTGAAGTATTGTTTGGGGGCCGGCATGGGTCCACTCAATAAACCAGCCTGTGCATTGCTGTTACACCGACCAATATGCTCTGTTCTCTCCTGCACTCCCTATATCTCTCAAACACCCTAAATCTTCTCCTTGACTGCAGAATGCTTTGCAGGTAAATCTCAAGTTAGCTCAAAAGTTGTGCATCTGACTGCAAGAGGACTGGAAGTTTAGTGGAATCCTTGCTGTAAGCATGGCAAGGGCAATGAATGCTCTGTGTGAAATCCTTCCTGCCAAGAAAATGTGGAGCCTGGGAGGAGAAAAGCACTGGAATCTACCCATCAGTGCTCAAGATCAGAGCACTTCACAGGGGGGGCTGAGGAAGAGGATTTCATCATTCAGCATGAGTTACAGTGCCAGATCTGAGGGGAATTCTACTGGATCTGGGAAAAATTCTTCATGGCTCTTCCAGAGGAGCCAGAGCATGCCATCATCAGGATCAGATTCTGCATCACTGAAGAAATGGGTGGAGTGGGGTTGGGGATGGGTCACTAGGAAGAAGAACATCCTCTGCAGAAAGATTTCTATCTGTAATGATGAAGATCTTATGCTGGGAGATCGCAGATCTACTTTGAATCAGGCATTCTGTAAGATTAGGGCACATTTCAGGAAGTTGGTACATAGGGGACCTGTCAGACATGAGGGTTTTACCTATGATTCTTTCAACTATTCTCAGAATTTTGATGATGGGCAGCTTCAAGGACAAGACCCTGTCAATGGCAAGCGCTATTCTTAGTTGTTTGATCTTGGTTTCTTTTGCTTTGGGTATGTGGTTTTAGTTAGGGAAATTTCGGATTTATATTACATAGGGATTGATTGTTATTGTTACATAGGTCGAAGACCCAGATCGCGAATTCCATGAACTGGTGGAGAACCAGGTGATGCTGCTAATGCATTCTATTATGTACATGGTAGTGATTTGTAGAAGATTTAAGTATAGCATATTGGGTATTATTTGATTTCCATCCTTGGAAAGACTGAACAATTAATAAATTGTACTTAGTACTTGTATTAATCTGTGTCCAGAGATGGATCACATGTTACATGAATTCTTTAGTAAGCTGTGTATTCAATGTACCTTTTATTCTTCTTCCTTCAAAAATTTCATGTGAATTTGTCAATCAATTTCAGATCTCGCATATTCATTTTCAGATCTGGTGTCTGTGCAAGTAGCATTCTGTGTAGAGCTTCCAGATGCAATGGATATTAAAGGGACAAGTGTTGTGGATATGCTTAGAGATTGCTATGACTGTTATACTTAATAACGATCGTTTTCAAAAGATTAAGAATATAAGCTTGAATTCCTGGTTTTGATTGTGTATGTTTTTTAGTATTAACGTTTCGGATCATACTCTGTGATCCATCACTAGGATGTAAGAACAAAGAGGATGATGGATATGTGAAAGCAAGTATGTTTTTAATAAGTGTGATACGAAACGTTGATACTAAAAAACATACACAATCAAAACCAGAAATTCAAGCTTAAATTCAAATGAATTGTGGAAATCTGATCGATTTAAGAATATATTTTCTATGTATCAATACGTTTCATACTAATGGTATTTTTATTATCTTGTAAATTTGCAAAAATTATTTTATCAATTTGGAGACTGGGTTTATTTTTTTCTCTCGCTTAAGATCAGATCCCAATCATATAATTCACATAAATGAAACTATCTGACAGATAGATCCAGCTCTTGTCTGATTCGTGATCGGTAAATTTAGTTCAATAATTATGTAGATGATTATATTTTTCCCACTTGAAATTAGATCAGGATGAATTTTTATTTTCATTGCTACGAACAACTAGCCATCAAATATAAATCTATATATTTAACTTAAAAATTACACATAAATATCATACATAATTGTTTTGCCAGTTGACCTTTTCCTTTTTTGTTCTAAATAATTGCATTTTGGAACACGACTGCGTAGGATGTAAGCATGAATCTGCTGTTAGCACATGGCAATAAATAAGACTGCAATTCCTCTTTTTTGGGGTCAAAACTTTTATATCGTTATCTACCTGGATTTGAGTCACTTTAAAATTTTATGAGCTTAAACAATCGGCATTCATTTGTTGCATGTTTCTTACACAACTTACCCATTTTTAAAGAGGGTTTAGGGGAGAGGATCTAATAACCGATATACTTCTTAATAGCGATGATAGCGACCCAATAATCTAATAGGGTTTCGTCATAGAGACCCCCCAATAACCAACTTCAAAATGGTCATTTGCTACACAAACAAAACCCCAATAAGTATTAGAAACACATCTGCTTACATTTAGAAACACAAACAAAAACAATAGATTTCTCTAACAATATCAATATATCATAATAAAGTGCAAATTTAATCATGGGTGCGATAGCGATCGGTTATTGGGTCTAAAGTGATTATGTTTTGAATATTTTATTGTCGCTTATTGGGTGGGTTTTGGGGGGGCGCCACTTTTGAAATGACATTTTTTTACCACTTTGTGCTCAACGATCTCTATAGAGATCCACGAATACCCAAAAGCCGAAACCTTAGTTGTAAACTCTCGACTCACCTACGGAGACACACTGAAAAAATGAGAAAATCCGCTTTACGATTTAGGAGTTCTAGGTGCACAAAATTACCTAGCGACTACTCGATACTCTCCCCTATAAGAAAGACGTCTATAGAGCTGTTAATAGAAATTCTTTACAGGAAAATTATATGGGTTATATGGAGCTGTTAGCTTAGGAAAATGAAAAAAAGGAAATGAAAGTTCCATTTTCTAGATTGTAAATTTAAGCAGGAATCCAATTTTTAAAAATTTGGTGCCTCGTAGATGGAAGAGGAATTATAGTAGCAAGGTCCCTCTATCAATTATGTCTGGGGGGAGGGAAATTCTGAGGGGAGGAATAAAAAATTGGTTATAAATGCTCCACCACCTGGAATATTTAGGAAGGCACCTCCATAGACTCCAAGAAGATTTTTTTATAATAAATATGGTTAATTTCATAATAATAATAAATTATAAAAAAAAAAGAATGTTTCGAGAAGAAACTTTTAATGGGTATCCAAGAAATGTGCAGCAAACTAGTGAAATGTCAACGTCATAATTTATGGAACCCTTCTTTTATGCTTTTTGTTGGCATTTATATCTTAAGATATAAACCTTTTACCATAGGTGGCAGATCATTAAAGTGAAAAGGAGTGCCAGGACTCGTTGGCTTACATGTAAGCGTATCTTATTATTATAAAATAGAGGATGGGACAGCAAGAAACAGAGAGAAAAACAGTACAGACAGTTGTAAAATGAAGCCAAAACCAGATCACAGAAGCTCAGAAAGCTGCAAAATCAGACAGAATTTATCACAAAAAAGGAAACAAGCCCTGACAGAAGGATGTGATGATAAAGTACTAAAAAGCTGAATTCATAAACTCGCAACAGGAGCAGACCAAGGTAACCCAATTATTATATAAATTCCCATGATAAGAATGGGAAGAATATTTTTCAATGGAAGTATTTAAAAGAGAATATAGCAGAAAAAGCAATGCAATCCAAGATTCATAGGTCTGATGAATGAACGTGTTTTCCATGAACAACATGATCGTCATAGTTTTTTAATAGCTGCAATTCTGATGGTTTTTTAATATCTGCAATTCTAATGGGAGAGAAGATACTCACACAAGATAATCTAATCAAGTTTGGATTTTAGTTCCCTAATCGTTTTGTGCTATGCAAATATGAAGAAGAGAAAATCCCACACGTGTTAATCCACTAAAACTATACACAAGTTTTGCGGAGTATGGTGTTGCAAAAGGTAGAAGTTCTTTAGCTTATGAATGAAGATGTCCAACAATTTGCTACATGGGCAATCTCTTTGTTATTCTTATGTCAGGTTTGATCATTCGAAAGTCCAAGTTCAATTGGCATTGGTATGGAAGGCTTTTCTATGGGGTCTTAAAATTACCCAAGTTCAATTGGGATTAGGATTTTGTTTATAAAAGGTGATTCTAAATTCATAATAGACGTTATTAAAGATTTGTTTAGGGTCAATTAGTCTATTGAAGAGATTGCGAGGAATATCTACAAACTTCTTTTGGAATTGATGATTTTTTAAATGTCATATTTTGAGAGAAGGTAATATGGTTACTAATGCCATGGTAGTGTTAGGCTTTTAGATTGAAGGCTTGAGATGTAAAAAAAATAAATTTTCAAATAATGTTCAAATTGTCTCGAGAGGAGAGAGTTCAACAACTAACACTCGTGAATGACCTCTACTTTTGTCTTTTCTAGAATTTGCAAAGCATAACCATGCTATGGATATGGGAATGCAAATGCAATAATTTTGAAAGTTTGAGGTAGGAAAATTTTGATTTGAAAAAGAATCCAAATTGGAATAGGTGACGTCGAAACATGACTTGGTGTTGTAGACTAGCCAAAGGGATTCGAGTGGTCATGTCATAATTAGCAATATCAAAAGTGTTTGTAGCGGGAGATGGACTACAGGAGCCACATAAATTTTAACAAGGGTTTCGTAATGATGTGATGGCCACAATGACACATAGACACATAATTAATGAATACCTTTTAATTCTTAAAAGGGTGCAGACATCATATACTATGGGAATCCACCCCCAAAATCCCATCATGTAATGCGATGTATTATCCACACGAGCTAAGTATTATGAGGGGGCAGAGGAATGATTACACCCAAGCTGGCACAAACGGCTTAAACTTTTTCTTTAACTACTGGTTTTTAACAACAGTTTCCCCTAATAGTGTTCAAGTTAGCAATTTTAAAACCTGGGTGGGTCTCTCTATAAATATTTGTATTTTGCTTCTTAAGATCAGTGAGGAATGTGTTTGTATCAAGCCTAGTAAGCACGGTGAATTCAAGAACAATACCACTGTGTGGCATATTTGCAAAGAGGGAAGGGATTTCGAGTTTATTAAATGCATTAATGACTATGATGAGGGATTTTTGATGCAATTCACTACATGTTTATTGGAGCATGGGAGAGTCATGGTGGAAGGAATTTCATTTGAAATCGGTGAAGAAGTGATAGCACATACCACTGGGCTATCCATGGAGGGTAGAAAGGGGAAGAAAACTAGTCGTGTGGCAGATAATGAAAAACTTAATAGACTCTTCAAAGGGAATGAAGTCCTGATCAAAATGCATGGTGGTTATGAAAGGGAGCAGTTGTTGTCACCATGGAGCCAGGTATGCCTTATGCTCATGAAGTATTTCACCTTATAAGGCCAGTTTAAATTGTATTATTTTTACCATATGAGATTGATAAACGAATTTAGGAATCATGACCTTATTTCCTTCCCAATGTTTTTGTTAAACTCCTTAGAGAGCTTGTTGGTCCACTGAGAGGGGGGTGAATCAGACAAAATCAAACTTAAATACTTAAAACTTAACTCACTGATTCACTTGGTAGAACTGAATATAGTAATAACTGACTCACCAAATAACTTAATAACTTAAACAACCATACATCTCATAATATGTAAATCAATCATTCAAACTCAGTTAACACCAGATTTAACAAGGAAACCCAATATGGGAAAAACCTCTATGGGAATTGTGACCCACAATAAAAAAAAAATGTGCCTTTCTGAAGTACGCTCAGTTAAGAACTTATCCTATTAAAGATTACAAATATATTTGCTAGATGTGACCCTGTTAAGGGATTTACCTCAGCTCTGTTAAGATCTTCACCCTGTTAGGCGTGGCATTGCTAGAGGACTTTAAACACTCATTTGGAATGTCACCTACGTCTAGGATTTACAAATAGGATTGTTAAATCCACTCGGTTAAGAGATTTACTCTATTACAAATGCTAATAAGCAACAGTAAAACTTTTATTTGTAAATATAGCAACTACCTTTGCTTGGGTCAGATCCTTTATGCTCACATGAATACTGGCATCATATGCTCCATTTGTCTCTGCTTTAGACTGCAAATTCAGCTCTTTCTGCTTCTCTATTCTACTCGGTAACTATGTTCTTCTGCTTCTTAATTCAACTCGTCAACATCATAATCTTTGTTTATTTCTCATCATTTATATAGATAAACTTTTGCCTCTTAATCTCCTTGCTTAGGTTTTCCATCATTTGCGCCCAGTTGTTCGATCATCTTCTTCACAAATCTTAGCTCGATAAAACATTAACTTTTACCTCGTAACTTGAACTTTTTCTTAGAACTCTAATATTCAGGTTTAACCGCTTGATCTTTGCCTTAGATCTTCTCATTGAATTTTATCGCTCGTAGATCTTCTAACAAACTTCCTTTAATTCTTAACAACATCCAGATCATCATAGTTTCGTATTAAATTCAATCTTATCATCATTTTCAATCAATATCCTGTACTCGATAACTTGCTTTGCAACTCGTTAACTAACTTTGTTCACTGCTCGGTGCCTAACTCATTCTCAGTGCTCAGTTAGTGAAACCGACTAACACAACTCTATACCGACTAATTCTGTCTAGCTTGGTAGAGTAACTCTTTTCAATCATAACTTAACTCTTTGCAATCTCTGACTTAATCAATCAAATGTACTAACTTGATAACATCAAATATATAGTAGAAAACAACTATATCAATATTACTTCATCATCGTCTGATCTATATTTGTCACCCATTTAACTTCTCCTTCTTATGATATGATAACTCAATAAAAATCAGTAATCAATTGCTTGACATCAATGACAAAATAACAACTGATCTAACCATTTCTACAAACATGTATACCTATTATCACTCGGTCTTCATCATCTCCATCAGTTGATTAACAATCTCTCTCTTTGGCATTGATGGCAACACTAAAGTATTACTATAGCAATTGATGATGACAATTCTCAATACTGTCAATCTCTGTCATCACTCCTTCTGAGTTGATAGTTTTGTTTCTGATCTTCAAACTGTTCTCCCTCTTGGATAAATGTTCTGATATTGTAGCATACATTCTGATTCTTCTTCATGAGTAAATGCCATCAAAACATTCATCAATTTGTTCTCTCCCTCTTTGACAACAATGCCAAAAAGTCATACTCCTGAAAACTTGTTTCAGCAGGGCTTTATACCTTACATGTACAAATATTTATTGCATACAGAAATCTTCACACAACTTTAGGAATCACCTAAAGTGTTTCATACTAACATCAATACAAGAATAGATATTCTAATAAAGTATAGAATTGATGCAGCATGCCTCATGATCCTTAATGAATATTGGATAGGGGAAGAACCCCTAATTTACCTCTGAGATACTCAAAAGCATCCTTCGGTAGTGGCTTCGTTAAGATATCAGCCAGTTGTTCATTTGAATTCGCATATTCCAATACCACATTTTTCTCTTGAACTTATTCTCTCAAGTAGTGATACTTGGTAGAAATGTGTTTGGTCTTTGAATGCATAACTGGGTTCTTTGATATGTTGATAGCACTTGTGTTTTCACAAATAAATAGTTATAGGATCTGAGATAATCTCTTGCATACCTTCAAGTAGTTGTTTGATCCAAACAATGTTCGCACAATTCATGGCAGCAGCAACATATTTTTCCTTGGCAGTAGACTGTGAAATGCAACTTTACTTTTTGCTTAGCCATGTGACCAATCTTTCACCTAGAAAGAATGCTCCTCCACTAGTACTTTTCCTATCATCAATATTTCCAGCCCAATCTGCATCAGTGTAGACTTGCAGATCAAAAGTACCTCCTTTCTTGTAGAATAAACCAAAAATCTTCAGTCCTTTTAGATATCTAAAGATTATCTTGACTGCAAACATATGTGTTTCCTTAGGATTAGAAGAAAATATTGCAACAATCCCAACTGTGTGTGCTATATCAGGTATGGTGTGAACAACATACTGCAATTTACTAGTCATGGATCGGTAAAGAGTATTATCCACCTCTTGTGTCTCATCTTCTTTTGACAATTTACATCATGTGACCATCGATGTTCCAACAGGCTTGGAATCTTTCATACCAAAAATTTTGAGGATCTCTTTGATATACTTAGCTTGTGTAATATAGATCCCTTCTGCAACCTCTTGTATATGTAAACCTAGAAAGAACTTAATCTCTCCAATCATTGACATTTCAAAAAAGGAAAATAATTTGTACAATTGCATAGGTAGTAGAATTTGTAGTACCTAAATGGCAACCAAGAAGAAAGGTATTTTAAAAAGTCACATGTGTTAACATATTGTTCGTTTGTGTTTAACTATATATATATATATCAGTTATTAATAAATGATATGTATAATGAACAGTCACTTCATTTAGTATCAACAACCACATCTCTCTATAATGAATAGTCACAACTATTCATTATAGATTCTATATATAAATACAAATATATTTTTGTAGAATCAATCAATCACCAAGGCAATTGCATTCTACTACATATTAGTTTATACATTATCTTCAGATCTACATTTCTTAACATGGTATCAGAGCAGCAAGGTTATTAAAGGAAGATAAAATATAAACCCTACATAATCTATAGTTGAGCATCTTCTAAATTTTACGAAATTCTAAAATATAAAAATATGGCTCACTGCATGAGAATGGAAGATAGATTAGAATATCCTTCAAACTTTATATCCTAGAGGACTAGACTTACCTCTCTCCTTATGGAACTTGAAATAGAGGAATACATTGAGAAAGATATTAAAATACCTAAAGAGGAAACTGAGAAAACAACATGGAAAAGAAGAAACAACAAAGCCAGGAAGTTGATTATTGATTATGTAAAGGATTCTACTCTCCCTAGCATATCTAGAATTACCAAGGCCTTTGAAATGTTTAAAATCATTCAAGACACATTTGAGATCAATAATGCCAGTAGAATCCTAACATTGAAAAATCAACTTCTAAACATGAAAATGAACAAAGAGGAAACAATCACCTCTTATTTTC
>MU223423.1:3647824-3660535 GCA_018584345.1 Thuja plicata
CACAAATGAATTATCCAAATTGATTAACCCCAAGAGAGGGATCAATGCACAAATGAATCAACCATTTGGAAATGAGAGTAAGGAAGAAGATCTTAAATTTCCCATTTTATGGAAAGGAATGAATGTGATAGATCTAGGAATTGAAATGGATGAGATGAAGTACCAACCTTAAAATAGTGCAGATCAAAGAATGTTGTTTTCTGAGGTCTGTAGGCTATTTCTGAAAAAAAATGAAGTATGATCTAGAACTGGAACACAGAGACAAACAAAACCAAGAAATTGTTTTCCGTTTTGATGTCATCTTATGAAAAAGGTCGGTCTTGACCCACAAATGTCAACCCTAACCCAATAATGTCGACCCTGACCTGCACAGATCCGAAAGTGACTTTGTTCGCACCGTCTGAAAGTTTTCTGAAAAGGGTATCCAGATCTGGGTTCAAATCCACAGTCCCAAACCTGTACCTACAAGAAAAAGAGGTTTGTTTGTTGGGGGGGAGGGGTTTGCCTTGGTCAAACCCTGGTTTTGGAATTAATCTTAAATATATATAATTGAAATTGCAGAAACGGACAAAGTAAATGCATAAATTCACCTTGCTTTGTAAAGGTCCTTGTGGAGGATTTGAATCCTTCAATCCACAAGTATGCTTCAAAATTTGGAATGTAGAAAGGTAGGATGTCTTCAATCTCTTGCTTGTAAATCTCCAACACCAAGTCTTGAATGGGTTCTTGAATTTGGAAAAGGCTTGGAAGAAGGTGGATGGAGAGATCACCAAAAGGGCACCTATGTAGCTTGAATCCTTCAATGGCATCCAATGGATCTCCTTCATGAAAATGGATGAATGCTTGCTTGAAATCTTGCTCCTTAGCTTGCTTTAATTGCACTTGAAGATAGTTTGAGAATACTTGATCACGATTAGAAGACTTCATTCGCTTGGTTGATGGTTAGAGAAAATGAGAGGAGAAGCCTCCCTTTTATATGAAATTAGGGCACAATCTTCTAAGGAGGCCGACATAGGAGAATTAAATTCCCATTAAAGCCTTTACCCCTAGGAGAGGACCTATATTAAATATAATTTAGGAATCAACGCTTCGGAACCCGAAACAGCCGACCCGGAAGCGAGAAAAACTTTTTGCAAAGGCCGACCACCAAAATCTGTGAGACCCCGAGTTTTGAACCCTGGGTCAAGGTTGAGGTTGACCCGGCTGACCTAGGTCAGGGTCGAGGTTGACATAGACCTAAAAGGTTGACCCTGACCCTGAAGCCCAGAATCACCAATATGCAGTCTAGAATGCAGAAATTAGGCTAAACAGGAGTGGAAAGAGGGATGAAATAGGGGGGAAGCCATGTCAAGATCAGGAACCCATTCAAGGCATTTTCATGACCCCAAACCACTTACTCGAAAGGCTAAACATGTCTACAATGGAAGTGCTTCCATTTTTCAACTATACAGTTATGAAAAAAAATAGTGGTTTTATCCCCAGCATCCAGCCACGTCAGTCTATATTTTTGGCACTAGAATATTTTCTCTTTCGCTAATATATCTTCATGATAAGATTTTAGCTATTTTTCTTTTGATTAAAGATATTCGTTCATGAAATTATCAATGACTAATTTATTAAGTTCTTCCAATTCTTCTTCTATTCTACTTTTTTTCTCAAATATATTACCAAAGCTACTTCTATTCCAAGCTAAGAGTTTATTTTTAATATTTTCACTTTTGTTACTAGACAAAATAATTTAGACCCTCTAACCTTGGTGTCATTCCACCATTGTTCTATGAGTTTTAGAGTATTCTCATCTTTAAGCCACATCTATTCAAATTTTTAATGGCATTTTAGGTTTAGTATCCTCTACCATATTAAGTTGGATAGGGTAATGATTTGAGCCTGAGAAAGATATGATTTATGCTAGAAGGTTATATGGGAATTCTTCCCTATATCCTCTGCAGAGGAACCTGTCCAACTTTTCTGCAATGTTGCCAAATCGTTGTCTTCTATTATCCCAAGTGAATTTATCTAGGAATGTTTTAATCTCAACCATCTGATTCATGCTAATTCATGCCCTAAAGTCATTTGTGGCCAAAGATGTCCTTTCCAGTCCACCTCTCTTTTATTTGGGATCCAAGATGGCATTAAAATCCCCACTAATACTACTAACTGGTCTGTAATAGTCTCAAAGAATTGCTCAATTTCAAACCAAACCTGCCTCTTGTCGGTATTTTCTATGGGACCATAAATGTTAATTATAATGAATTGTAGGTTGGACATGATACTTTTAATTATTCCTCTCAACCAATTCCTGTTGCAACTAATTAGTGAGAAGGAGACCCATCTCGGGTCCTGTAACACTTCCAACCCACCAGAAGCACCCTCCGCCCAACTTCCCTTAATTTCCAAGATTCCCATCTTTTTTCCTAACTAAGTCCTCTTCTTCTTTATTTAACTCAGTTTCTTGGATCAATACAATTTTAGGTTTATTAATGGCAATGTAGTGTTTTAAATCTCATTGCTTGTTAGGGGCATAAGGCCCCTAACATTCCATGATATTAGTTTCATGTCTCTGTGGGAAGGTACTTCCTCTTCCCTGCATTAAATGGTGAGGTAATCTTGGGTTGGTCCCCAACCATTCCATCCTTTTTGTTAGTTTAGAGTGTGATTTCCTGCCTCTTTTCTTAGTACTCTAAGCGCGGTCTGGTGTATCCTTTTCAAAATATATCTTTGCAATGCCTAATGTAAGCTTTGTCCCTTTCATTTCCCAATTGCCTAATTCAACCATCTCCTCTTCAAACATCTCCTGTGATCTCTCATATTCAGCTAGTTCTCTGATTTTTTTAATGAGACTTTCTTTTTCCTTGTTTAAATAACATCCATATTGATCATGTCTTCCATTATTTTGTAAATGATCTCCTCTAAGACTTTATTGCATAAGTCTTCAACATGTAATCCTTTGTTATTGTCTAAATATCATTCTTCCACCTCTCCAATTACTTTGCAAGGTGTTTCTTTTGGCACCTCTGGTATAGAATTCTTTGGGACCTCTAGGAATGTTATATCCTTTTCTCTCCAGTCCATGGAAGTTAAATTCTGGATAATGGTACCCTTGGCTATATTCTGGTCATCAATAGGTTCCTTATGTTGGTAAATTTGAATTTAATCCTCAATGATGAAATCTTCAGCCATAGGTTCCACAACATTTTCAAAAGCTTCATTGCATAGTCTATTCACGTCATCCTCAGTATTCTCCTTACATATGTTGGCCTCCTTCATAATAGGCATCCTAGTGTCCAAATCAAGCACGAGGAGCCTTAAAGGTTAGGGGTTACTCGTCACTAGACTAACATCTTGTCTGTAAACTTGAGTGTCTTTCTCCCCCTGAGATACATCATTTACATTTTCCATGATTTGCCCTTCCTCAAGATTTGGTTCAGGAGGACACATTTGTTCCTCAATACAGCTAACCTTAGGGGATGCATCCTGAGTTTCCAAAATATTGTCCTTTTGGCCTTGATCATACCCCTCCTGTGATTGGGCCATAGTCCTCTTAATATATTATGAGTTAAAATATTAATATTTAATATATTAATATATTTACTTATATTATTATTTACTATTTATATACTCATATTTTTTTGGTCGGTAATAGAATTTTTATTAAATAGAACCGGGAAAATAGCTTAGCCCGAACCAAGGGTAGTAACAACTGGATACCACCATCCCGAACTAAAGTAATACAATTAACATATCATAAGCAAAACATAACATTCAAGTATAAAATAAACTACATTTTAACAATGTTACCACCCTTAGAATGAGATCTGAGAGCCATCTCAAAGGGTCTTTCTTGATTTTCCTCTCTTTCCTCCCTTTCACATTCTATTGACCACCCTCAATCCTAGTTGTCGTATTTTGCCAATATAAAGATTAATCTTTGGATAGTAGGCCTACTAATATTTGCAACTCTGTTGATTTTTCTAGATCAAGTTTATATTGTTCCTCATAGCTAGATTCATCAATCATGTTCTAACCTTGCTCTAGTAAATAAACCACACCCTTGTTCTAAGATATCTGAGGTCTACACTTTTCCTTCCCCTCTGATGTAACAACACCACTACTAGTCAAATGCACCTCACCATTTGAAGCCAATTCAATATTAACCTTGTTAATTTCTGGTTGTTCATTATGAGGGTGTGGGAACATAGGTGCAGGCTCCCTACCTATAGAAACAACTTGAGAGAAACTCTTTTGTTTCCTATCTTTCTTCTCAATAATGTAATGTTGTTGAGATGCATCGTTCCACCAGGAAGCCTCCTTATTCACACTATCTTTAACACACTTTGATGTCATATGTCTAATCTAAAAGCATCATCTACATCTAAATAGCACCCCTTCGTATCCCAAAGGCTACACCCAACTACCTTTTGAAGATTTAATATAAATTTATGCAGGAATCCCTCCAGAGATATCCATCTCCACCAAAATGCGAGCAAAAGTGGAATGGAGGAGATTAGAAGAACCTTCATCCCCAATTAAAAATTTCCTAAAGAGTTTTCAATATCCGCAAGATAAGAATCAAACCATAGATGCAAGAGAAGATTTATAAACCTTAGAAATAGTGGGATCTTGTCAAAAACTTTAGAAGTTGGGCAAAAATCTAGGTGTCATGGCTTAAACATCATATAATAGTTCTCATCCCAATTCCAGACCTAGTCATACAAAACCATAGTTTTGTCATGAGTATTTTAAAAAACCAAATATAAAAAACCCCCTTGACATAGGGTAAACCTAGACATGTCTACTAATAATGGGTTCCCAATTAACAAATATCCACATGTGTAGATCATGTATGCTTGGCCAGAGACCCCGAAAATGGCCAATCAACCCTAGTTCAAAAAAAACTGTGACATTATGAACCACCTCCACCTTAGCCTCACCATCTAGCACCACCAAAAAGTGCTTTGAAGAAGTTTGAAACTCACTCAAAGCCCTAGCTTGCGGTATGTGGTGGGAGGCACCCCGAGTAGAGAGATTTTCTCCCCTTAGCCACCCATTGTTGTTCAGGGAGCTCATCTCTGGGATGGTAATGCCCTTCCATTTTTGAGTCGCTATAACTACACAAAACCCCTATTTGTGCATCCAATCTCCAACCGTCGGCCCCCAAGAACCTCACTGCATCTCACCATCGCTAGAAGAGGATTCACCTTTCAAAAAACAAAACCCCTTCTTCTGCATTCACCTTTACAAACTACCATTTTCACCATCCATCCTCACAGAGCCAACATTGATGTCATTTTTCCTTTGATTCCCTATCCAGTCTACCATAGAGCGACCATGGAAAAAAATGACACCTTGTGCCTAGAAACGGGATGCAAAACCCTAACCAAAGTTCTTGGAGATTTCAGACAACTCTGGTGCGCCATTTCATGTGTGTGTGTGTGTGTGTGTGTGTGTGTGTGTGTGTGTGTGTGTGTACATACATATATATATGTACATACATACATACATACACACACAAAGACATACACAAACACACATAATATATATACATATATATATACATATACATATATATATATATATATATATATTTATTTATTTATTTATATTGTTGGAATTATATGATGTGCCCAGTGACTGAGAGCAGGGTGAATCAGGAACCAATAAAACTTAATCCTTTTAATCCACAATTAGATTAACTTATTTGTTTGCATGCATAGAACTTGAAAGTAAAGAATCATACGCAACACATAACACAATATTTGGTTACCCAGAAACCTTCCAAAAAGAAAGTAAAACTGGGGTGGGGATGATACCCACAAGATTTAGTACTGTAGTATAAATTTAGCTTGTTAGAGCTTACAATGACCACTTATGATGGTCTGCCTTGTTAGGAGGATAGAAAGGACTGTAAGGTCCACCTTGTTAAAGGATTTTGTACAATACAATGAGTAATGTAACTATGTTAATAGATTTAGAGAAAGGACTTTTAGGTCCACCTTGTTAAAGGATTTTGCTAATCCACTTGTGAGAATGAACCAATTGATCATCTGCTCTGTGCAATTGTGATTGTTGAATAAGATCCTTCTAAATATAACTGGTCACCTGAATGTGATAGATGAGACTTTGTTGTCCTGAATACTTCTGCTCTTAATCAAACTGTCATTCACATGTCTTACTTATACATTTCATACATATTCATCATACATTCTCTTCTACATACATACATTTGGCTAAAAAAAAACTATCTTACATATATATCTTTATCCAAACAAATAACTCTACAAGTCGGCTTGCAATAGACAAAATGATATATATAACAATATATGCAAGGTCAGCTTCAAACTATCACTCGGCTCCAGAAGACTACTCGGGTGATAAACTGTCACTCAGGTGATACTGCAAATCACTTGGTTCATACTAATCACTCAGGTGATGCTGGTTACCGGGAAAAGTTGATCACTCAGGCAACACTGATCACTCGGGACTTGCATAATGCTTGCTAGCTTGGTCGACGCTAGATGAGTAAGTGTTTTGACACTAATTGACAATATGTCTTGCCATAAGGTCTACAATCTCCCCCTTGGGCATTAGTGACAAAAACACTTATCATTAAATTTTGTATCTGATATGTCAAAACTCCCCCTTACTGTCTGCTTGGGTTTTGACATTGTTTCTGCTGCTCGAGTCAAGTATTTATTTTTCACTGTTCCACTGTACATGTGTTTCCTCAATGATATTTTCCCTTTATTTTTAGTATAATGATATTTTCCCCCTTGTTTTTGACAAAAATGCCAAAAGTGATATTTACAAGGTTATTCCAAAATAAGATAGGAAATCATTGTGTACCTTGAAAATCTGAGACAATGTGTTGTCCCAATTTTCTTGTAGCGCCTTCATGATGTGCAATTCAATTTTTAGCTCTGCAGACAACTCTATCAATAGCTCTGCAACTGAGAAAGTATTGTCATGAATGAATTTCTTTGCATGTGTGATGTGTTTTTGCATTGCATCCATGTGTGGTAGTAGTTGCCTTTGTATAGCTGAAAGTGATTCTCTAGTTCTGGCTTCTTCTCTCAACAATTCAGCGTGAAGATCATTAAGATACTTGATCTTCATGAAGTGAGCTGAACTAGTGCTCGGGTCAAGTGCTAACTTCCTTTCACTTTCCTTCATGCCTGCATCAATCTAAACTATCTTGTTTTTAATCTCCATAGTAAATTTAGAGGTGTCACTTAACTTTACAAACAGTGCTACCACATTGGCTATTGTGGTTTCTAGAGTGTTGATTATATTTGTAAGTTGCACTTGGTCAATTGCAATCTTCTCTGCAATGTTTTCTAGAACCTTGTTCTCAAGTTTTCTTTCTGCTTTCTCAAGTAACTTCTCTTGACCATTCATAATGTGTTGAACTTGTGGAGAATGTCAACAAGTTGGTCCATTATTGAGTCACTTTCATTGACTTCAATTTGCAATGCATCTACAAATATGCCCTTGACATCTTCAAGTACTTTTTTCTTGTGCCTTTCCTTTCGGAGTTTCTGTTGTGTAGCTCTTTTCTTCCGAAGTTCTCTCAGAGTGTCCATTTGTTCTACAGATAAGCTGGATTGATCCCAATTTGGAATCACAATTTCTTCATCAAGATCTATCTCATCAGTATTTACTACCTTTTCTTTTCCTTTTGTCTTAGGACTTGGTGAAAGAACAATTTCCTTACCTTTACCTTCCTTATCCTTTTCCTCAGTATTAATTAGTTCATTGACCTTTTCAGTACCAATTTTTGAATCAATGTTAACTGATGGGTCAATACTAACAGTAGAAATATCTACCTTGTCCTTTTGTGACTTGGGTATGCTTGGCTCAGTAGTAAGTGGAGCCTGTTGCTCGGTTACTACTTGTTCATATGTGAATTATGCAACCTTGACCATGCTCGGAGATACTATATTATGAATAGGAGATTGGGGTAATGATGCCATTACCTCTAATGTAATATGCTCAACATTGGACTCTTCAATAGTCTGTACCTCGAGTAATGTATCATCATTTTCCTATTCTGGAGGGTCTGTACTCAGTATTTCTGCCTTATCAGTTTCTTCTTTTATCTCAAATATTGATTTCCACACTAATGTGGCACACTGAACTACATCTTCTATGTTTTTGTTCAATATTTGGAATGTCTTGAATCTGGGGGTGTGATTATTTTCATATTTACTTAGGGCTTATTTTACTTCTCTTCCCTTCATTGCAAGCATAATTTGTTTTAATTTATGTTACCTTATATCCTTTTCAGTTTGGACTGCACTAGACCAGGGAATAGAAACTGCCTTGAATAGGTCTTCATTCATATAGCTCTTTAACTCAGAGGGGTCATATTTCTACTTTGCCATTTTCTCAACTACTACTTCTTCAATCTTTTTCTTTTCTTCCTCAGTCCAAGAAGCATAATTAAGTGACTTCAAAGAACTCATAACTCTTCCATCTTTTAGTTCTTTGATTTTATAATCAAGTGTGGGTGTTGGTTTTGTGAAAACCACAATATCAGTTCCTTCAACATCATCCTCATCTTTACCTAATACAAGTTTTCTCCTTATTCGTCTTACGGTGATAATAGGGGTAGTGCCTTTTGCCTTTTGTTGTTTGGGTGTTGCCTTCCTCTTCTTCCGAGGAGGTTCAATATCAGTCTCTTCCTTATCTTCCTTAGGTTCAACATCCTCTATTTCAATTGTATCCTCTTTACTCTCAGAGATGGCAGGAGAGTCAGAGGTCTTGCCATACTTCTTCTTAAATGTATCAATCCTCTTCTTTCCTCTTTTCAATATATTGGGAATCTCAATCTCCAAAGATATCCCGCTCTTAGCTTCCTCATATGTTCCAAAGTAAGGTGTATTTGGATTTGTAGGTTCATTTACAAGAGCCTATATGATGTCTCTTGTGTCATATATGTTGACTTCATATGAGAGGGGCTTTACCCATGCAACCCTAGGCCTTACTTCTTGTATATAAACTTTATCACAATCAACTAGAAAATAAATTTCATCTTTGTAATCTTCTACTAGTTATTTGGGAATTTTGTACCTACTCTGCATCTTTTGTTTGAAATTCTCAAAGTATCCATCCATAATGCTATCAAAGTTATCTCCTAACTCAGCTATAAATTCATTAATCTGATGGATTATTGGTCTATCCCTCTTCCATGCTACTGTGCCCTTGGAGGGAAAGAACTTCTTAACATAAAAGAGTATGCAGATTAGAAGAGAACCAAACTTACATGAATTGGTCTTGGATACTCGGATGCTTTCCATATTCTTTCTCAATTGGATGAGTTGCAATTCTTCTAGGTCAAATACCAGACTCTTCTTCACCACTTTGTATGCTAGGTCAACAGCTTCACACGGAACACTATTGGGTCTGCTTGAACTGTATATCTTGTGGGCTATAACATGGATGCCAAACTTCAATTCCATGTTAGTTGCTCTATTAAGTCTCATGCCTCTGCCATCCCACTCAGCAAGAGTTAACTCAGCTAGGTCATCTTGGTTTAGGGTTTTGGTGTCTTTCAGATTTTCCAGCAAAGGGAACCCAGTGACATGGTGTATCATCTTCTTCATGATCATCTTCATAAGATGATCCAACCACAAGTGCATGTCATGGACACGGCTAAGAACATATCTCATCCAATTTACCTGGAAATTCCTTGGCATGTGCATGATGTGTGTCAAACCCTTTGTTTTGATGTACTTATGCTCGAGCTTCAAGCTCCCATCTGTACATAATTCATCATATGCTTTGTTCATCTCAATGGTTCCAAGCTCTTGTATGTTGAAATGATAGAAGCTTCATATTTCGTTAACTAGTAACACCTTCGGAGGAATTAGGGAATGAGCTCCCATTGGATCTATCCCTTTTGCAACCGTCGGATGAAGCTTAAACATTGCAGGATCACAAATTGCATTCCTTACCAACATCTCAGAACCTTTCTTGACTTTGTTGTTGGAAGTGGATGCCATATTGTTCGGATGAATTGATCAAACTTCGCTTTCAATCACAAATTCACACTTAATTGCAAAGGGCTCTGAATTGATCTATAAAATGTAAACAATAACCTTTACAACCCTTCATTTATAATAGATTTTCAACCATTAGAGTATTTCATTAAATGCTCTATACATAGTAGTTGGCATGACTTGGGTGTTTCTCCAAGAATCTCTCAGAAGCTCAGGTGAAACCAACTTTCCAATTTTCAATACTGCCCGACTTAGCTTGGTTAAGCCAAAGTAGCTCAGGTGTAACTAACATTATAACTCGGGTTGAACTCTAATATGTCCTCATGCATCAATATGTAGATATGGACCTTTAACTCATCTGGAACTGATGTGTGATGGCTTGTATTACACAGTTCCAGTCATTTCCTTATATTTTTATTTTGTAATGGTAGATCCGCCTAGCTCACTGTTTTGGGTACTAATAGATCCTTCATTGTTTTGATTTGAATTGTTAGTAGACTTCCTTACCCGTTGCTTTCTCATCTGAGTTCTGATTTCTGAGACTTTAGCTTTTCCATCTTCAAAACCAGTATGAAATTTTTCTTTGTTCATATAGTTCTTGCTTAGATGACCGAGTTGTTTGCACAAATAACATCTCTTAGTAGGATCCCTTTTTTCTGAAGTGAGTTTTCATACAATTTGCACCTATGTGCCCATATTCAGCACAATGACAACATTTGTACCATGTTTTGTAATCCCAACCAAAAATCGCCTTGGCTATTTGTTCAGCAAGATTCCACTTCTTAGTTCTGCACTTGGAAGATCTATGCCCTTGTTTGTTACACTTGTAACATTTTCCTTCAAACTTGGGTTTCTCTTTGCATTCACTAGCTCTATGTCCATGTTTGCTGCAACTATAGCATTTACCATTGAATTTTGACTTTCCATTGCTCCAACATTTATTTGATGTATGCCCTAACTTACCACAATGATTGCATGTAGGCTTGTTCTTTTGATCTCCTTGTTGTGAAGATTCACCTTGTTCAGTATAGCCTAAACTAGTCTGTCCATGATGTCTTAATTCTATTGCCTGATCCACGATAGCTTGTGAGTTCATCATAATTTTATTTGTTTTATTTTCAACATTGAGATAATTATACAGTATTTCATTATTTGTCCTTAGATTGACAACTTCTTGTGTTGCATTATTGAGTTGACTTACCAAATCAGCTTGCTGAAGTGACAAGTGTTGGATTTCTTTTTCTTTTTCTTCTAATCTTGTACTCAGCAGTATTTTATCTTCTTGTGCTATGTCTTTATCATTTTTTGCTTTGTTCTTTAGTTCCATGACTTCACATATTCTGATTGAATGAATTTCTTGTTCTCTTTTCAACTTTCTGACTTCTTCATGTAAAGTGAGATTCTTTGTAAGTGAGTCTTCAATTTCTGCATCAACTTCTTTAGAGCTTCTGTCTTTGCAAAAGTCTCCAATTATTTCTTCTATATATTTCTTGTCATTCATCTGTACTACTAATTCTTTTCTTCTTTTCAGGGAAAGAGAGAGTTGCTCCTTAAGTTGCTTGATCTGATCCATGGCCACTTTAAGATCTATCTTTTCATTTTCAATGGCTTTCTCCAGTCTGTATGTTTCCAGAGCCTCTGACCTTTTCTCAAGCTGTTAAAATTCTGATAAGAGAACCAGTACTTTAATACCAATTTTTGGAATTATATGATGTTCCTAGTGACTGAGAGTGGGGGGTGAATCAGGAACCAATAAAACTTAATTGTTTTAATCCGCAATTAGATTAACTTTTTTGTTTGCATGCATAGAACTTGAAAGTAAAGAATCATACACAACACATAACATAATATTTGGTTACCCATAAACCTTCCAAAAGAAAGTAAAATTGGGGTGGGGATGATACCCACAAGATTTAGTACAATAGTATAAATTTAGCCTGTTAGAGCTTACAATGACCACTTCTGATGGTCTGCCCTGTTAGGAGCATAGAAAGGACTATTAGGCCCACCTTGTTGAAGGATTTTTTACAATACAATGAGTAACGTAACTCTGTTAAGAGATTTAGAGAAAGGATTGTTAGGTCCACCTTGTTAAAGGATTTTTTTGATCCACCTGTGAGAATAAACCAGTTGATGATCTGCTCTGTGCAACTGTGATTGTTGAATAAGATCCTTCTGAATATAACTGGTCACCTGAATGTGATAGATGAGACTCTGCTATCCTGAATACTTCTGCTCTTAATCAAACTGCCATTCGCATGTCTTACTTATACATTCATACATAGTCACCATACATTCTCTTCTACATACATACATTTGGATAAAACAAAACTATCTTACATATATATATATATATATATATATATATATATATATATATATATCCAAACAAATAACTCTACAAGTCATCTTGCAATAGACAAAATGATATATATAACAATATATGAAAAGTCGGCTTCAAACTATCACTCGGGTCCAGAAGACTACTCGGGTGATAAACTATCACTCGGGCAATACTGCAAATCACTCTTGCCATACTTATCACTTAGCTGATGTTGGTTACTCAAGTAAAGTTGATCACACAGGCAACACTGATCACTCGGGACTTGCATAATGCTTGTTGGCTCGGTCGACACTAGATGACTAAGTGTTTTGACACTAATTGGCAATATGTCTTGCCATAAGGTCTACATGTATGTGTGTGTGTGTGTGT
>MU223423.1:3662515-3677366 GCA_018584345.1 Thuja plicata
TATTAATATTTAATATTATATTATATAAAAATATAATATATTTATATATTTATTATTATATTAATATAAATATATAATATGAGCTTATATAATATGGTGCTCTCGAAATGTTTGAACTCTCATGTCGTTGGGGCTAGGGTTTCCTCCATCTCTGCTAGTGTTAAGGTTTGATTTGCTCCTCTCCCAAGAAACAGCCACTCTGGTCTTATTATTGGGAATCTTGGACATCCTGGCATGGTTTTAGATGTAGGTTCGACAATACCCTTGGGAAAATGGTACTCTAGCGGCCTGTTGAATTAGAAAGACTTTGGGGGTTTCTTGGATGGAGAAACCTCCACCAAAAACCATGTTTCTCAGAATGGGTGGACCGCTAAACAGGTGCATTCACAGATAGCAGGGACGATGCATCTGGTGAAGCATTTGGCTAATGAGGAGATGTGGGCCTCTGAAATGGGTGTCAAGAAAAGTGATGGGGGTCATTGTAAGCGTGAAGACGAATGTAGGGAAAGCCACAAGAGGGGGGAAATGGGTGCAAAAGTTGGTCTAAGGTTTCATAACCAGACTGTGGGTGGTTTGGGGTTTCTTTAATCTGATCATCCAAGACTGTTGCAGTGGATCTAGATTTAGAAGCTGAGGAAATAACTTACAATGTTTCAGTTTTTTATACACTAGGTGTGATTAGGCATTTCAGGGGCTTATGACCTAGCTTACATGATCTCCATTCTTGGATCACAGAAAATTGGGATCCCATTATTGATGGGTCTATACAAATATACCCTATGGAAAAAGGGTTATTTATTGTTGTCTTTGAAAATGCTCGGGACACAAACAAGATCTTGTGTGAGCATTTTTGGAGTTGGGAGGAGATGTATTCTTTGATGTTGAAACCTTGGCATCCTGATTTTTGTCTAGCAATTGAAACTTTTGACAAGGTGCCATTGTGGGAAAGGCTTCCTAACCTTCCACTTCATCTCTAGTTTGAATTTATTTAGAAGTGGTTGGAAACTCGTTAGGGGATTTTCTAATGGTAGATAAGGATTTGTCAAATCACCTACATTCTAATTTTGCTCACATTTTGTTTGAAATAAATATGGTTGAAGGGCTTCTTGTTGCAATTTCAATTAAAACCTCAAAAGGTTGTTGGACTCAATCTCTAGACTACGAGGGTGTTCCTTTAAGATGTAGAAGATGTTTCCAAACAGGGTACATGGTTGCACAATGTGGCAAGGATAGAAGCACTAAGATGACATCTTGGTGGAAAGATGCCTCTCAACAACACTACACGGATGAGAAGAAGGTTGAGAAACAGAAAAAAAAATCTCTCAGGTTGTTGAGGAAATAGTGCAAGAGCCTCAAGGGTCACCCCCTACGGATGCTCTTCCAAATATACACAATGATAAGAAGGGTGTGACTAATAATGCAAAGGTTCTCTCTCAGGTCAATGGTGTAGGTACACCAGAGGGAAGAGAGAAATGCAGACATTTGGGGATCCTGGGTCCAAGAGATACGGAGCCAGTGAGTGGCATAATCCTAGATGAGGTATTTTCTATGGAGGAGACTGGATGAAATTCAATGGTCATATCTTCAGAATGGAAAAAGGAGGTGGAAAAACTTGAAGATGGGTGACAAACAGTGAAAGGGAAAATAGATCAGAAAAGGAAAACCTTTGATATGGTTCTTCACTCCCATTCTAAGGGGATGCCAAAAGTAAATCTTAATTTTCTGTGATGTTGGTTCTGGGGTTTTTTTGTTTTATGGTATACTTATCATCTTATATGAACTCTACAGGGGAGGTGGTACTGCTGGTGTTACTACTCTTGTTTCAGGGCAAGTTTCTCTTGGTTTGAATAAAATAAAATAAAATCACTATTACCGAGCAAAAAATAAATAAATATATAATACAAATAATATATCCCACTTCCTTAAGTAATCCTAATGTGGATAACACACATAGCTATGATAAGTTTGAGGATCATGCTTTAGACAGTGATGTCAATGAGGATAGGTCAAGATCTCTAACCTGAAAAAAAGATACTATTTCTGGAAAGAAAAAGGACAAGTTGATCCCATATGGAAGAGGTAAAATAGACAAGCCTGAAGATAGGAAGAGAAACACAAAGTCTAATATTTGGTGAACCAACCTCTAAAAGACTAGAGTTAAGTAGAAAACTACCCCAATGCTTCTATAAATTCAAGACTCCCAGTGAGGAGAAACAAAATTAATATTTTTAATGAAGTTTAGAACCATATCTTGGAATGTCTTGGGGTTAGAGACTCTAGATAGAAAATACATTGTTATGAGATTCCTCAACTTGGAGAATAACAAAGATTCAGTCCTTATTCAATAAGCTAAGGCTACAAGATTCATGCTTGAGGCCAATTTAAAAATTAGTTGGAAGTATTTCTTCTTAATTTACCACCAAACATGAAAAGGGCAGGGGTGAGGCTATCATTTTAACATCTAAGAAATATGCACAAGTTATCATTTAGTATGAGACATCCCCTTCCAATAGATTTGTATGGTGCATTCTTTCTATTGACAAAAAATATTTGGAATATGTTTTGTTTATGCTCCTAATGACCAGAGAGAGAGAGAGAGAGATGTAACTTGTGGAGTTGGCTATGTAGTCTTCCTGATATCCCATTGATTGTGGAGGTAATTTTAATATGATCAAAAATCAAATGGACAAATATGGTGGTGTTGATATGGAATGGAAGGGCAATGAGAAGCACTTTTGGTATAGGTTCAAATCTAATTTTAATCTATTTGATCTTATAAGGGAAAGAGGTATGATTGTAAAAGTGTTTGGTTTAGTTGGAGTATCTTCCAAAAGAAGTAAACAAGAACTTATTGTAGGCTTGACATATTTTATACTAATAGAGATTTTTTCAATATTGTTAACTCTAATCATACTAGTGAATTGGTAGAAGTTTATCCCTACACTCTTTCAGATCACCATCCTATTAGAACTACCATTACACTAATCAGTGATAATGAAGGTAGGACTATGAACCAAGGTAGTTTATCCTAAATAATTCTCTCCTGAGAGATGAAGATTGCAAAAATGTTATTTTTACCTTGAGAGAAAATGAAAAGTGGAACTCTATGACAAAAGTGAACTTGTAAAATGGAAGCACAATGTAAATGGATAAAGAACTTTGTTTCAGAGTATTAGGAAAAAGTATGACATGGGTAGAAGAAGAAAGGAGAACATCTTGCAGGAACAATTGCTAAGGGTTTACCTGGCTATTCAAGAGGACCCTGAGAATTATTAGCTTAGTTTGAACCTAGACATGGCCAAAAATGTCCTTAGAAAGTTACAACAAATTAAAATCTAAAGGGTAAGGATCGTGTCTAAACTTAATTGGGTCAACAATGGAGATTAAGGTATCGAGTTTTTCTTCAAATACCTCAAGGAAAAATAGTTGAGAGAGAAGATAGAAGCTATTAGTGGTGATGGAAATATAATTACTGATCAAGAGGTGATTAAAAGGAAATTTTACGTATTTTATAGGAATATCTTCACCTCAAAAGATGTTGTAGAAGTTAGTGGAATAGCTAGAGCACAGATACACAGAATTATTCCCAAGAAAATTGGTGATGTTGATTGTCTTTTCTTAAGAGAAGAAATCTCTGTCAAAGAAATTAAAGAAGCTATATGCTCTCTTAGCAATGGAAAAACTCCAATTGAGGATGGTCTCTCCATTGAATTCTACAAGGCTAACATAGATTGGATCATCATGGACTTGTTCTAGTTATACAAGGAAGTACTCAGCAAAGGGGCTCTTGGTAAGAATATCAATAAGTTTATTATCAAGTTCATCCCTAAACAAGGGGATAAGACCTTGATAAAGAATTTGAGACCTATTACACTGCTTAATGTATTATTAACTATTTTTTTTAATTTCATCTCAATTAGGAAGAGCTGGAACAACGTGTCCAACTAAAAGTGAGAGGTATACACTTATTTATGTAAGTTTTTGTTACTAAAAAATTAAAATGCTATTAAATGAACATTATATTTATGCAAATGTTTTAAAAAAAGAAAAGAATACACAAATTAATGATGCAATACCCAGTGCCTCTGCAAGTGCATGGAGGCAAAGATAAAGATGGAGAGATATGCATGTGCACGCATATGGATGAAGATCGAAACATGATGTCAAGCTACAATGCAAGAATGTTTCTTGAAAGTAGTGAGAAAAGGGAACAATGATCAACTAAAGGCAGCTACAACAATAGTGAAAATATTCCAAAATGATACAATGAGAAATTATCAAAGGCACAAATCAGACAAAAGTGCATAGAAGATCATGTCACGTCAGTAATGACATATGTTACCAAAGAGGATCTAGGTGACATATAAAGAATACAAATGCATCATAACAAAGATGAGATAGAGCTATCATGTTATGGATCAATGCATTTTTGTTGCATACCTTATTAATATTTGCCAAAAGGTTTTGGAAAAGATAACCAAAATGTCATGCCAAGGTTTGTGATTATGGAGACTAATCAATGATTAAAATCCATTGCAAAGCAATGTAATGCAGTGGAGAAGACAAATCCATGATGAGGTACAACTACCTATAGTACAACCCAAGTTTTTTGCAAAAAGTGTAGCGATCAAATGTGTTTGAGGGAAGTAGTATATACTGTCAGCACAATGAATATCAAAAGCTCTAGAACAAAGATATCCATGGTGAAACATGAGGCCATAATAGAGGGATGTTAATTCACATTCAAAACAAAGCTAAGATATATATGTTTGCTTCATAAATTTTAAAATCATTATGGTAGGCAACCTCAAAAGGAAGCAACAGTAGGACGCATTTTTATTGTTAAATAGGGATATCTTCTTTTGAAGAGTTTTCACTTTCATACATTTTCATTTGTGTAACAACATTTTATAAGAAAAATAGCAGTTGATAAAGACATCATCTCACTACAACAGAATAGGCAATTAGCGCCTAAAATAATGTTGGATTTTACTGCATTTTTGTGTCTAAAATGAGTAATTATACTGGTATAAAAGTCAGCGCTAAACTACATCCTATCTTCAATGCCATTTTTTGCGCCATATGTTGCACCAAATTTTGTGCTGAAAAAATTTGCTTCCTATTTTGCTTATGTTTTGACATAAAAAATAGCTTCTTTTTTATTCCAAATTGACACTAGGTTTTGCTTCCATTATGACGTCCTTTTTTGCCTCTAATTTTGCTTCCATTATGGGGTCATTTTTTGCTTCTGGTTTGGATTCTGATTTTTCTTATTGTGTTTCTTCTAGGTGTACTTTCAATTTTGCTTCCAGGTTTGCTTCTAATTTTGCTTCTATTTTTAATTTCAATTTTGTTTCTGATATTTCGTCACTTGTTGCATCTAGCTTTGATTCCATTTTTGTGTCTTTTATTGCTTCTAATATGAATTCTATCATTTCATCTTATGTTTCTTCTAAAATTGCTTCCATTATTACTTCTTTGTTTGCTACCTAAATTGCTTCCTAGATAACACCAAGTTTTGCCTCCAAGATTGTTTTTGGTTTGCTTCTAATTTGGCTTCTATTGTTGCTTCCTTTATTGCTTCTAAAAATGCTTCTTGTTTTTCTTCCATTTATTAATTTAATATGTTTTATTTCAATTAATTTAGTCATATATTTAGTGATATTAGAGAATGATAGAATCGAACCACCATCCTCCTCTTGTAAAGCAGATGCTCTTCCATTGAGCTAGTACCATTTAAAGAACAAGAGACGCAAAGTGTCAAAGTTCCAGCCAATAATGTAATGCATTTAGAGTTAAGATTAGGGGAAATTAATATGTTGCATTCTTTTAAAGCCAAACACTATAGGATTTGACTCCATTTTTTTACGCCTGTTTGGTGACATATCAACGAAAAATTGTCAGTTTAGCGACGAAACCTTGATTTTAATTTTGTCACGAAAGTTTTTTTTTGCTTTAATGACCACTCTATTTGACGTTGAAACAAAAACCCAGAATCGTTGGCCGGTGCCAAGGAAAATGATTGCGGTGCTCATTACAAAATTAACGTAAAAGACATTATTCGTTATTTTGTTGTTCATTATTTTGTGAAATAACGAAGCCATCGCTATTTTAAAAACACGAAAAATAAGTGTAGCGAAATAGTGATCCCATTTGAAATCCATAAAAAAACACATTGTTCACAATTTTTTTATTTGTTGATTTGTGAAATAGAGAAGCCATCGTTGTTTTGCAAAGACAAAAAAAAAAATATGGGTTTCGAAATAGCGAGCCCGTTTGAAATCGTTGAAAAAAAAATTAAACTTTTCACAAATTTCCGATGAGGTGGAGCAAACTTTCATTGCCATTACGAAAAAAAAAATGTCATGATTACAACAACCTCATCACAGATTTTTTGGTTTGTTGGGCTATTTACGTCGCAATTTCGATGAAACCCTATAGCTTTGAAAAAAAACCAGTATTCAAAAAAGATTATATAATCATATTTGGCAAATAAAACCCAAAAATTATAGAGCACTTACCATAGGTCACATGTAGACTGCCCTAATGTCCTAGTCCCGATGAATAATTGAAAATAAAATTCCTTTATAATTGAAAACATACCTTAATGGTTTCATCCTCTAAAATATTCAGGAAGTATGGATGCACAATCATCCGAGGTTTGAAAGCTCTTCTTCCAAGCTCCTTTGCTTTCCTTGCATTCTCTTGTTCACTTTGTGAAATAGAATCCTCTTCACATAATAAGGATCCTTAACCTCCTTATCCTTATCCTCTTCACCCTAAAATTTATCACTCCTCAATGCACTCGCTTTCCAAGTCAATTCAACTAGGTACTTTTCTTTCTACATAGATTTCACCCCACAGGTAAGAGTGTTGCCTTCTTCAATATTTTCTACTGGATCTATATTTATATCATTAGAAATCCCATCCTTAAATATAATTCTTGTCAAGCCTGATTCTTGATCGCAAATTACATGATTATTTTGTTGGTCCAACTGAGGGGGGGTGAATCAGACAAATAAAAACTTAAACACTTTAAACTGAACTCATGGATTCACTCGGTAAGTGGTGAATGAAGTAAATAAACAATTCACTAAATAACATAAGCAACAATCAATCATTCAAACTTAGCAACATCATATTAACTCATTAACACATGATATAACTTAGCTGACACTAGATTTAATGAGGAAACCCAATTTGGTAAAAACCTCTATGGTTCTTGTAACCCACAATAAAAATGTACCCTTCTGAAGTACGCTTGATTAAGAACTTATCTTGTTAAAGATTACAAACACATTTGCTAAATCCACTCAGTTAAGAGATTTCTCTGTTACAAATATTAATAAGCAACAGTAAACTTTAATCTATAAAAATTAGCAACTCACTATGCTTGTATCAGATCCTTTATGCTCAATTGAATACTGGCATCACATACTCCATTGATCTCTTTCTCATACTATAGATTCTTTAGTCTGTCTTTCTTTGTTCTGCTCGGTAAATGTTGTTCTTCAGCTTCTTTCCTTCTCTGTTCAATTTTCCAGTAGCCTTTTTACTTTGTGTAATTCTCATTCCTTATATAGACATATTTTTGCCTTTTAATCTCCTAAATTTTATTTTCCTTTGCGCTCAGTCGTTCGATCATCTTCTTCATATTTATCAACTCGGTAAACCATGTCACTTTTACCTCAGAACTTGTAACTTTTCTTGGAACTTTCATTTTCTTGTTTAACCACTTGATCTTCACCTTAGATATTCATATTGAATTTTCTCATTCATAGATCTTGTAAAAAACTTTATTTAATTAATTTCCTCATCTAACTCATCATCGCTTCACATTAAATTTGATTTCATCATCATTTGATATCAGTATACAGCACTCGGTAAAACTTGCTTTGCAACTTGGTAACTGGCTTCTTCACTACTCAGTGTCTAACTCGTTCTTAGTGCTCGGTGCTTAGTGCTCGATAACTGTAATTGATTTACATAACATTATACCAACAGACTTAGTCTAACTCGATAAGGTATCTCTTTCAGTCATAACTTAATTCATTGTAGTTCCCGACTTAATCAATCAAATGTACCGATTTGATAAAATAAAATATATAGTAGAAAATAACTATAACATCAATACTTCATCATTGTCTGATCTGTATTTTTCACCCATTTAACTTCTCCTCTTAAGATATGGTAACACAATAAAAATCAATTAATCAATTGCTTGACATCAATGACAAAACAACAACTTATTTAACCATTTCTACAATCATGATACTCGGTATCACTCAGTCTTCATCATCTCTATCATATATTCATCAGTTAATCAACAATCTCCCTCTTTGGCATTGATGGAAACCACTATAATAGTTTTATAGCAATTTATGATGGCAGCTCTCAAATACATAATTGTACTCCCTTTGAGTTGATATATTTGTTTCCACTTTGATATCTCTGGTTTGAATCTCCCTCTTGGATAAATCTTTTGTTTCTGTAACATACATTTTGAATCTCCTTCATGAATAAATATTTACAATTCATTATTCTCCCTCAATATCTCTCTGTAGATAAATTTCATCAATTCGTTATTCTCCCTCTTTGACAACAATGCCAAAAAGTCATACTCCTGAAAACTTGTTTCAGTAGTGGATTATACCTGCCATGTACTCATAAAACATTACATACAAAAACATTTTCACAACTTTAGGAATCACCTAAAGTTTTTCATACTAACATCAATTCAGAAATAGATATTCTAATGAAATATAGAATTGATGTAGCATGCCTCATGCTCCTTAGTGAACATTGGATAGGGGAAGAACCCCTAATTTACCTCTTAGATACTCAAAAGCATCTTTAGGTATTGGCTTTGTAAAGATATCAGCCAATTGTTCCTTTGAATTCACATATTCCAATTTCACATTCTTCTCTTGAACTTGCTCTCTCAAGTAGTGATACTTGATAAAAATGTTCTTGGTCTTTGAATGCATAACCGAGTTCTTTGATATGTTAATAGCACTTGTATTATCACAAAAAATAGTAACCAGATCTGTGATATCTTCTCGCATACCTTCAAGTAATTGCTTAATCCATATCATGTTTGAACAATTCATAGCAACAACAACATATTCAACCTCGACAGTAGACTGTGAACTACAAATTTGTTTCTTGCTCAGCCACATAACCAATCTTTCACCTAAAAATAATGTGCCTCCACTAGTACTTTTTTTGTCATCAACATTTCCAGCCCAATCTGCATCAGTGTATACTTGCAGATCAAAAGTACCTCCTTTCTTGTATAGTAAACCAAACTCTTTTGTGCCTTTCAGGTATCTCCAAATTCTTTTTACTGCATACATATGTGTATCCTTTGTATTAGAAGAAAATCTTGCAACAATTCCAACAACGTGTGCTATATCATGTTTGCTGTGAACAACATACTACAATTTACCAATCATGGATCGGTAAAGAGTATTATCCACCTTTTGTGTTTCATCCTCTTTAGATAAATTACATCCAGTAACCATCAGTGTTCCAACATGTTTGGAATCTTCCATATGAATTTTTTTAAGAATCTCTTTGATATACTTGGCTTGTGTAATATAGATTCCTCCAGTAACTTGTATTTGAAGACCTAGAAAGAACTTAATCTCTCCGATCATTGACATCACAAACTCTTTTCTCATTTCATTAGCAAATCCTTTACATAAAGTGTCATTGCCTCCAAATATAATATCAGCAACAAAAATTTCAGCAATCAAAACTTTATTGTCACTATCTCATTTCAAGTAAACAATATTGTTATCACTTGTTCTTTGAAATCCTATTTTGATTAGATAAGAGTGCAGTCTCTCATACCATGCTCAGGGTGCTTGTTTCAATCCATATAAAGTTTTATGTAACTTACATACCTTGTTCTTGTTTGTGTTCTCAATGAATCCTTCAGGTTTCTCAATGTATACTTCCTCTTCAAGTATCCCATTAAGAAATGAAGACTTAACATCCATCTGATATACCTTGAATCCTTTGTAAATAGCATATGCTAGAAGTATTCTAACGCCTTCCACTCTAGCAACAGGTGCAAAAGTCTCTCCATAGTCAATTCCTTCTTCTTGTGCATAACCTTTGCGAACCAATCTAGCTTTATTTCTGATAACTTCTCCATGCTCATTCAGTTTGTTTCTGAAAATCCATTTAGTACCAGTAACATTTTTGTCTTCGGGCTTGGGTACTAAATTCCATGTCTTGTTCTTCTTAATTTGATCATACTCTTCTTTCATTGCTTTCATATAATCCCCATTATCCAGTGCTTCCTTAACTTTCTTCGGCTCAAATGAAGATATCAAATATGTATTATCTCTAGCCTTGCTTATGGTCATCACTCTAGCTTCCTTATTTCTAATAATCTTGCTTGGGGAATGGTGCCTTCTCACATACTTTTCCAAAATAGGCTCAGTAGTTCTCGGTTCTTCAAAACCAACATTCAGTTGTGGAACTTATTGTTCATCTTCCTCCTCGGTAGGTGCTCTCGGTAAAGTTTCAGGTTCATCATGTTGTACATATACAAACTTCTCATAATCACTAGGTTCCTTCTTACAGTCTTCTTCATTGCTTTCTGCAAATTCATCAATTCTTACATTTGCACTTTCCACCATTTTGTTAGTAACCATGTTCAAACATTCGTAAGCTTTACTCTTTGTACAATATCCTAAGAATATCCCTTCATCTCCTTTTGAATCAAACTCACCTTCTCTAGAATCTTTTAGAATATAGAATTTTCTCCCAAAGATTTTAAAGTAAATAACATTAGGTTTGTGATCATACCAGATTTCATAAGGTGTCTTATTGGTACCTTTATTCATTTGTACTTGGTTCAATGTATGAACAATAGTACGCATAGCTTACCTCCAGAAGTTCTGTGAAACTCTTTTTTCAATCATCAGTATCCTAGCACAATCAACAATTGATCTATTTCTTCTCTCAGCAATCCCATTTTGATGTGGCTTCCTTGGTGCTGAAAACTGTCTCTTGATTCCATTCTCATTATAAAACAATGTAAAATCATCAAAAGTAAACTCACCTCCTCTGTCGGATCTCAGACATTTCAACTGTCTTCCTATTTCTTTTTCAGCTCGGGCCTTATACCACTTAAACATTTGAAATGCATCAAATTTTTCTTTTGAGAACATTACAAACACCATTCTTGAACAATCATCCATAAATAAAATAAAACATCTGTCTCCATAATAACTTTGAGTTCTCATCGGTCCACATAAATCAGTATGAACTAAATCCAAAATTCTATGTGTAACATAAGTCTTTCTTGCAAAACTAGATTTAGTCATCTTACCCATCTGGCATTCTCTGCACATAGCATTATCTAGTTTTTCAAGTCTCGGTAGTCCTCTCACTCACTTTGATTAAGTTGTCAAAATTAACATGACAAAGCCTTTTGTTCCATTACCAAACATCTTCAACTTTAGTAAATAGGCAATTCTTCATAGAAGTATCAAGATAAAATAGAATACCTTTAGATTGTTCTCCAATACCAATTAGATTACTCTTCTCATCAAATAATTTCACTCTCCCATACTGAAATTCTAGTCAGTGACCTGTATTGTTTAGTTGTACAACACTCAACAGATTATACTTTAATCCTTCAACCCAATAAACATCATCACATCTTGTGTTATTCAATAGAATTGTATATCCTTTTCCTTTCACAGGATATGGAGCATCATTACCAAATCTAACATAGCCTCCGTCATGCTTTTCCAAGGAAATAAACTTAAGTGTGTCACCAGTGATGTGATGTGAACAACCACTATCTATAATCCATGTTTCATTCTTACTTACTTGTGATATTAGGGTTATATGTTCTTCTTCATCAAAATCATCTTTTATAGCATCATAAACAACTTTTTTTTCCTCATCACTCTCAATAGAATCATCATCACTTTGTCCTTCATTAGAAATATAACAAGATTTCTTACCTTTGTTTTTGTAGTCTCTGTATCTCTTGAATCTGTTTTCTCTCTTATCCCTATCTTTCTTTTCCTCCTTATCATTCTCTTGACAGTTAGATGCAAAGTGACCAATTTATCACAATTAAAAAATTTCAAGGGTAACTTACCTCGGTATTTTCCTTTGCCTCTTTGTAACCTTCTAGCTAACAAAGCTTTAAATTCTCTTTCATTCTCATCACATTCAGTAAATAGCTCTTCAAGTCCTTTAGTCCAACTATAGAATTTCTCACTAGCGCTGCTCAAATAAGCATCTCTCGCAATAGCTTCCCTAGCCTTTCCAATCTTTAAAGTATACTTAAATGTGGATTCAATCTTAGAAATAGTAGGCACACTATTGTCAAATTCATTTATCTCAAATGCAGTTAACTTACCAATAGTAGCATCTAGTGAAATAGTAATCTGGGGTATAGATCTTAGCTCTTGTATAGCAAACACACGAATGGCATAAATCGGTAGTAGAGTTCTCAACTTGTTGTTTGTAACATCATCCTTTGTTATGATACCACAATCTCCTCTGATAGAATGAACAGTCTCCTTAAGTCTTGTACTATATTGTATTATGTTCTCTCCTTCCTTCATCCTCATAGAGTCAATTTTTTCTCTCAAGGTTTCTGCTTTAGCCTTCTAAACATGATTATCTCCACCATAGGTCAAAAAAATCTTATCCCACATCTATTTTGCAGTAGTACAACCATCAATCTCATAATATTCATGGCCGGTAAGTGTAGAAGTAATTTCAATCATGACTTGTGTGTGTTCATGTTTCTGTCTTCGCTCACTGATAGTCAAAGGTGCAGTAGTCAATGCTACATACTCATTCTCAAGATAGTAAGGTGCATACTCTCCTACTCCAGACACATGCAACCTCATTCTACTTTTCCATGTAGATAAATGATCCCTATTCAGCTTTGGTGCTTCCCTCTTATACATCTTTAGATCTTAATTCAAGTCCATTAAACTTATCACTTCAGAGTAACAAAGCTCTGATACCAATTATTGGTCCCAGTGAGAGGGGGTGAATCAGACAAATCAAACTTAAAATCTTAAAACTAAACTCGTTGATTCACTCGATAAGTACTAAATACAGTAAATAACCAATTCACCAAATGACATAAGCAACAATCAATCATTCAAACTTAGCAACATCAAATTAACTCATTAGCACATGATATAACTTAGTTGACACCACATTTAATGAGGAAACCCAATTTGAGAAAAATCTCTATGGGAATTATAACCCATAATAAAAAAAAATGTACCCCTTTGAAGAACGCTCGGTTAAGAACTTATCCTGTTAAAGATTACAAACACATTTGCTAAATGTGACCCTGTTAGGGGATTTACCTTAGATATGTTAAGATCTTCATTCTATTAGGAGTGGTATTGTTAGAGGTATTCAAACACTCTTTTGGAGTGTCACCAAAGTATAGGTTTTACAAATAGGATGGTTAAATCCTCTCGGTTAAGAGATTTCTTTGTTACAAATATTAATAAGCAATAGTAAACTTTGATCTGTGAAAATTAGCAGCTCACTATGCTTATATCAGATCCTTTATGCTCAATTGAATACCGACATCACATACTCCATTGATCTCTTTCTTAGACTGTAGATTCTTTAATCTATCTCTCTCTATTATGTTCGGTACATGTTGTTATTAATATTATTTCCTTCTCTGTTCAATTCGTCAGTAGCCTTTTTACTCTGTGTAATTCTCATTCCTTATATAGACATACTTTTGCCTCTTAATCTCCTTAATTTGATTTTCCTTCCTTTGTGCTCAGTCATTTGATCATCTTCTTCTTATTTCTCAACTTGGTAAACCATGCCACTTTTATCTCGGAACTTTTAACTTTTCTTGGAACTTTCATTTTCCTGTTTAACCGCTTGATCTTCGCCTGAGATCTTCATATTGAATTTTCTCATTCATAGATCTTGTAACAAACTTTATTTAATTCATTTCCTCATCCAACTCATCATTGCTTTGCATTAAATTCGATTTCATCATCATTTAATATCAGTATATTGTACTCGATAAAACTTTCTTTGCAACTCGATAACTGACTTCTTCACTACTCGGTGTCTAACTCATTCTCAGTGCTTGATACTCGGTAACTGTAACCAATTCACATAACATTTTACCAACTGACTCAGTCTAACTTGGTAAAATATCTCTTTCAGTCATAACTTAATTCATTGCAGTTCCTGACTTGATCAATCAAATGTACCAATTTAATAAGATTAATTATATAGTAGAAAACAATTATAAAATGATTACTTCATCATTGTCTGGTCTATATTTGTCACCCATTTAACTTATCCTCTTAAGAAATGGTAACACAATAAAAATCAATTAATCAATTGCTTGACATCAATGACAAAACAACAGTTGATCTAACAATTTTTATAATCATGATACTCGGTATTGTGTGCTAAAAATGTGTCACACTTCTATGAATCATTGTATCCAAGATTGCTCAAGAATGAGATCTCGAATGGAAACTCATAACTCTCTATTCATGGAGTACAAGGGTTTGTAATGGAGGCCCTCAGATTTACCTAGTTTGTGCCCATGCAAGTACACCATAAAACAAGAGATTCAAATAGAAAAAACAAGAATGCTAGTCTCCATGATCATCAAGTATGCATGCAAATGAAAATGGAAGTTATTCTATATGATAACAATGTAAGAGAGGAAATTAATCTATATGATAACAATGCATGAAAGGAAATTAATCTATATGATAACAATGCATGATTATTCTATGAAAGGAAATACAAATACAAGATTAATCTATGAAAGGAAACATGAATCTAATCTAACATGCAA
>MU223423.1:3680342-3696015 GCA_018584345.1 Thuja plicata
TATATATATATGTGTGTGTGGATGAAATTCAATCGTAGCACAAATGACAACTTGATATGATTAATTGTCTTATTACTAAAATTATCGACATACAAAAATAATGGGAAATAAGACAGTATCCATTAATAATTTTCAAAAAAAAACTTTAATCATCAAACATCCTAGGTTTATGAAATTACTACCCAAGAGATGTCAACATTTATTCATATATTTCTTACGAATTCACATTATATGCAAAATAATTAAGCAAGTAGTAACACTATGATATGACAATGAATAAACAAGTCAACAATCAAGTAGTATAGACTAATAATAAGATACATTTTATATGACAATGACTATACTTGCAATTACTTTCACTCAAACTTAAGTTAGGCTAACAACTAAAATAAATGATGAGCCTTGTAAACATAATCCATTATATAAGAATATATAATCTACAATGGAATACTACATCATTCTTTGCAACTAAGTTTTAATAATACAGTGATTCAATATAATCTAGTAGTGAGAGCGTTGCTAATGTTTAGAATCACTACTCTTTATCTAAACAAGTTGTACATTATATTTTGATAATTAACCATTTTAAGCTCTAATCAACTCTTAATTTTTTCAATGTACTATACAATAAATCTTTAGGAGACAACAATAAAAAAAGTTTTTCATCATAAAAATATTTCACAATCTATAATGTAAGTGATCTTTATGCTAAAAGTTTACATATACTCTCATTACATGCTAAAATTTTGTAAAGAATTATTGAGGTTAACATTTGTGTCTCAAAAACACAATCAAATACTTCTTTGTTTCCTTCTTTTAGCAATTCTAGGCTGAGTGGTCAACAACTAAAGATCAAACTAGATCTAACTAAACATAAATATACAATGTGGCAATTTAAAAACCAACTTATATTATTTTATACCTAATTTGATTTATAATTTATTTATAATCTGATCTATTTCTAAATGGACAAAGTAATTATGCCCTCCCAATCAGTCTAATTCAGTCTATTTCTAAATGGACAGACTAATCTAATTAAAGAAGCTAATTGGGTCCCTCCCTATCTAGCATTCCTTCACCATTTTATAGACACCCACAACACCTTCGAACCATTTATACTCTTTTGGAACTTGAACAAAAAGTCCACTTTCTTTAGTGTTCTCTTTTGAGCTTTCACTAATGTTGTAATTTGTACTATTCTTTTGGAGGTTTGGTTGAGTCAGTGAAATATTTGGAAAATTTTAATGGCTCCTTGTCTTTTTTTCATCTCTTGTACTTCTATACATTGTCTTATGGACAAGCACTAGGCATTTTTCATTGCACTCACATACCATGTATTGTTTTTAGTCCCTTTGATCATTTATGGACCTCAATATGTAAATTTATTTCATCAAAGTTTATAAATTTGAACCCTAGTGAAATCTGTGTGTTGTTATGTAACGAGAATTCCTTTAAATTGTATAGTAGAAAAAAAAATGCTAAGACATATACAAAAATTGGAGTTCATAGGCCAAAAATGACCACCCAACTAATTGAACATCTCAAAGCTTGGTTGTTCACACCAACCAGACACCAGTACTAGGTAGTAGTTGGGTTTTTCAATGGGACATTGGCTCGAATTGACTAGAATATAGCATGAAACACATCGATGGGAACAAATAGTGTCTAAATCATTATACTTGGAGCAAGATTTCTAAATGTGGTGAAAATCACTTACAGTCATTGTCCCTTGGTTGATTTTCCCTTTCTGAGTGACCTTGGCTCTCACTCTAGCTTTCCTCCTACCAAATAATTCCTAGTCTTCCTCCTTGACTCAATGACCTTGCAACACTCCTCCACTGAAGTCTCGTAACTCTCCACTCAGGGGCTAGATGTAGTGGTTCTTGGTGCAATTCTCCAGTTAGGGTCTCAGTGCAGTATGCTATGTCGTGCTCCTACATCCATGCCAATATTCAAAATATATATGAAAGAATGGTTTACTAAAGTACTCCTTAATCCAAATGAGTCATTTTTTTGTAATCAAATGTGTTAGGAGAATTTAAAAATATATTCACTCTAGTTGATATTAACACATGTAAAGCATGCTAAAGGCACTTCGGAGATATGCTATCACATAAAGAAGATTTTTACGGTGATGTTCAATGTCTTGATCCAAGAAGGTAGGAAAACATAGATGCATTGGTACAAAAGGTTCCATTCAACTTGGAGGAAATGAATAATTACCTAACGGGCTAATGTGAGATTGGACCAAGTTTATATTCAATGACCCTTTTAAAGATCATCTAAATATTCATTTCTAATGACAATGCACAAAATGATGTGTAATAGATCTAAGGTGAGGCTCAAAGAGCCTCGTCTTTTGAAACTATTAACCAAAGAAATTCTAAGAACAAAATATGAAAGAGACGGAGAATAAGGAAACTTGTATTATTAGGAAGGAGGAGATTTGACTTGAAGAATAAGGCAACTTGTAACTCTTTGTTTGTATCATCCAATCTAGATTCTACATTGTAAGTATTGTTCATATCATCATCATCATCATCATCATTGTTATCAATTTTGATAATGTCATCATCCACACAGATATCATCTTCACGAACATTAACTCCTACATCGTCATGATCTAGTTCCTCTTCTTCGTCATCTTCACCAGGCACATCATTAACTAACTATTAATCTTGATCATCATCTACATCATCTTCTAGTTCTTTGATATCTTCTTCTTCCACCAATAGGTTTTAGGGGTTAATTTGACTTGGTTTTAGCATTAGAGTGACAAACCTTGTGGTTTATGTTCCATAAACAAAATATACTCATATTTTTAGATTCCTATTATCACCTTCATATTCATTGATATTTTTAAAGATCATCTAAATATTCATTTCTAATGAAAATTCACAAACTGATGTGTAATAGATCCAAGGTGAGGCTCAGAGAGCCTCATCTTTTGAAACCATTAACCAAAGATATGATAAGAACAATATATGAAAGATACAAAGAATAAGGTAACTTGTATTATTAGGAAGGACAAGATGCCTTTATATAGGATGACCTCATGTTTGATTCTCAAAACCATCCTATATCATCAATGCATGCATCTAGGCTAACCATGTCAAGTTTCACTCCCTACATGCACAAATTGAAAAAAAAATGTTGGCCCCATTCACATGTCACTATGTGGGGTCAACATGAGGAAACACCAATTTTTTTGGGAATGAAAAACCAAATATATGAGAAAATAATATCTAATCATAAATAGGCATAGAGTAATTAGGATTTGATCATATGGAAATTTCTAGGAGAGCTACAATAGTTTTAGCATCATAAATTAACAACATTAAAAAGTGCATCATGAATTAATTATGTAAAGGCATAAAAAATTAAAAAATCATAAATTAATTATGTAATGGCATAAAAATTAAAAATATCATGAATTAATTATGTAACCATATAATTCTATAAAGAAATCAATATCAAATAGATAATATGATCACATAACTCATACATTTGAATGTCATTGATCTTCTTCTTCATCCAACTCTGTGTCTATATCATCCAATCTAGATTCGACATCGTAAGGATTGGTCATATCATCATCATCGTCACTAATATCAGTTTGATAATGTCATCATCCACACGGATATCACCTTCATGAACATTAACTCCTACATCATCATGATCTAGTTCCTCTTCTTCGACATCTTCGTTAGGCACATCATCAACTAACTATTGATCCTGATCATCATCTACATCATCTTCTAGTTCTTTGATTTATTATTCTTCAAACAATAGGTGTTAGGGGTTAATTTGACTTGGTTTTAGCATTAGAGTGACAAACCTTGTGGTTTAGGTTCCATAAAAAAATTAACTCATTTTTTAAGCTCCCTATTATCATCTTTATATTCATTGATATTTTTAAAGATCATCTAAATATTCATTGCTAATGAAAATGCGAAAAATAATGTATAATAGATCAAATGTGAGGCTTAGAGAGCCTTGTCTTTTGAAACCATTAAGAAAAGAAATGCTAAGAACAATATATGAAAGAGATGAAGAATAAGGCAACTTGTATTATTAGGAAGGACGAGATGACCTTATATAGCATGACCTCATGTTTGAGTCTCAAAACCCTCCCATATTGACAACGCATGTGTATAGGATAACCATGTCAAGTTTTACTCCATACATGTACAAATTGAAAATAATTCAATGTTGGCCTCATTCACATGTCACTTCTGGGTCAACATGAGGAAATGCCAATTTTTTTGGGAATGAAATAAAAAAAGATATGAGAAAATAATATTTAATCATAAATAGTCATAGAGTAATTAGGATTTGATCATATGGAAATTTATAGGAGAGCTACAATAGTTGTACATCATAAATTAATAACATTAAAATGTGCATCATGAATTAATTATGTAATGGTATAAAAATTAAAAATATCATGAATTAATTATGTAATGGCATAAAAATCGAAAACATCATGAATTAATTATGTAACCATATAATTCAAATATAATACTACCAAGAAATCAATATCAAATAGATAATATAATCACATAACTCATACATTTGAATGCCATTGATCTTCTTCTTCATCCAACTCTCTGTCTGAATCATCCAATCTAGATTCGACATTGTAAGGATTGCTCATATCATCGTCATCATCACTAATATCATTTTGATAATGTCATCATCCACATGGATATCATCTTCATGAACATTAACTCCTACATCATCATGATCTAGTTCCTCTTCTTTGACATCTTCATCATGCACATCATCAACTAACTGTCGATCTTGTTCATCATCTACATCATCTTCTAGTTCTTTAGTATCTTCTTCTTCCACCAAATTATACTTTATTGACCTTCCTCTTGGATCATGTGTAACAACAAATGACCAACCCAGTTTACCTGGAACCTCTCAGTAAAATACCTTCTCACATTGGCTTGGAAGAACACAGGGCTCATTTCCAGCTCGTTTGATTGACCTTATATTAACCATGGTAAATCCATTATCATGTTCAATAACAATTATCTCCTGATCATTTTCATTCAATCGTATCTTGTACCATTGGATGATGAACATAACTAATTTGAAAGACTTAAAATTGTACTCAAGTATATCATCCAAAATCCCATAATATTGATTTTCTTAGACTTCTAGATGTATGTCGCTTCTAGATGAAACAATAGTCACCTCAAAGACTGCAGTTATCCCAAAATCACAAGTTTTCTTTGTGTCATCCAACTTTTTGGTTTGAAATTTATGACCATTGCACCACATAACTTTGTGGTTTTTCACCTACAATATGTCAAACATATAAAAATTATTGCATTGTTAGTTGATAAACATATTTATTCTTAGATGAATGTATGCAAAGAAAAAACTCAACATAGATATACATAAATATAATTAAAAATAATTAAATAATATGGGTGACTAATATATTTATATGTACCTGTTTATCTCTTAAATTATGTGCTAAATCAATTTACCTTGGTGTAACATTGGAATCTCCATTGTGATGAGCTTCTTTAACCAATGAAGTCACACCTTCCCATGCTAATGCACAACCAAATTGTTGACATAATTTAATCCATAATGTCATCCAATCAGGATTGTTTGTGATGTACAAATGTAGTGCATCCCACTCTCAAGCAACTATATAAAAAAAAAATTTGAAATTCATAAACAACGTATAATTAGTTAATTACCACGATATACAACCTTAATTTACTGATATACCTAAAAACCTAACATCCCACTACCAATGATCACTTCGAGAGTTTGACAACAAAGCTTGGCATAGTTTGAGAACTTTCCAATATATTTGTTGAAACCTTAAATTTTCAACATAATTTTGACCATATATATGAAATTTAATACCTTTTCCTAGTGAACCATTTTAGTCATCACCAAACTTTTGCAAAGTTACTGAAGTTTTCTTATGAAGTTTTACCACAATAGTAGCCCAAATAGAATTCTCATCTTTGCCCAAAATATTTACATACATCAGAACGTGAATGTCATGAAGCATATTTATTCTAATATCATATTGCAGGTTATATAAAAATACCTCATAAAATACCTGACAGAAATCTTCTACGATCCATTAAAAAAACAAGTAAGAGAGGCACATATAACGTTGGTTCATACATTTTATGATGTTTCAAAGACGGAAAACAAGGGTTTTGAAATAACAAAGTCATCGCTATTTCACAAAGACAGAAAGTAAGGGTTGTGATATAGAGAACCTATCGTTGTTTTTCAAAGACAAAAAACAAGAGTTGCAAAATGGCGAACCCATCGTTGTTTCACAAAGGACAAAAAGTAAGTGTTTCAAAACAGTGAAGTCGTTTCCATTTTGCAAAGAGCATATTTACCACTTGTGAATTGGAGAAATGGTTTCCATTTCAAGGATATGAATAAAGATATTTATGATGTGGCAAAAGAGGTACTAAAATGAGTTGGTCATCATTTCGCTAGAGTGACAAAACACACGTGTCTAAGTGCAATGGGAAACAAATGGTTATGAGCTCAAAATTAAAAGAGCTAGAGCATGAATTAAAACAACATAAGTGATAATAAAACTTAATGAATTTGCTGAGATGAAAGTGAAGTGGTGAGAAGTATGTCGTCAGCTACAAAAGGCTTGGAAGAAATTGGTAAGTTAATCTTTCTACTTGCATCCCGAATTTTATTTTCTAAAATGCCTAAGAGAAAGGTTAAAGAGGAAGAAAAGGGTGAGGTATAGAAAGTCCCTTTACAAAAATCCCTCATAGATGCATTGTCTAGGTATACTGATACTAGAAGAAAGGTCCTTTTCATAGATATATGGTCTAAATGTAGAGATGCTAATATACCACATACCAGTAGATCCTTGTTTTGGTATTTCTACAGTAATAGGGATGAGAAAGTGCCTAGGTCTAACCCCTGGAAGCTTGACCTAGCAAAAGTTATTATGCCAAATGTGTTCATAGATGTTGAGCTTATTGATCAGTTGACCCATAATTATAAACAAGAAACCAAAATGATTAGAGGGGTAGACGAAAACCCAATCCTCATTGTTTCTAAATCATGTATCACTGAATGTTTTGGTTTGAACAAGCAAGAACTTACCAGAATTGACAGGGGGGGTACCCAGTGGAATATGAAAGGATGGTAAAGACCATGAGGCTACGAGAGGTAGTCTATTTCAGGAAGAGGGGACATAATAACAAACGAATGATGGAGACTGGTAAGGCTCTATTTCCTACACTAGAATTTATGGATTTCTTTAAGAAAACATATCACAGGTGGTGCCAATTTTATGATGATGGTAATAGATCCAGAATGCCAATAGATTTGATGTATATGTCATTGAGAATTCAGAATCCCAATGTCAACCTAGAATTTGATATTGCAAATGAGATTGAAAGGATTTTACATAACTAGTTAATCCACTGGAAGACTAGTAGAATTTTTAAAAATTATTCTTTGTTGCGCCATCTAATATTGTTCCAAAATAGAAATGTGTTTAGACACTCCATGAAAGTGACCATGGTGGATGATCTAGGAAGCAGACTCTCAGTTCAGCTACGACGCATGGTGCAGGATAAAAAAAAAGTAGATTGTAATTATAAGACTTTTCATGACTCATTTGTTGTGTGTATATTGAGAGCACTTAGGTTGTAGATGAAAAGGATTTATCTTAAGATAAGGGTTATGTTGAGACCATTGGAACATAATCCTGAGAAGGGTTACACCCATAATTTTTCTGACTATAATTATAAGAGTAATCACACTCTTATTAAATGTTATGGGTGCAAGTAGGCCCCTTATAAACTTCCAATTTTTGTTTCTAATAGATTTGCTTTCTAGAGTTTATTTGGCAGTTGATGTGGTTCAAAATGGAAGTAAATGGACCAAGTAAAAAGAGAACTTCCATGCCCCATGTGCCCATATTGGCAAGGGTTTTCTATTGGTTCTAGTTCTATTGAAAAAGTTCAAAGTTATTTAAATGAAGCATATAATTTTCTAGATGGAAAGGAAACAACCTATGACCCTGAAGGTCACATTAAGTCCTTCATCAAATAATTTAAACATCAAATATACATAATTGAAGATATTGCCCAAAATTGTCTGAATCCTTCAGATGTCATTCAAAAATGGAAAAAATGGAACATATTGAAGAAGTTAGAAGATGAAAGATAGCAGAAGGGATTGCCATGGTTTCACCATGATCAGACCAATGAGATAATAAGAATAGAATTGTGTTTGAGAGATTTTGATAAATTATTTGGAAAATCTACAAGTGATGTTCCACGAGAGGTTAAGCCTTATCCTCCTAAAAGGCATAAAAAGTTAATTATTCATTATTCATATTTTGATGATACAACATATCCCCCTCCTCCTAAAAAGAAAAATCAAGAATAATTGACACCTATTGTGCCCCATGATGACTCACAAGGAGAATGAGATATTAAAGAGGTTGCTAGTGCACTCAGAGCACTTGGTAATGATGAAGAATTGGACATTCTTGTTCTCCATTGGTATTTTAGGAGGAAGTTCATGGTCATAATGCTTAGTTTCAGGAAGAAGAGGAACCTATTAATTTTATGGATGAAAAGGAAGCTATATCAACAAGATTTATGGAGGATGCAAATTTTACGGAAACTTGGGAATTTAAGGATTTTTTGATACAGATGAAAAAGAATTTTTTTGAAGAAAGGATGCAATTAAATATGATGGGAGTGGAAGGGTCAAACCATGAGCAATTCATTCAAGAAACACTCAAGGATCTTAATCTTGATGAGATAAATTGCACCTTGGAGGAAGCCAGTGAGATGGTAAAGAAGAGTGACATGTTGATTGTTCCAGGACTTACCCTTCAACATTTATTTCTTTTAGACCAAGTCATAAAACAAGATGACCCTAGATTTGTTGCCGAATTTGATATTGATGAAAAGATAGTTGCATCAAGGTATAACCCCAAGACTAAGACTTTGGCTACATGGGCGAGTTTGAAGGGCCCTCATAAGCCCAAAATTATTGAAATTATGAAGGGAAATGATGGAATTGAAACAAATAAAACAATAGAGAACACTAATCCCTTGGTATTAGCTTCATACTTAATGCATAGGGAAATGTTTAACAAAGGTCAGGTGAAGCACATGAAGGTGCAACTAGAGAAGGCTCGAAACTGGGAAATGGATCCAAAAATGATAAGTGAATGTTCAAAGTAGCAATTATAATACATCAAAGGTTGCAACATACACTCTAAGGAATTGATCAATCATGAAGGATGCACCCACTATTGGGCATAAGTGTGTGCTTGTTTTACTAGTCTAAAAATCATCAATGAGCCAGACATTTGAAGAACTGCAAATACACAATGAAGTCTCATGAAAGTATTTGCAATGTAATAACAATGATCTTTGTGGTGAATATAGAAAGATTCTTAGAAGCAACACTGTGAGACTAGCTTGGTGATAATAATAACAATGTAGTGTTACATGAATGCTTTAATTTTACCAGGAAAGCATGAAGATCAGTAAAATGGTCACTGTTAATACAAAGAGGAACATAAAAGAAAAGATAGTGATTACTAGCTTTACAAGACAATCACATAGTGAACTAGACAGGGTTACTATTAAAGAGTAAATAATTGTTATAAAGATAAGACTCACCATATTGAAAAATTGTGAGGAGCTGAGAAGTCCAAGGTTGTGTGGACTGTAAGATCAAATGAAAATGTTTGTTGTTATAAAGGGGCCAAAAGATAGTATAAATATATGATGACTGTTGTGACATGTAAAGAGTAGTCCTGAGTAAATAAAATGAAATAAAAGTTTTTAATGGTGGCAAGAGTGTTTCAAATATATTATGGACACCATCCAAAGAAGCAACAAGGGGTATGTAATAGTAATGACAGTATTAACTACTAACAAGAAAATGGTAAATTGGTCACAATACAAGACAATGGTAACATTCATGAGGCAAAAGGAAAGTACATGATCAAAATTAGTGAGAATATCTCCAATACCATTATTTCTAAAGTCCATGGTAGTGTTATGAAGAAAAGATGACAATACATGGAGGTCTCCTTATATTTATTGACTTTAACATGAGTTCTTAAATGTTAACATTGTTTTAAAGGAAAGATTTATTTGAATTGTTTTATTATTATTACTGAACAATGCAAAATCATATATAAAATTTCAATTTGTTTTGAACACAAAAATATGATATAGCATGATATTATAGTTCTTAATTTACTGAGATTGGACAAACAATTCTAGTTCTTCCTCCAAATTTTGCCAATATTGTGACCACCATGAAACAATTTGTTGAGATCAGACAAATAAAAAAATATTACAAAATAAAACATCTTCATCCATAGCCAAACTCCAATTCTATGATAAAAAATTTAAGAAAAGATAATGTCAATAGTATGCATACCTTGTGTTTACGAGAAAAATCTTCAAGATGTGTCCTAAAGGTAGAAAATTTCTCCTTCAAAATATCAGTTCATATTTTAGGGCATTATCTCCAAGTTGCTTGTATTTATTATGTAGATTAGAAAATTATGAATGACTAGATGCTAGAAATCACTGCCGATACAAAAATAATCAATTACATTTGAAGTTACATGCAAAACAAAGAATATGGTCATTGTATTTAGTTAAAAACCCTTTGTACATGATATTTAGTTAAAACCCCTTTGTACATGATATGTAAACATATTCTAGACATAAAATAAATACAAAAGTGGTAGCAACAGTTTGAAGCCCTGATCTTCTTGGTTGACACCTCATTTTTGACCCCTAACTTAACAATTCAAGGAAGATTAAATAAATCTGGGTGCTTTAACCAAACAATGACTAAAATACATCGAAGGATGAAAAATTCTCTTACACAACATAAAGTAAACTTTATCATACCCAAAAAGATAACATGGAGGAGCTAGGTGATTTTAGACCTATTTATCTATGTAATACAATTTATGAGATACTATATAAAGCCCTTGCTAATAGAATTAAAAGATTTTTGCCTTATATTATTTCAGAAGGGAAGATTGAGCTTGTTCTTGGTAGATCTATTTTTGATGGCATTATCATAGTACATGAAATAATACACTTTGTACAACATAACAAAGATCCAAGTATGATGATTAAACTAGCTATTCAGAATGCATGCGATTGAGTAGACCGAAGATTCTTGTGTAAATGTCTTAAAGAATTTGGTTTGTATAGACAATGAATAAATATCATTTTTAGTTGTATATCTACCCCTAAGACATCCTTACTTTTTAATGGTACACTGATGGTTTTTTTGATATATCTTGGGGATTGAGGCAAGGGGATCCCATCTCTCCCTTTATTTTTATTATTATGGATGAAGCTTTTGGTAGAACAATCTCGAAGGAAAATCAACAAGGTCTTATTTCAGGTATCAAAGTTACATAAGGGGTACCTAACATCACACATCAACAATTCATCGATGATATCATTTTTCCTAAAAAAAAGTGCTAAATTTGAAGCCAATAACTATAAAGAAATACTAATCCAATATATGAAAGCCTCGGGTCAAAGGGATAATGATGATAAATCCTAAGTTTTTTTATAAACACTAATGAGAGGCTAGAGGATGAAATATGCAAGATTCTAGGTTTTAAGAAAGGAGTGTTTCCTTGTAGATACTTGGGAATGTCCCTAGACAAAGGTAGTAGAGTAAACAAATTATGGGAGCCCATTTCTAAAAATATGGATATGAGAATGGAAAGTTGGAAGGGGAAATGGTTAAAAAATGTGGGTTGAGCTACTATGCTTAATTCGGTACTATCAACTATTCCAACATACCAGATGTCATGCTTACCCCTCACACAAGGAGCAAAAGAAAAATTGGAAAAAAAGTTGAGGACCTTTTTTTGTTAAGGGGTATCAAAAAATAAGAAAATGGTTTTAATCAAATGGGATAAGATTTGTAGACCTCTCAAAGGAAATGGATTAGGTATCAAAAACATAAAATGGCATAATATGGCTTTAGGAACCAAGCTTGTATGGAAAATCTATCAGGAACCTAATATGAAATGGGTTAAGATCTTCACCAACAAATAACTTCAAGATAATGATCCCACTAGTATTTTTAGAACCAATAACTTGCCTAGGGGCTCTAGAGCCTATAACTTCATACTAGAATGTAGGGATATTATTAGATATAAGCTCACTTGGGATATAGGTTCTGGTGAATCAACACTCTTTTGGGAGGATTATTGGGGAGGTTATGCTACTATTGATAGTTTGACATTATCCCCTAGAATTATAGCTATTATCCAACCTTTGGGGTAGGAAACTAAAAGACTATATTGTTCCGAAAGGGGATCCTAATCTTGGTTCGAAATGGAGATCCCTAGATGAAATCCCTCTATCTACCAATGAAAAAATAGAATTGTATGGGATCTTGAAGGCAAGGTAGACAATCCTAAAAAATAGGCTAGACAAATAAATTTGGATAGGATCTAACTTAGGAACATATAAGGTTAGAGAGGGATATGAAGCTTTGATCAATGCCCAATAATGGTCGAATGTGGATCTTCCCCTGAACCTATGTTGGGAAAAGGTTTGTCTTCCAAAGGTAGGAATGTTTTTATGGGTTGCATTACACAATATAATCCTTACTACAAAATGGTTCAAAATAATTGGTTTTGAAGGTCCGTCAAGATGCCCTTATGAGAAAAACAAGAAGAATTATTAGATCATATATTCCTGAAGTGTCTGTATGTCATAAAATATTGGCAATGGCTCTGTAAATATTGGCAATGCCATGGAAAACAATTTAGCAGACCATTTAAAAGCTTGGCCTTTAATTCACAATAACAATCTTTATCATATCCTTTGGAAGATAGCCCCCTCTATATTAATATGAGATTTATGGAAAGAACACAATAGAATATTATTCCAAGAAAAAAATATGAAAAGGAAATGTCTGGAAAATAAAACTGAAGCTAGTATTGTGGAGTAACAATAGACTATGGAATACGAATCATCCTAAAGGTATGTTCTCCCATTGGGATGACATTATGAGGAAATAATGGTTTGGTTTAATCATTCCTCCTCTTTTTGGAAAAGGTGGGGAAAAAGGAGAGAGAGAGAGAGAGAGAGAGAGAGAGAGAGAGAGAGAGAGAGAGAGAGAGAGAGAGAGAGAGAGAGAGAGAGAGAGCTCCTCAACATGGTTGGTTCAAAATAAATTTTTATGGGGCATCAAGTGGATCAAATCTCAGAGAAGATGGGATTGATGTTTAATACATATGTGGGATGCAAGCATGTGTGGAAGATCGCCAAACCTTTAGGTGAAACAACAAATAATATAGCATAATTGGAAGGATTAATTTTCTTTAAGGACTTGGGAATTAAAAAGTTATAAATAGAAGGAGACTCTCAGATCATCATCAATGCACTCAGGATTGGTTTTACCCCAAATTGGAAGTTGAATAGAAGATTAGAAAGAGCTATTGGATTACTTGAGAGCTTCAGACAAATTAAGTTTAATCACATATATATAGAAGGAAATAAGGTGGCAGATGGGTTAGCCAATTCTGGGGTTGATGGAGTATATGCAAAAAAAATTGGTGATTGATAATCAAAATTTTAATTCAATATACCTATATATTATTTTATGTGTGTGTGTGTGTGTGTGTGTGTGTGTGTGTGTGTGTTTGTGTTTATATCCACACCTATATACATACATATTTACACATACACATACACATACACATACACATACACATACACATGCACATGCACAACACACACACACTCTGTGTGTGTGTGTGTGTGTCTATGTATATATATACATATATATTTATATATTATATATACATACACACACACACACACACATATATGTATCATCTTAAAATGGAAGCACTTCCATGTTAAGAGTGTTTAGCCCTCCTTAGGGGATGTATTTGACCTCCATCACATCATCCTCTCGTTTCTGCATCATCCCCCTTGATCTTCCTGTCTGTCTACCATTATCTGACCTGATTTCTGCATTCTGGGATGCAGGCCTGTGTTTCTGGGATTCAGGGACAGGGTTGACCTCCTAGGAAAGGGTCAACCTTGGCCCTGACCTAGGAAAGGTTCAACCTCGACCCTGTCCTAGGGTCCAAATCCTGGGAACTTTTGGTTTCCTGGATGTCGGTCCTCACAAAAAGTTCTCTCCCACTTCCGGGTCGGTTGTTTCGGGTTCCGAAGTGTGGATTCCTAAATTGTATTTAATATAGGTCCTCTCCTAGGGGTAAAGGCTTTAATGGTGATTTAATTATCCTATGTAGGCCTCCTTAGAAGATTGTGCCCTAGTTTCATATAAAAGGGAGTTTTCTCTCTCATTTTCTCTAAGTCCTCTATTGAAGCCTAAGTGATAGTAAGCAAGAAAAAGTGCCAAGAAAAAAGTTCAAGCATCCATTGTTCTACATATTTCCAAGCTCTCAAGGTGTTCAAGTATTCCTCTCAAGTGTTCAAGTTCTCCATTGAAGATCAAGGATTCAAGCTCTCAAGCCTTTGAAGGGATTTGGTTCAAGCATTCAAGATTATCCTCCAAACCCTAGATCTAGCCATGATGGTGGTGTGATCTTCCTTCAAGATCCTTTTTGCATCCTCAAGACTCTTTCATATCCTTCTAAGGTGGATTTCAAGCATACAATCATGAAGGTTTATGGTTTTTAAAGTTCCATGCTTTCATACTCACATATTTGCATACATTTGAATTACATTAGCATATCTATTTAATATCATAGCTTCATTGTTAGATTCAATTCTACTACTTGCTAGCATTCTATGCTTTATTGATTTCAAGGTTAATTCCTAAATCAAGGTTTGACTAAGGCAAACCCCTCCCCCACAACAAACAAACCTTTTTTCTCGTAGGTACAGGTTCAGGAATGTAGATATGAGACCAGATCTGGATACTCTTTTCAGTTTTCTTTCGGACAGCGCGAACAAGGACACTTTCAGATTTGTGTAGGATAGGGTTGGCATTTGTGGTATAGGGTCAACCTTTTTCATAAGATGACATCAAAATGGAAAAATATTTCTAGGTTTTGTTCGTCTCTGCATTCTAGTTCGGGATCAACTGTCAGATTTTCTAGAAAAAGTCTACAGACCTCAAAAAATAGCATTCTTTGATCTGTAATATTTCAAGGTTAGTTTTTCCTCCTATCCCTTTCAATTACAATAATCAAGCATATTTAATCAATCAATTTACAGAATTTAAGATCCCCTTTCTTGTTCTCTTTCCAAATAGTTGATTCACTTGTGCATCAACCCTTCTACTTGGGTTGATCAAATTGGATCTCCTATTTGTGTATTTGAGGGTGAAAGAAAGGAGCCTTTTATCTTCCCCTAATCACAATTACAATATACAATCAATATCAAACTCAATTAAGTGTAAGATGTGAAATAGGGTTAAGGAATTTAACACACTTTAACAATTAATCAATCAATTAAACCCCCCCTTTCCAATCTTTACATTTTATCCTTAACACCCCATTTCACCAAATTACAATATATATACACATTTATATGTATATATATATGTATGTATGTATATATATGTATATATACATATATATATGTATATATATATGTATATATACATATATATACATATATATATATATGTA
>MU223423.1:3706113-3718065 GCA_018584345.1 Thuja plicata
TTAGATTAATTTCCTTTTATGCATTGCAATCATATAGAATAGTTGTCATTTTCATGCATTGAATCTCTCATTTTATGGTGTACTTGCATGGGCACAACTAGGTCAATCTGAGGGCCTCCATTACAAACCCTTGCACTCCATAACTAGGGAGCTACGAGTCGATATTTGAGGCCTCATTCTTGAGCAACCTTGAATGGAATGATTCATAGAAGTGTGACACATTTTCATCACACAGGAAAAAGCTAAGAACATAGTAAGGAAACATATCCTGGTGTTTAAGGATAAAGAGGCTTTTGATGCCCACTGAGAGGAAATAAAATGCAATCTACATTCCCTCCTCAATTGGCTCAACATTGTTCCAAGGACTGATTTAGCGCGACTCTATAAGTATATGTGCGTAGAAGGATACGAGGTTTCTACCTCTTTTGCAAATGTGGAATTAGACAAAACTCAGATTATTCCACCAATTATTGTTAAGAACAGTTAGAAGAAGGCTGCATCTAAGAAGAAAGACACGAAGACCGATCTCCAGGTGGGAGGTGAAGATTTCATGGGAGAGGAAGGAAGCTTTGATGAAGATTTGATCACAATCAAATGAAGAAGCTAGGTGGCTCTCGAGGCTTTGGTTTATTACTAATATTAATAACACTATTATATATGTTTATAAATTTTATTTATGTATAAGGGTTGGATGCCTTTTCAAAGTTAATACTATAAATGGGGTAACATGCAGAAGTTTTTTAGAAATTAGTTGTAGAATTGGTGATTGGTATATAGGTATATGAGGATAGTTTAATAATTGCTCTATTTTGGAATGGTAGGTTGACGATTTATTGCTCTTGTTGTAACAAGGTGTCATATAATTTTAGATAATATTACATTAAGTATATGAGGGGAAGGGAATGTACTTTTCTAAATCTTAGGTCTTTTTTGGAGGATGGATGATTTTTGTACGAGGAATGATTTTAAAAAGTCTCCTTCTGATAAGCTTTAGAGTTCCTTCCTTTTGACTTTGTTAAGACCATATGATTCTTAAATATTGAATAATTATTTATAGAAATTTACTTATACACACACACACACACACACACACACATATACACAGACATATGTATGTATACATATATATGTATATACATACATACATACATATACATATGTATATATTTACAGACATATATGTATGTATGTATGTACACACACACACACATATACATGTATATATAAATACATATGTGTATATATACATATGAAGACACACACACACACACAGAGACACTTTCATAGAAATATATACTTAAGTATGTTTAGATGGATGTCAATATGTATCATTCAAGATAAATGGGTTCCTTGGTTGGAGTGTCTTTTGCTCAAATTTTAAGCAATACATCGCTTTTCAGTATTATTACACCTTTAACTAGATGGATGTCAGTATGTATCATTCAAGATAAATGGGTTCCTTGGTTGGAGTGTCTTTTGCTCAAATTTTAAGCAATACATCACTTTTCAGTATTATTACACCTTTAACTATGATCGACAGTGGTCATTAAAGATTAGTCAGGCTTTATGATCCCTTAAAGTAGAAGGAATTTTTTGAACTCATATTATTCTGATACAAAGTATAATAAATTCCCCTTAGAATTTCAATGGTATGGTGAAAATTTGAATCACGACAGTAAGCATGGCGATTTTGGACGGATTATAACAGGTTATACTCCGCTAGTCTATTAAGTAGTGTAAAGAACTTCATCCTTAATTTCTCCAAAAATTGACATATGTCAGAAGTTTACATTATGGAAATTGGTTAAGATTGTACGATTTTTTTACACTATCTTAGGTTACTTCATGATTGGATTTGGTTGGTTACCCTTTATATATGATAAAAACTTATTGGTCCTTTAATCTCTATAGGAAATATTGAATTCTTTTCTCTTTCAGACGGTTTTTATGAATATTTACAAGATCAAAGGAGCTATTGAATAGAAAGATTACTAGACCTAATTCTACCATGGAAGAGAGATACTAAATTGTTTTTGACTTTTTATTTTTGATCTTCTCTTCATGAACTTAATGGTCGCGGGGTTATTAAGGCTTTCATGCCTTAAGAGATTACAATAAAATGGATATACTTTTATTTAAATTAAATTAATACTTATTAAGTAACTTTTTTGGGTTTCTTAATATATATTAATTTAATTAAATAAAAAATGTTAATTCTTTCCTTATGTTATCAGAATGTTGTTTAATATTTATTAGGTATTATATAATAAATACATTATAGATATTAAATTTGAGATGTAAAAAAGATAAAAAAAGTTAGATTCTTTTTGGAAATTGCATGGGGGGGTTTTGCGCTTGAATTCTTGATTTTGGAGATACCTTACATGTGCTTATGAAGAGGGAGGATATTTTCTTTTTGTGTAACTAAGGAGGTAATTGGAGGTGGTTTTCTTTAGTTTTAATGCAATTTGAGTGGTGTTGGAGTCTTTTTGGAGTTGATATCAGTTGCACTATTAGAGTTTGAAAGACATGTATCGAACAATTAAAGGGAAATTTAACTAATAAAGCATAGGAATAAAACACATATAAATAGAACAAGAAAACACAAAGATTTAACGTGGTTCACCCAATCTTGGGTTGCATCCACCAAAAAGAGAGTCCAATATTATTACCTAGTAAATCAAACTGATTACAATATGTAATTGCTTGCAACTCAATACCACTACAAGAAGCTACCAAATTCTCATCTGAAAATCCCCAACCCTAATCCATTTTAACAAGACTTAAGCGCGCTAGGAGCACTGCCCTTGGACCCTGCAAGGGGCATTACTCTTTGATCCTATCTTGGGGGTGCTACCCCCAAACCCCCGTTGAAAAAATATGGGGGAAAACTACGCTGATAAATGTGGGAAAAATTAACCTCTGAGTCTGATTAGGCTCCATATAAAAACATGTACATCGGTTGAGATGACCTTTGAAGCAATTAACTCATAGTGACTATCAGTTCTAGCCCCTAATTTTAGGGATTTTGTTTCATATTCAATCCTTGAGGTTTGCATTAGTTTTGGAGACTTTTGAGGCAGTTTTGGACAATTCTACATCAATTTAGAGTGTCACATGGACAAAGCACGATTCTTGGGGAGTTTTGAGGTGGTCAGTTGCATGTTTTTGGCAGTTTGACCCCTCCTTTCACTCAAATTTTATTCTTGCTTGACCTTTGTAGATTTTTCATCTATAAGTGGTCCTCTTGTATCTTTTTTTCTCCAGTTCTGGGTTTGGAGAGTTGATTTGGCATATGCTCATTCATTCTTTGTAGCTCATTCATGCAAAGATGGTCTTGATTTCTTAGAATAAGAAGTTAGTTTCCTTCTCAAATTTGTTTGATTTTGGCATTGTTTGTGAGTATTTGGTTGAAATATTGTGATTAATTCCTTATTTCAGCAGATTCCTTTCATGTTAAATTTAGAGGATGCATGTTATAGTACAGGGCAATGGGGGCGTATTCAATATTTTTTGAGTTTTAAATTGTAAAAACATCTTTGTTGTCCTTTTATGAACATCATAAGATCAGAGCCTCTCATATGAGTCTCTTTTGCAACCATGCATAATTTGGGTGTTGAAAATAGTTTCTTGATTGAGAAATTCTATGAAGTTGGTCTGGATACTAGTTTGAATCTTTGGTGTATCACCTATTACTGTTAGGTTTCATTTCATGTATTTCTTATACCCTTTTCCTGTCAAGCTTAGTTTTAGGTGATTCATAAAGGGAAGTCGACCCTTATTCCAGAGATTGATCCTCAATACATGCATACCCACAAGACGAGGACCATTCCATTACTATATTGTAGATCATTTAATAAAATGACTATATTAGCTCTAGAAAAGTCATTGGTAGATCAAAAATAACTATTTTAATGTGAATTGATCAAGCAACCCTATATTGTTGCGTTTAGCTCAATATATTTTCCAACATCGCATCAAACAGTCAAAGTATCTCATTGTCCTTCATTGTTAAAGACTAGAAAATTTATCGATCTGCCACATAGCAAGCTCTAGCTAGTCATTAGGCAACTCCAAAATCTCCTATCACTGCAACATTAAAGGAACCATCTCAACAAAACTATCTTGGTATAGAACTCAAAATCATTATATTGCACAAGAAGACATATCTTGAAGGTATTCTCTCAAAAAAGTAGTAATACATTATATATGCTTCCATATTTCTGCAGTAGGTAAGAGAGAATGTTAGCTAAGGATGCATATTTTTGCTTTGCATGACTTGTTGATTCCAAAAAGTAGGTGCTACTATTTTAGGCGCTAAATTGGGAGCTAATTTAGGTGCTAAATTAGGTGCTACGATTAGGTGCTAATTTAGGTTTTAATTTAGACACTAAATTAGGCACTAAGTTAAACACTACTAAGTTAGGCACTAATTTAGGTGCTAAATTAGGCACTAATTTAGGAGCTAAACTACTCACAAAAAAAGACACTAATTTAGGTGCTAAATAGCATCTGATTTAACACCCACTTGTTCTATTCCGTGCAAAAAACACCAAAAATAACACCATCCCAACAAATAGCGCTAACTTTTTAGAAAATTGGAAAAAATACATTGAAATAGTATGTGGAAGCAGGGAGTAAAAAAAGGAGCTACTCATAGGGATTTGTTGTAGTGGACCCTCACTGTACTTTTTGTGGCCAACCTGAATCTTTCCTCCATATTTTCTGGTTATATAGAAGAGCTCACAATTTTTGGGTGTGGATTCATGATTTCTTCAATCCCTTTTGACCATAGTTTTTCTCTTGGCATATGGTTATTTTGGGAGATTCCCCTAGGCTCCCTTCTCATTTCCCCCAGCTTTGGCACACTTTCAGGATGGAAATCTTATTTGCTATTTGGAAGGACAAGAATACAACTATATTTGCACATGCCGATATTGATACTTGTGTTTCTCTTTTTACTAAACCATATATTTGTAATAGTATGATGTTATAGATTCAAGTACAAGAAGATAAGGTGGCTCTTAAGGTGGCCCACTTGCAAGAGCTTTTGCAACATTGGGGTAATACACCTTGTATGGTTGCTAGGGTGCCTCTAGATGGTTCTGTTTCTGGTGACGGATCACCATCCTGTGGCCAGCGACGCAGTCACAGCTCCTCTACCAGGCGTTCCCACACACTGCATTCACAGGTTCCTAGGTGTCGGTCAACTAAATATCAAGATCTTATCCGCCGATGGTTAGCATCACCACCACCTGGTAGTTCTATGTTTGGGTGGCCTACTACTGGTGGTGCTCCTCTTGCTTCAGATTGGCTTGGTTTGGGCGGTGATTCTGGTTGGCCCTCCTCTTCGAAATGGTTACCTCGACTTTCCCTGGAAAAATTTCCATGTTGTGAGGACAAGGATGAGGTAGAAGAAAGTGGTGATGGGTGGTCTATTCCAAACCTTGCTCTTGACCCCACTAGAATGATGATCTAGAGCCTCCTCCTTCAGTTGGTACTGCATTAGCCACCTAGGGGTTTTCATTTTCTGGGCAATGCCCAAGTTTAATATGGTTTCTACTTTACAAGCAAGGCCCGTATAAGACACTTCATAGATTAATTTTTTAAATCTTTCAAACTAATTTTTTTTCATTCTATGTACTCTTCTTTTTAATTAATTAATGGTAAGCTAATTTTTATTTATTTTTAAATAATTATTTCAACCAAACATTATTTACTCAATTTTGTATTTATGGCATTTATCAGATAAAAAAATAATAAAATAAGAGTTAGTAGATTTCCACAATCCATTAGATTATTGCAAGCTCTGGATTCAATTATGTAAGTATTTTTGCATCAACGTTTTGGATCACACTCTATGCTTTGACTATCTATCATTCATCCTATGATAGATCACAAAATGTGATCCTAAACGTTGATGCAAAAATACTTATACAATTGAATTGAGAAGTTTGCAATAGTTATTTTCAATATAAAGTACTTAATTTTAAAAATTAATTCAACTAATCATCATTTACTCACTTTTCGCCCAAAACAATAAAATAAAATAAATATTTGGCTGAATTTAGAGATCGGCAAGTACCTCACAACGGATGAAGCAGAGTAGAGATTTATTTTCACGCCGTGATTCGAACTCCAGACCACTTTCAGACATGGATGGAGCTTGCGATCATTCCACAACAGAATGTGAACCCGAGGTGAGACAAATACGCAACAAAAATTAATGCAAATTCGTGATATTTACCGTCAAATTTTGTGTTTAATGTCTTTTTATGCTGCCCTGAATCACTTTTCCATTTTTGCCCCGTTATACTTTCGTCTGCTGTTTCAATCGAAATTTATTAGTTCTCTTCGACATTTATATCTGTTTTGGTTCTTTGGTTTTCTTTTTCCCTCGTAGATTAAGAAGTTGCGGAAGGATTTGAACTCGGACGCACAGGTACTCAATTTTCATTTTCCATCTTTTTTATCATTTGCTACGTAATGTTAAAAATCAATCTGAGTCCTTGTGGAAGGTTTTTTCGAAATATAACGAAATGCCTATAACAAACTGTTTTGCAAATAATTATGGAACGGCCCGTATGAATTTTAATTTATACATTCCCGTGCTGTTAAACTAAATAACAAATCACTATCCAAGACATCGTATGAAGGCTTGAACTGTGCTGGTCTCTGCAAGTTCATTCTGGGCTTGAACAGGGACTTCGCCATATGGGTCAATTCTTTGCCAACCTAAATTGATAAATATCACCAAAAGCTGGTCTAAATCACAAAAAAGTATGCCTTTAATTCACTTTCGATGCCGCAAAGAAGAAATTTAGACAGTTTGACAAAAGAAAGTGAGGTAGATTACTGGTTTTTGTCTTATTCTTCTTTTCCTTTATTTTCAGGCTTTTGGGTATTGAGTGGCAAGTCACATAGTTGGAGTCAGCATGACTTGATAGATCGCTAAGGTTAAGGCTCTGGCATGTTTTACAGAATCATAATATAATGATCGAGGGTTTAATTGAGCTTCATGAGAGTACTTTGCCCAGATCATGAGAGAATATTTGCTTATTCATATTGACATTTGATTTTTCAATCTGCTAATATAGTGGTGAGTATCTTTTACTTTGTTCCTTGGGAAATTTTGGTGAGGTTACAGGCCATGGCGAGGGGTAAACTTGGGCTACAGTGTGAGTTTTAGGATGCTCTTTCACGGAAATGGAATTTTACTGTTCATAAGCTTTTTTTTTGAAAAAAGGAGGGGCAAACATTTATTCAGAACAACTCAAATAGTACAAACCAGCAGGCCCAAGGCCAGAACAAGAACACTAAACACATAAGAAGAAAGAACTCTCCATAGGGGCCATAGGGGAGACAATTACATAGTTTTGTCCTCCATAATTAGCCAGTCCAGCAGCTCCATGTGCTCCGGCCCTAATGAGGCCCTGGCTATCAGCCACATGCCAACCATCCAGGTTCTCTGTAGCCCACTTCGCTAGACAGTCAACCACTCTATTCCATTCCCGAGGAATATGACAGAAAGAGATATGATCCAACAAAGAACACAACTTCAAGATCTCTTTCACCACCATAGCCATTTGCCAGTTAACCTCATCCAAGTGATGAGCATTGAGCATATCAATCACAATTTGTGAGTCAGACTCACAAACAATCCTCCTCCAGCCAAGAGAGTATCCTTTTTCAATAGCACAAAGAATAGCCAAAGCTTCCGTAAGGTTATTAGAATAATACCCCTTATAGGTAGAAAAGAAAAAAACAACACTTCCATTATTGTCCCTTCCAATGCAATTCCCGTATGCCCAGGATTCCCTCTAGAAGAACCATCCGTGTTAATTTTTAAAACTCCCTCAGGAGGAGGGAGCCACCTCCCATCCTTGTGAATCTTTTGTTTAGACTGCCTCATTCGCCTTCTAGCAAGGGGCCCACCCCATTTCCGACTATATTCAAATTCTTTATCACAGCAAGATCACCGGGATCTATAGTTCCAGAAATATCACACTTCGCAAGAATAGTCTTTTGAAGCCTACAAATAATTTTTCTCCATACTAGAGCACTTATCATTTCTGAATCTTGAAAAATCTTTCTATTCCTTTCCAACCATAAGTTCCAAATGATGAAAGCTGGACCAAGAAGCCAAACAACCTGCAGAAAAGAAGATTTGGCTGGAGGATGGCCCAAACTATCTCAAAAATCAACTAAAGAGGTGGCATGAACACAAGTCTTGTTCCACACCCTCCACCAAAGGTGCCAAATCTCTCTAGAGTAAGAGCACTGGAAGAAAAGATGAGAAACACATTCTTCGCTCATCTTAAAAAGTACACACCTAGATGGGCCCTGAAATTCCCTCTTCTGTAAGTTCTCCCAAGTGAGACATTTGCTTTGGGCAACCAGCCAAAGAAAAAAGTTACACTTAGGCCAAGAGAAGCAATTCCACACCTGTTTCCACCAAGACAGACCCCCCTGGCCATGCAGTTGCCTATCCAATTCTTGGTATCCATAAGCAACAGTAAATTTGCCCTTTGGATTAGGACCCCAAGCCAAGACATATCTTCCCTGAAGAGAAGTACACAACCTTCTAGCTATAATCCCAACTAGCTCTTGATGATTCTCAGCACTGCCACCTACTGGCCATTTGTGAGGGTCCTTCCAACTAGTCACCTGCACATGTCCCTTGAAAACAATTGTCTTAAAATCTGCCACCTTACTCCATCCAGCTTCAACAAAGATGTCACAAAGGGGCTGGAGGTGAGGAAACTGAGAAATAATTGGGGGGTGACCATCCCAAGAATCATACCAAAAGCGAGCTTTTGAACCACTATTACAAATCCAGAATAAGCCTTCTATAATAAGCTTTGCCCCTTTTTTGAGAGTGTCCCAAATCATGGATCCTTTCCCCATCAACTCACACTGGGGCGCATCCAATCCATCCACTCCCTTGAAGTACTCGTGAGTGATAATTCTTGCCCAATCCTGATCCTGGCAAGTATAACATCGCCAATATAGCTAGGCAGCTAAAACCTGCCCAATCAAGCCAGCAGGTCGATACTCTTCATAAGCTTGTTCAAGACTGCTGGAAATGAATTTTTAGGAATCCGAGGGAAGCTAATTGTTATAGAAATCATTTATCTATATCAAGTTGTTGGGTTATCCGTTATACATTTCAATTTATAGAAGGTTCAGTTGCTTTAATGAAATTGCATGATTAGGAAATTTCTGGTTTTGAGTGCTCTTTTCTAGAACTAATGGTGATTGAATTGAGAAGGTTTGTTGTGAAGTGATCATTCCCCAATTTCGATTTTGGTGTGCACAATAAGATATAGGGCAAGGATCTGTTCAGATCCTGTTATAAAATTGAATCATGAAAGGGCATTGAGTCAGCAATTTCAAGTGATTGAGATTTAAATGCATAATTAAGATTGAAAACATTCAGGGTTCATGTCAAAGCTGCATCAAACTGCAATTTGTGCTGTTCATTTTTCTTGATGCAAGCATTGGCAAACACTGTACGGAACAAAATGTGAACAAAGAGAATATTGTGAAGTGTCTTTTCTTCTTTTAAAGCATATGAAACAACACAAAAGTATTTAGATATGTAATGGATCTGTTCAGTGCCATTTCAGACAGTTTTCATGGATTAAAAAAAATCTCGGACAATAGTACCTTGAGATCCTTCACAGAGCCTTTTCAAACCAGTCTATTATATCTCGAAACCCTGCACAAAGTTACCTTAAGTTCCAGATGTGTCTGCCCAGGACTGCAATTTTAACTTAACAGTTAAATGAAATAGAAGTCATGGTGTGAAAATTTAGAATGTGATGGGAGAGCTAGAACTCAAGAGATGAGTTTAAATCGATGAATTCAATATATACTTCTGGTCTTCTGATTATCAATCATTATTCAATTAGTAGAACATGCTTATTACTAATTTTTACATTTATATATAGTTTGTGACTTACACACGGAACGAAATGATTAAACATTAGAGCATGACATCATTCCATTTCCTTGCATTAGGGCACCTTTATAAAAGTATAAATGGATTTCAATCATCTGTGTTAAAAATCAGGGAAAAGTTTGGCAAAATTTGGGAACAAAAGAACAATGTAATAATTGTGTAAATAGTGAAAAGAACTAGTTTTGTTATCAGAGCTATTAGATTTCCACAATCCATCTGTATTATTTGCAATTTTTATCATCAACGTTTTGGATCACACTCCGTGATCCATCAGCAGGATGCAAGAGACGACACCTTTTTAGGAATGATAGGTCTGCAACCTTCTTTGCAAGGTTGGTCCTTAGTATCTCCAGCTGCTTGGATTTGTTCGATAATTCCCTCCCATGTAGGGCATCAATCAGAGCTATTAGATTTCCACAATCCATCTGTGTTATTTGCTTGTTTTCTGGATTCAATTGTGTAAGCAATTTTTATAATCAACGTTTCGGATCACACTCCGTGATCCATCATCAGGATGCAAGAGACGACACCTTTTTAGGAATGCTAGGTCTGCAACCTTCTTTGCAAGCTTGGTCCTTAGTATCTCCAGCTGCTTGGATTTGTTCGATAATTCCCTACCATGAAGGGTGTCAATCAGAGCTATTAGATTTCCACAATCCATCTGTATTATTTGCTTGTTTTCTGGATTCAATTGTGCAAGCAATTTTCATCATCAAGGTTTCGGATCACACTCTGTGATCCATCATCAGGATCACGGATAATGATAAAAATTGCTTACACAATCGAATCCAGAAAACAAGAAAACAATAGTTTTGTTATTTCATATTAAATATGACACATATATAAAACAAATGTTACACATTTTGAAAAATTCTTATGTTACACCAAGTTTTCTGGACAGGTATGACAGGGGAAGGGGGGATGCATTTCTAGGATGGTGTTTTTGGAAGGCCATTTTTTAGGTGACAGTAGGGGGGCGACAATTAAAAAATAGGGGAATTCAAAATTTATATGAAATTTCAAATATTCATATGATAACGTTGACAAAACATTCATCATATGCATTATAGAGACTTAGTATGTAAGTTTGGAACTGAATTGAGATTTCAGATTTCACATATGTCAACAGACTGTGATCCAGAGCCCGCACGGGTAGATGAGTTGGCTTGGGCTGTGGGTTTGCTCTCCATAGGTCTCGGGTTCGACTCCCTCCCGGGTTTAAGAGGGGGAACTGCTTGCGGGCTGTGGATCCCCTCCCTAGGGGACTAGTCTCGCCTTTGCTCGCCCCTTCCTCAACCCCAACTTGGCAATATGTAAGCCCAAGGTAAGGCAGGTTGGGCCGCGGGGATACCCCTAGTGTACAAAAAAAAATCACTACTTTCATTGTAATTTGTCAATGTGCATATATATTAACGCATATTAATGACTGACATCTATATATATTAAATTGAACGTTCTTACCACTTGGAACAGTCAAATACACACACACACACATCTCGGTGTTAATAATTATAGCCTTTCGGCTAAGATCAAAATTGGATAAAAGAATTAATAATTATTATTAATTATGACCCTTTATTTACTTGTGTGATTTTATGATAATAAGAGTATTATTATAAAATGCAAGTAATTAATGTTTATGTGGTTTTAATTAATTAAGCCAAGTTGGCCCTCTTGAGAGAGTGTAAGAATTAATTAAAACACATATATATAATGGATTGATTCTAGGAAAGAAATCATCAAAAACATAACATGCATTTTCTTCTCCTAGAATCCGAATTAATCAGATTTTTCTTCTTCTACTTGGAGCGAATGTGTCTTAGATTTCAACCTATATTGGAGTAGCGAATCAAGACAAATCGAAGTGCATGCTGGGCAGATTTGGACCAGACATCTACAGTGCAAATTCTTCCAGCCATGTCGAATTCACATAAGCGAGATTCAGATCTGATTTGGAGTACGAATTCAAGGGCTTGAATTCGCATCTT
>MU223423.1:3721816-3735511 GCA_018584345.1 Thuja plicata
GATATTCTTGTGGACCTGATCAATCCACAAATAGGAAGGATAACATCATGGAACCAAATTATAATATACATATGGATTTGAGGAAGATAGGATCTACCTTCATAGATATGAGATCTATGACATCTCAAGATAAGGTATCCAAGATGGTTATGTTTTTTGAGTTTCACTATCAAGCTTGATAGTTAAGGGTGTGTCCAAATATAGATGGGATCTATAGTTTGATCTTACCCTCAAGACTAAGAGGGAGTGTCATCTTGACAAGTAATTGATAAGGTGACATCATTGTTTTATCCATAGTTGAAAAACTTGGACTGACTCAGCAATAATTTGGCAGGCCAAAACAATTAAAAAAATTTCTACACTTGGCAAAAGCTTGGCAATTTTATCAAACGTTTTTAAATACATAATTTTACAAAACCGCACTTAAAAAAACACATATTACTAAATTTGTAGAGCATATCAGGGATTTTCATCATATCTAAATCAAAATTTAAGTTTAATATATATCATAGACTGAAAAACGGGTTCAACCTCTAATGGGTTACAATGCCACTTCCAGTAGTCATGTCATATAGAGAAGTTGCCTCATCTAAAGAGACTTTTTGGCAAGTTGTGCGGTAATAAATCTAAGCTAGCACACTCAAGAGTTTTATCCCAATTCCTCGTCATTGCCTCATTCTAATCAAGTTTTTAATCTGACAAGAGATCCCAATACCTAATGGGGATTTGGGAGTGGAGATCCCAATGAATTTCAGGGGTGGTGCCTCACATGGGGGTCGTGGGGCAACAATGGGGTCAAGGAGCAACAACCCATGCGGGGGTTTGGGGGCAATGCTCCTAAGGGGGTTGAGGGGCAATGCCCTCGGGGGTCTAAGGGCAGTGACCCTGGCATGCTCCTTCTCATGACAGGGTCGAGCCCTTGCTGCCAAGCTTGCAATGCTCCTTCTCGGGATCTTCTTGACTTTTGCCCCAGAATAACAATTCCAACTCAAGTCAAATAATGCAGTTCATTTACAAAAACTTTTATAAAACATTATCAAATATAAAACACTATATAAGATAATACTGGTTTAGGTCCTATAATAATATGAATTAATAATCATTAAGTAAGAATATATGATAACGTTTGAATTTACAAAATATTAACATTAAAAGAAAATATGATTACATTTAAATTTACAAAGTATTAACATTAAATATCAAGATTTTATGATAACATATAAATCCATATGAACATCAATCATAATAGAATTAGTAAGTATTCCAAGGCATGTTCCTATAGTATCCATATTAAGAATTTGTTGGAAATGTTTGCAAACTGCAATTTCAAGGATGGTTGTCCTTACATTGCAAGAGCATGGGTGAATTCCATGTCCACCTATCTTGGGGTGGCATACTTGAGAAGACCTTCAAGCCCGAGAGCACTCATTCACCTCCCAGCTCATGAACATGGTACAATCTCAGGTCCACTCCATCCCTCAGTCCACGTTGGAGGCTTGCCGCCTTCCTTGATCAAGACTAGGAGCACTCATTCACCTCCCAACCCATGAGCATGGCAAGATTGTTGGCCCATCCATCTTGGGATGGTGTGCTTGATTAAGATCCTCAAGCCCAGGGGCATGATTGGATTTATGGTCCTTAACACACCCGGCCCACGAGTATGGCAGGATTTCTGGTCCATCAATCTCAGAGTGGCACATTTGATATCTCGTTAACTCTGAAGACTGGCCATCCTTACTATTTGCAAGCCTTTTATAATAGATTCAAAACTGATTACCCATAGGAATTCACTATATGCATTTGCTAGTAAATGACCATAAAGGAAATGCAAATAAATTTCTTACAAGTAGCAATTACTTGATTTCTGCAAAGTACATCTATGTATCTATTAGTTCATAATCTAATATTATACTCAAACTTATCTCAAGCCAATATGATTATTTAAGACAACATTATTTCTGCCTTATATCTTAGTTTCCCATATGTTTTCCAATTCTCACTTGGTTTCAGAATTTTGGAATTTCTCTGTACATTTTCCACTTGCTGCTTCCCCATATGATTTGTCCTCCCTTTTATACCCTTATTTTTGAGAGAGACACCCGTTAATATTGCTGCCTCTTTAGAGAGTCACCACTCTTCTTTTAATTGTGGGCCCTAATAATTATTAATAAACTTCAATCGGCCTCTTGCCAATAATTTTACTCTTTTTGCTATTTGAGTCGGTCCTTTTAAATATTAAAATATTGTAATGTTTCGTTAATGGTCATTTTAGTTTAGTAAGTTTCCTTTTCTATCTCTAGGTCACGATTGTTTCCTTTAGAAACATTGTCTTTGTAAATCTATTTAAGGAGCCTTTGTCTCCTTTGTTTAATACAACATTATAACATTGGTTTATTTTAACATGGTATCAGAGCAGGGTGATGGGGTTTTTCAGAATTTGACGAATTTTTTAATTGAAAATTCCTTGCCACTTGCTTTTTGATGAATTTTTTAATAAAAAACTTGCAGGGCCTTTTTTTTTTCAAATTTAAAATTTTTTAGATATGTTTTCCTCTGTAGAATCGAGTGTTTTTTGGATTGCGTTTGCATATCCTTGCCATTATTTGTTTTGTTCAGTTTTGTTCGTGTTTGTTGGAAGATTTTGTTTTGCCCACGGCCCCACGTTTTTCTTGGTTTTTTTTTTGCTTGCGATGAGATTTTTGTCTTTTTGCTCGGGCTGTTCATGGATTTTTGGCTTGTTTTTGTGACGGTAAGCCATTATGGCGCCTGATTAGTCTATCTCCCCATCCGGATAGGCTAAGGGCTTCTTTCAGAGGATGTCAGCCAGTCACAGGCTTCAGTGGGCGAGCATTTATTATTTGGGCTCATTTTTATTAAGTAAAGTCACTTTACTTTATAAAAAGGATATTATAAAGTCACTTTATGACTTTAAGTTACTTTATATTATAAAAGTTGTTGATATTATGGCCTTTGCGGCAAATATCCACAACCTTGGATAACAATAAATATATGGAATATATATTTATTATAAATTGATATATAAATAATAATAATAAATATAAGGATATTTATTATTTATTGTTTATTAGAAAATCGATTTAATATTTGAATGGAATAATTAAGTTTATTTAAAAGGGCCCAAGTCGGCCTCTCAAAGAGAAATTAAATAAACTAGGGCCAAGTCGGCCTCTTAAGGAGAAGATAAATAAACAAGGGTTATTTATTAAAGGCCCAAGTCGGCCTCTTAAAGAGTCTCCATTCACATATAAACGAGGATCGAACTTGAGATGAATCATATCAAAAACATAACATATGCTTTCTTCTCAAGGATCGATCATTCTAGGGCAAATTTGTAGCAGCGAATTTGAAGTATTTAGTGCAGCGATATATGTCATCAGTTGAGCGAATTTCTGGAGCAGAATGATAGATCCATAATGCTGAGTAAACTATGCTAAGTGCCGGTTGGATAAATTCTGTACAAACCTCTCAATATCTCTGCAAGTGAGTTCGATCCTTTAAGCATTGCTAAAGGACTATCATTAGGCATCGAATTGGAGCGAAATCTGCCCATATGCTAAAGTGAATTGCGAAGCGAATTGAAGCTGTTAGTTACATTCCAGCTTTCATTGAGCATTGATAGAGGAACATAAAAGGCAGATTAACATATGACCTAGATTGCATATTGAAGGATAAATCAGAGAGATTTAAAGTTGCTGATCAAGGATCAACACAAAGTCAAGTCATATAGTGAATCTTGATTTCCGGGTACTATCTCTCCTATCTTGGTTATTTCCTCTTTCTATTTCCTGTGCTTAGTTGAAAGATCTCTATAGTTTGTTTATTCCTATCATAAATCTGGAAAATATTAACAAAAGTGACTTAAAGTAACTTAAGTGAGCACTTTTATCCCACATTGCTTAAGTTGTGGTGTTTTCCCTCACTTCGAGGTTATAAAAGAAAAAAAGGCTTTCTTGGGAAAAGGACCATGGAATTTATAAAACAAAAGATAAACGAATTTGGTTGCAATTGTGATTGGTCTATTTCTTGAGGACGTAGCCCCTTGAAGAAATATTGGAAGGTTGGACGTAGCCCCAACTTTCTCATTTATGGTGGAATTACTTCAGATTTCACATTCAGAGTTTAATGCATTGGTACAGTTTCAAACACACTTCAGATTCAGTATTTCCTTCTATACATTATTCAGCAGAGAGGAAGAAGCTTGTATCTATTCAGTTCGAATCATGGTTCATATGATCTCAGAAGTTCACCATGGTAATTAAGGGAGATTTGTTAGACTGGCTGTTTATACTTTCAGACCTTGGTGTTTGTTATTGGGTCTGTTCAACACTGAAATATGGGTGACAAGAGATGTGTTTCGAACGGTGAATGTTATAGTCCTCGATGTGTCTGCATTATTGCTCATATGCTGTTTGGAGGATACCATTTGAGCGTTATCAAGTAAGTATTGACTAGTGAAGAAGAACTGTCACGTAACATCTCGCGTGGGAAGAAGCAAGGTATTCCACACATCGTTGGCAGTCACGGTTTGGGTGGTGATAACAGTCGGAATCATATTTGCCTCCACCGCGGGGTCTGTTGCTACGGGTGTCCAACACTAGTCAAGTGGCGTGGGAGTTAGCTTCTGTTCGGTGGTGCACAGTGCTAGACGGGGGTGTCTATACCACAGCCGTAGCGCTGTTCAACAGACCTCGGGCACACCATAGTTATTATCCAGCTCGGGCATAGGCGTTGGGGTGAAGGCTGACTGCGGGTCGTGTCTCTTTGCCACTGCTTCCAGCCGCACACACCCAGTCATTGCGCATGCTAAGGGATGTTCCTCTACTGATATTTCCAGCTTGAAATCTGCATAACCGAAGTCTTCAAGTAGCACTTTTATCAGGTGCACGATTTGCTTATTTCCCTTAGGCATATGTTTGTAATGAAATCTGGGCTGAACTCTAGTATTCCATTTTTATGATTGTGGTTGTGAGTCTATATCATTATCACATAGTTTTCCACAAGGTGTGAGTTTTATGAATAACTATCTTCGCTACTTTTCATTGTTGGAATAGTTGGCATGATGAATGTATCCCTTATTAGAGATTGAGTAAATATATACATGCATGCATTTATCTTTGTACATTAAGGAATTATATAACAGCAAGATATAGACATCCCTTGTGAGACTAGATAAGAATCCACTACCCGCCTTTGAAATTTAGCAGACAAATTTGGATATCAGCCATTGAGGATATTACAAAAGCTGTGTTACCTGAAAGAATTCCCAATTCTTTCAGCTTTCAATTGCTCAAACCCTACGCTCAGCCCAATCACCAAATTCATCAAAAGCAAATGTCAATAGAATGATGAAAAAGAACTCATGTGAGTCTTTTATAACTTTTATGGGAGAACTCACACACTTTTCCAGCCAATGTGGGATAAATAGATATACTTTTCCTTTTAATAATTTATTTACTCCAATACTTTAATAGACACTTTGGCTTAGGCTTCAATGAATTAATTGGATAAATGACCCCTTCCAAGGATGACTCAACTTAAGTGAAATTATAAAGTTAAATTATAACTTTATAATAAGCCATTTAATGATTAAATAACAATTTGGCTACCAAAATAATAATAACTCCCAAAATACTTATCCTTTAAATATGTTGTCTGAAACAAGAGTCACACCTAATATTTCCTCACATGACCAAATGCAGTTTCCAAAAATAGAAAGGGTCCTTCTCGATCAACCTCAGACTTCCTATAGATAGTAAGTATATGAAACTGAGCCCAAACGAAGTCCAATCTGAGCCAAATGAAGACCAAACTGGAACATACAAAATTCTTGAGAAGATAAGAACCTCCATTAACCAAACCTCTGCCTCAGAAGACCCTCTATCCAAAATAATTAACCTGCGAGGGTCACAATAATAGGCTAATCCCTCAAACTCCGATGCCCAAGAAAATGGGGACATTACAGGGATTGAGGATACATTGAAGCATGTAAGGGATTCATGGATTGAGATAGGGGTATCGATTGCTCCAAATGGGTGGGAAGATGCAAGAAATCGTCCCTTGATCAACGTCATAGCAGTGTCCCCTAAAGGGGCAATGTTTTGAAATCCGTGGATTGTGAGGGGCAAGTAAAAGACTAGCTATTTATTGCTGATATTCTCATCTTTGCCATTGAACAAGTGGGACCTAGAAATGTTGTCTAAGTCATAACGAACAATGCAAAGAATTGTAGAGCTGCTGATTTGTTGGCTGAAGAGTGATATCAATATATATTTTGGACACCTTGTGCGGTCCACCCACTCAATCTTACGCTACAAAAGATTGGGAACAAAATTGGATGGATCAAAGAGGTGTATGAAGAGGCTGAGGACATCCAGATGTTCGTCAGAAACCACTACACGACTCAAGGAATTTTCAAATTATTCTGACATTTGGAGCTATTGAAGGTAAGTGAACTTGAATGTGAAGTAGTAATTTAATTTAGAAAAATAAAATTAGTATTTTACAATTTCTGATTTTTATAATTTGATTGTGTAATGTGTATTCTTTTTTAAAGTATGTCTCTAATAGTTGTATTTTTTTGCTCTAATTTCGATAACAGGTTGTTGAGACCCGTTTTGCATCAAACTTAATCATCTTGAGATGACTTGTGCAAGTGAAAGTGACACTTTCCAATATGGTAATCCACAATAATTGGTCTATATGGAGGCAAAGCAATCCTGAGAGGGCAACCAAAACTAAGCAAAGGATATTGGATGACTCATGGTGGGAACGTGTGAAGTATCTCCTTAAGTTCATCGAGCCCATTATGAGCATGCTTTGTTACAATTAGATGGATAGGTCTTGCCTTGGAGAGGTGCATGATGACATAGACTCAATGCTTGAGAAGATGAAGCAAATTGTAAATGAAAAAGAGCAAGATCCCGAGGAGACCTTCAAAAAATTGCAAGCAATTGTTGTAGAACGATGGAACAAGATGACCACTCTACATTTGCTCGCCTATGCATTGCCACCAAAATATTATAGCAACCAATATATTGATTTACTAGGAAGGCTGCCACCATATAGAGATTTAGAAGTGTCTGATGGGTATAAGGCAACATTTGAAAGACTATTTCTTGACGATGATATGCAAGATTTGATTACAGATGAGTTCACAGAGTTTGTGAATGCAAGAGGTCTATGTAATGATGCTCTTCGTCATCGGTTTAGGTAGGATGCTCATAGTTGGTGGTACCTCCATGGCCAAAGATTCCAAATGCTGCAGCCCCTTGCAATCAAAATTATATCAAAAGTAAGTTTTATTTAAATTTTTTTAGTTTACTTTGTCTTCATGAGTTGCTAGTAATTTTTATTTTATAAGAATAATAATTTTATTTTAATTGTTTACTTTGTCTTGTCTTCATAGGTTGCTAGTTCATCTGCATTAGAAAGAAATTGGAGCACACATTCTTTCACCCACTCAGTAAAGCGCAATATGTTGTAATAAAAAAGAGTGGATAACTTGATATATGTGCATTGTAACTTGCGTCTCACCTCGCACAAGAATAAAGAATACAAAGAAGGGTAGACAAAGATGTGGGATTTACGTGTAGATCATTCGGACTTGGATGCTTCCACTTCTCAGCTTGCAGTTGGTGAATTTGACACCAATCATGTTATTGGTGCAGCTGATCCCATTGGCCTTAGCACTATTTGTGAATCAACTAATGCCAATGCAGATGAAGAAGAAGCTAATGATGATGATGATGAAGAAGAATATCAATCCATTAGTTAAACTTGAAACAATGATACTTGAACTTGATTTTATGATTTATCATTTTACATTTTAATAATTTGAATCTTTGATGTTGAACTTGAAGTCTATGATGCTATGGTGGTATGATCATGATTCATGATGCTATGATTACAAGTTTATGGTGTTTTTGTTGTTTTTATGATACTATGTGACATTCTAATCTTAACTCATGCCTCTAGGCTGCATATATATATATATATATAATTTTGTTTTTGTACTAATGAACCCAAACGAACCCAAACCCCTTTTCAAAATTTTGCCATACCAGTGAACTGGTTCTTCGAACCCGAACCCGCAACTTAGTTTAAGTTGTTAGTGATGGCAACCTTGACAATCATCGTGGCACTGGTTTTCATGAAGTAGCTTTCCATCATCCAATATTTTTTTTATTTGTTGTAAATAGTCCTTTAGTACCTCACTAATTCCTTTCTAGGAGAACCACCTTAGAGGACTGAATTTGCTCCTCTCCCATCCTAGGGTGGAGGTGCTGTATTTAACATTCATTACTTTATTATATTCCTGCAGTTGTATAGTGGGTTGGCCCTTCCTTTAGGCCAACTTGACTTGTACTAGTGTTTGTGCTAACGTACCATGTTCTGATAGATTTGAGGCCAGAGATAGATTTCTGAGTTTTCAGAGACTTAAAACCACTCATCCACTCATGCTTAAGTTGAAGTTTACTGTTTATTTATTACTACACTCTCAAAGATATCCTGACAGGGAATAGTGGTTTAGGCATTGAAAATTTATTTGTGGAGCTCTCTCATGTCAGGAATCTAGAGCTTGCCTGGAAGTTGTTGTGTGTGTACATGTTCTAAATGTATTATATTTTTTAATAAGTTATGTGTCAAGATATTTAGATTCTAGAATGAAAAGCAATATGCTGTGATTTAGTTAAAAATATTTTTACTGGCATAAATGCACACGAGTATAAGAGTTTTAATTGCCATGACTATAGCGCATGCTTTCTCAAATTCATACATTCTTGCATGACTAGAAGTATGTCTATATTCTAAATGCCGTAGACTTGTAATATGCTCATTAAGAAACAGCAGAAACACAATATATGCATTTCCCAATGACACATTGTATCGGTTAGCTTTTGGAGTATACACATGGTGCAGCTTCTTACTGTGGCTAAAATGAGTGGTAGACCATCTTATTGATGATTTGATTTTAAAAATAAAATATTTGTTTGCATGGAGTTGCAATGAACCGTACATTGCAGATTATTTAATGTCACACAGCTGAACATATCCTCTGTCTGCATTTCAGATTGCACCTCCTCTTTTATACAGCAATGTTCCCATTGTGAAGGTGCTTAATATTTCATCTTGGAAAGGAGAATAGGAATCTTCACAATACTGCCATTTTGCATTGGTTAGTGACTGACAATTTGCTAGTGAGGTCATTGCCACAAAGACTGTTTAGGGAACCCTCACAAGATTTAAATAATTCAATGCAGGATACGAATGTGCTTTTGGATACGGGCACCCTGGTGCATGGAATAGGAAAGGAATGCTTAATAAACCATTCCAATCCTTTTGGTGTACATACCACAGTAAATAAAACCCAGAATAAGAGGACTGTCTATATTTGGGATATGGATGAGACACTTATTTTGCTTAAATCTTTGCTCAATGGAAAGTATGCTGAACCGTTCAGTGGGTCAAAGGATGTTCAGCATGGCATAAAGATTGGAAGGCGATGGGAAAGACACATTCTTCAAGTCTGTGATGAATTTTTCTATTATGAGCAGGTCTGTTATGATCTTTATTAACATTTTTCTGCTCCTTCTAAAGGGATATGATTCACAATTGCTTTTTTGAATCCATTGTTGTCTTATTACTATTGTCACTGGTTACAGAAGCTAATACACTTTTCAAGATTCTAAAATATTTCATATTTGTTATATTCAGGAAATTTATGGATTTTGGAATATATATTTCTTTGTGTGTTGACAGTTTTGTGGAAACAGGTTGAAAACTTCAACGAGTCACATCTGGACGCATGGAATGACTATGATGATGGCATAGATCTATCAAATTATGATTTCAATAATGACAACATAGCTGAGCCTAGTGATGATGTAAACAGAAGAAAACATGCCTACCGTTACCGTTGTATACGCAACAAGTTTGCTCAGGTACGAACACACTGAAACAATTCTAATGGGGGGGCTAAAGATGCAGAATTATATGTATATGGATGATTTAATGGTGTATTGCATATTGAATATGCAAAAAAGTGTATGTATGTGGTCTTGTAGTAAATTGCTTACGCATTTGAGTTTAATTGATGCAAACAGAAGAAAACATGTCTACGGGTACCAGTGTATACAAAATAAGTTTGCTTAGATGTGCACAAACTGAAACAATACTAATGATTGGGCTAAAGTTGCAGACATATCTGTAATATAGATGATTTAATGGTGTATTGCATATTGCATATGCAAATATATGTATGCCTGGGTCTTGTAGTAAATTGCTTATGCATTAAAAAACTTCAATATGTTTTGTAATATCATCAACATTTTTCACTTAAATCATGTTTCATCCATAGATAGTAGAGTGTAACTGAAAAAGTTTGTGACATGCAAGTGAGGATTTCCACTGGAACTAGCCTACTGGAACCCTGAATAAATTATTTAGTTCAATGGTGCCACCTAAACATGAAAGAAATGCTTGCAACAGGCGATTGGCTGGATTGGCTCCTATATCAGAACAACTTAAAATAACTTTGCTCCTATGTTCAGACTGAAGACTATTATCTTGTCTATTCAATCCATTTGCTTATTGCACGTTGCATGAAATAAGATATTTCTGAGTAAAGGTACAAATAATAGGGCATCATAAATTTTGAGTTCAAAGTTTAAACCGGAGACAATTTGATACAAATTGAACTTTTAACCATAGTAACTTGACAGTGAATTTGACTATATCAGTTGCAGCTTATTTCAGTTACAGCAATGTAATCCAAGCAGTTTTTAGGTTTTTGTGCATCGTTTTTATTACAATCTGATTTGTCAATGCTGTCAATACATCTTGTGAGTCAATGCTTGATATGTTTTCCTTTGTACATTTCATTCTTGCTGGCCTGTGGTTAATTTATGTGGCCGAGTTCTTTCTTATCAGGCTGAATCTTGAGATGATTGCTTTCCTCTATTAAATGTGTCCTTATCCTGTCAGGATTGTAGTTCATCATATTAAAAAATCAAAAGCTTATACAATCAGTAAATTGTAGCATTATGAACTTAAAAAATTGAAAGTTTTTATTGAAAACTTACCTTGATGATCTCCTCCATGCCCTAGGTAATTGTATAAAAACTGTAGTGTCCCCTTTTGTAAATGCCTGAGTTTTGCCCTAAATCACAAATTCCAAATAAAACAAGAAATAGAATGGAATTAGTAACATCCACGTACCTGGTTGTGATCCTGCAACATGTTAGGAAATAATTGAAACATAATCCACAAAATAGATCTTCCTTATTAGAGACATTAAAAGCTATAGATATTCCTACTAGGGTTAGGAACATTAATTTAATCATAGAAATATATTTAATTTGTTGATGGAATCCAACCATAGGAGAGCTAGGATAAGGAGCATATTAGGGTGCCTTCAACAATCCTCTACCCTAGTCCAGAGAGAAAATATCATCCTCTACATCAAACATTTTAACCCCGCACATGACCATACTCAAAAGAATTACATACGAATGGGAATAAAATGGAAAGCAAAAATGTTAATTGCCCAAATAAGAACTAGTTCACACCAACTTAGATGTGAAACCGGAAGATGGGCGATACCCAAAGAAGAGTGGGCAGATAGAAGATGTTGTTATTGCACTCAAGGGCTAGTGGAGACTGAATGACATTACATCATAGAGTGCCCAGCCTACAAAGATATGCGGGAGAATTACATTGATACCTTAAAAGTGAACACCTTGAGAAATTTTTTTGAAGAAGAAAAGATCACAAGGGTAGCAGATTTCCTAACCAAATTACACAGCAGAAGATCCAAGCTGCAGAAAGAAAAAGAGATCTAGTTGTGGGGCTTGCTACGTTTGGTTTCCGCTCGTTCATTTTGTTGCTAGCTACCCGTGTGGGTCCCATAGGGTGTTTGGCCTCGTGGACGTTATTAAAAACTTTTATTTCATTTCATTTCATGCATCATGTGGTCCTTTACGATTTATATGAGGGAGTTTACCTAGTGAGGAATCCCATACCCATTCCCATCTTCCATTGCCACCTTTATCCTCCTCTTATGATTAGAGTTCCTTAACAGAATGGTCAACCAAGGTATGGGTTTGAGGAAACTACAATAGGATGTCCCGACTGTCCTTACCTTCTAAGCCCAAGGGTGGGGCACTCCTTGCACGTCCTTGGCCTCATGGGACGACTTGTCACCACCATGAGATGGTATGCTTAGAAGAGGACCTCATAATAGTTTCTTTCTCCTTGTATTCCCCTATTATCCCTATCATGATTGATTACATCCAACACAAAGAGTTACACATTTTATATTCTTCAAAAAAAGATCACATAATAATATCATATTCATAATATTATAAATAAGACTCACTATGTTGCTTATCATAAGTGTTGATGTTTTGTAGCTTCTGTCAGATAAATCCTATGAGACTATTGGAAATATATATATATATATATATATATATATATATATTATGTGAGATATAATATATATAGATATATATCTATAATAGTATTAGGAGAAATTGATATAAAAATGATTCATAGACATTACATGTGTGTGTGTATGTGTATAAATATATTTGTAGTTACATAATCAATTGTCATTATATTAATCTCATAATAATGAATAGACATGTCTCTCCTATCCTCATTCTCAATATAAATGAAAGAGAGATTGCTGCATTTGGAAACCACATACAACATAGAGTGCTATTAAATTTGCAGTTATCCTAAATCTTAACATGGTATCAGAGCTATACTGCAAATGTAAGAGAGTAGTTTGTCGATGGTGAATGTGTGACTGTCTCAGAAAATACAGTCTTAGTGCAGGGACCATATCTTACAAATCCACCGTTGGATTTTTCTGAATTTTGGATATGTTGGTGAAAACAAAATTTTGCAGTATCTCACCGGAGCGATTGGAGATAAAGTGTAGGGTTCAAAAGTTATGACGGACTGTGTACGGGACTATGTGAAATTCCTGAAAGTGGCTTTTATTAAAGAGATATATTAATTTGTTTTGATCATGGTCAAGCATTAACAAAGAAGAACGTATTCAAGGAAGGGTGTCTCTTTCTATAAAGAAAGCATTAATTATAGAGTGTCACCTCTCTTGGAGCAATCAAGGCATTTCACAAGAAGACATGAGAATTGTTCAACGATATAAGAGTGGGAATTGTACATTGTGGGGGGGGGGGGAAGAATAACCAATGTTACATTCCCATTTGAGCCATCCTTAGTGGGGAGATGGTTCAAAGGGGAGATGTCTCTCAAATAATATGAGAATGTGTTTTTTGATTTGATGTATGTGAACCCTCATTGGAGCAACTTGTATCAAGGATGTTGATGCGCAGATAAGTATTTATTATCCTTGAGTATTACTTTATCTACTCATTGTAATATCTCTCTTATTTGTATTTCTATATGTCCTATAAAAGCTATTTGTCTTGATCTTTTCCGGGGATGCTCTTGCAAGAAAAAAAGATTGATATCAGATTCAGAGGGAGTCTGACACTTCAGAGGTAACTTTGGACGAGGATCTCAGAAGATTGATATCAGATTCAGAGGGAGTCTGACAGTTTATCTTAAGCAATCTTGGATGAAAAAGATCAACAAATTGATATCTTCTCAATGAGTTCTTCTCTGTGAGAGAAGTTCGAGGTGAAA
>MU223423.1:3735561-3764640 GCA_018584345.1 Thuja plicata
TTCCACCCTCTACGCTGAGGCATGGTGGATGTCATGTGTGTGACTCCATGTTTTTAATGGGCCTGCCCCCTGTGTACATCATGAGGAAGTGACGACTTCCAAATGATTATCACTTGTATTTGTAAAAGTTATTGGAAGGTGACGATCTTAGAATAACTTGATATTCTATTGTGATAGACATCTTGTGATGGCTGAAACAGATCATAATAGATAGAACTTGTGGATAAAATTGCCGTAGGAGGCAATCCACTCTAAAGCTCGAGAGTTTGTGGATAGAATCGCCGATGAAGGCAATCCACACGAGAGCTTGTGGATAGAATCGCCAATGGAGGCAATCCACCTGAGAGCTTGTGGATAGAATCGCCGATGGAGGCAATCCACATCTTGAGACTATGTTTGTAATGATTACATCATGAGGATGATGCTTTTATTGCTTACATCATATGATTGATGTTGTCAAGTGTCATATAAGTGTTGACATTTATCCTCCCTAGCTAAGAGGGAGTGTTGATGTTTTGTAGCTTCTGTCGGATAAATCCTATGAGACTATTGAAAATATATATATATATATATATATATATATATATATTGTGAGATATAATATATATAGAAATATATCTATAATAGTATTAGGAGAAATTAATATAATAATGATTCATAGATATTACATGTGTGTATATATATACATGTGTGTGTATATTTAAATATATAGTTACATAATCAATTGTCATTATATTAATCTCATAATAATGAATAGACATGTCTCTCTTATCCTCATTCTCAATATAAATGAAAGAGAGATTGCTGCATTTGGAAACCACATACAACGTAGAGTGCTATTACATTTGCAGCTATCCTAAAACTTAACAATGAGAACTGATACTTCATAATATTATGATTCTCTATGCTTGAGTGATATCACTGTAAGACAAGTTTGATTTTGATTGTTGTTGAATGATTGATTGATTGAATGAATTCCTTTGATTTGACGGTTCAAGGTATTGGCGAGTTATAATTAAGTAATTGTTGATTAGATGATTGAAAAGTGACGATATAATGAATGCTAGTTTGATATATTGGTGGTTGATGATAGAATGAATGTTGACTTGAGCTTATTCCTTTCCATCAAGCCCCAAAAACATGGAATGACACGTGCCATTTGGCCTCCTAGTCCCTCTTGGGTAACCACTACTCGAATGGAACATAGGTGCTACTTGCATCTGTAATATCCCCTTTTTGGGATTGCCCTAATTTTTGCCCTAGAATGATAAATTCCATTAAAATAAGAATAGTAGGATGGCTATAGATATAACTGTACCAATTAAAATGCCTTTTTACAAGGTAAATCCTAATTTAGATCCTGCAATCAACAAATAAGGGGCAAGTGCATAAATACATATAAACTAATTATATTGTTAGGGTAATATAATCTGTCTTAAGCTTTACAAATTGATAATCAATGCATAGTTGGATTTTAGGAATCCTACTAATAGCATTTAACTTCCATATAGATTATCCCTCACAATAGTGCCTTTGTATGATGTAATCAATGCCCATTCCTCTGCAGGTCTTATCTAGTTTGTGAGGTACTAATCTAATAAGTACTCTACATTTCATATATCTAATTATTTCAGACTGATGAGTATGCATATAGATCATGTGCAATTCATATTCACTTGGGGGTGGTAGCATGTAATGTAGTGAATATATCAGCAAGTACATATATATATCGCAAGTATACACCTATAAGATTATGTAATTATCTGATACTTATAATAATAAGCTGCAGATACACACACACACACACACATATATGATCGAAATACACACACACACACACATATCTCTATATTAATAATCTGAAGCCATATATGTATGACAGAAATATATATATATATATATATATATATATATATCTTGTAATGTCCCCTTTCCAATCTTATGGAATTTGGGACTAATTTGATATGCTGTTGTTTAGCACTAGAAAGTTAATTCTTTTCTTGCATCTATATTTAAGCTGCTTTTTTCCTCTATTATTGTATTACTTGCTTTGTTCAATTAAAAAAAAGTTTGTTTGACTATTTGATTTTTGATTGTTGTCAATTCCTTCTCTCACGTGTTGGATAATCTGATTGGAACTACATTTGATGTTCAGTAATGTATTTACTTTTGTACAGAATTTAAACAAGGAATTAATTCCAGCAAAGTATGAACAATTTATATTTGCATTAGATATATATTGTTATGTGTAATAAAAATATATTCATATATACCAATTACGGCTCATGACAGTCAGCCCCTCTCAAATTTGCTTGTCCTCAAGCAACCCTATGTTTTCTCCTTATGATTTAATAGTAGAAATTGGCAACTAAACTCAGTACAATTTTCCTCTCATTTTCTAGAGAGATGATTTTAGACCATCTCCTAATGGTACCTCTTTGAGTTTGCCCAAAAAATCTGTTTGGATGATAGCGTGCGTTATTTTCCTCTTTCTCAAGTTATTCTATTATTCTAGATAAACCAAGTAATATCACACAGAGTATACACTTGAAAACATATACATGAATACGTGAAGACACAAAGTATACACGAAGCAAACACACTGATGCATGAAGACACGGAGTATACACATTAATGCATGAAGACACAGAGCATACACGAAGTAGACACATCATACACAGTATACACTCAATACACACATTGTTCTAGATTCCTTTCTATTCACTAGAATGGTTCCTTGTTTATCTTTTACCCTGCAGGATGGCAGGATCATGCTCTAATACCACTTGTAATGTCCCCAACTAGGTTTAGGCCTGTTATAACCAGAATTATCCCGTATTTAATATTCTTATGGCCTAAACTGAATGGACTAAGTTGCATTGAATCAAATCTATGTTATTCCATTATTCAAAGTAAGGAAGGTTATACCTTTACCAAACATATTAAACAATCTTATTATTTATGATCCTTAATGTCCATACTGCCCTTATTACCATTTTAGTCTGAGAAGAAGAAGATTACGACGTAATCAAGTTGCTTAGATACCAATCACAATAGGTTCCCTCAAAGTTTACAGATCCAAGCCCTTATCCTATCTTGGGACTATGCCCGCAAGGCGCTTAGGGTTGCTGATCCCTACCCTATCTTGGGACTCGACCTGTTGGCTGGATTTAGACATGCCTCTCCTTGGAAACACTCTAGTCCCTTCCTCTTCAAGTACTAAATAGTAACAAATCTGAACATAGACATATATGATTATGACTCTATTAACACTAATGAGTATATATATTACAGATGAAAATGTTAGAATTTTCAAAGATAGATATATACATTATATATAGTTGATTCTGATTTCATCCTTATTATCATATAATGTATATAATAGACTATATAAGGTTGTTTATCCCTTATAATATATATATATAATCACAATCTCTTAAATATAATTTATGTATAACATAACTTTATCAAATTTCACTGTTATTTATATATATTTCTTACACACACATATTATATATATATATTTCTGATTTCACTATTATATACATTTATATCTGATTATATATATATATATATATAAGACCATATAATAGTTCTTTATCTTTAATGGGATTCAGATATAATATTCTGTAACTAGTATTAACTCATTGATATGATTCATTTCCTTTCTTATCTTATAAAGAGTAATGAAATATTTTATATTCTCCGATTCTTTCCTTCAGAAATCTGATCATCTAAGTCCATGATCCCATTTCCTTATTTTTTTATGATCTTCCAAATCGATGCCCGAATGAGAGGGTTTGATCTTCTTCTTATACTTTGCATTTTGAAGTGATGCTTCTAAAAGACGTGCCCTTGCTCTTCATAACAAACATCACCTCTCCTTGGCACTTTAGACTTTGTTTAATAAATTCCTTCTTAATCCTCTTAATATTCGATGTATAGTGATTAACTTGCTATATCACCCTGTGAACAGATTTTTAGTGGTTAACACTAGCTATTGAAGAGTCTTCATATCTTCCAACATTGATGCCATAATTGTCGTATTAGTTCGGTCCAATCATCTCCGTCGATGCACAGATAATAGGTTGTCTTAATCGTCATTGTTTGGATGAGGGCATAGTTATATCGTGTAACTCGGTGCTATTCAATACACGATTCTTAGAATTATGTCTTCATTGATCACTGCTCTATATTATTTGTATATTGGTTGGCCTGGCAAATAAAGACATTGATTTAATTAATCTTCCTCTAATATTAAGTCATTCCTTTATCCAGGTAACATCTAAATAACTATTCTTCGAGGCTTGGTCATTACATGCCGTTTTGTAGATAGAAAGAGTTAATAAGTTTTGATAACAAGCAATGGTTTATATAGATATTATTGAAGATGTTAAGAGAAGTTTAGAGCACCAAAATATATAATCGATGCCTTGACAAATACAGTTGTTTGCGTAATCTCTATTGTTGTCTTCCACGGATGGCTTATACTCTGATGTTGGTTTATAATGGTTTATGTATTATTTATATATTATATATATTTGTTTGAAATATTTATTAATATAATTTTTTATTTATAACATTGATTTATATTATTGACTAATGTATTTACTTGTATACAGAATTTAAACAAGGAATTAATTCCAACAATGTATGAACAATTTTTATTTGCATTAGATATATATTGTTGTGTAATAAAAATATATTTATATATACCAATTACGGCTCATGACATATTTCTTCTTCTGTTTCATCCTTCTTTGTTTTCCTTTACCTCCTTACAACTTCTAGTTTGTTGAACTCTCTTCTCATTTGTATAACCCAAAAACTGATAATGAAAATAGAAACAATGAAATGATAGTTGGCTGGGGCAAATAAAGGTAAATGGTTTATTTTTATGTTGGGAGGCCTTGTGAGTGCCTGTAATGTCCTCTTCCCTTGGATCTAGGGTTTGTGGTTACCTCAAAGGCTCAAACAATTATAATGAAAACGCAGAATTTGTAGACAATATGATCTGCTGTTAATGGAAGGCATGCCTTTAAAACACTACTATTTACTGGTAAACATGTTCATCCCATATGCAAATTGTAGATTTGAAATTAAGACACAAAATGCATTATAAACAAGATGCAGATCTGAAATTTAAAGCATGGATATTCTTAATTTCAATCACATAAAGTACAGTCTCCGACAGTTTACAGTGATAGAGCACCTGTGTGATCAGGTACAGGTATATTTCTAGCCTGAATTACCCCTGTATGGATGATTCCCAATGAACTGAATGGCTTCCACAATTCTGGCTCTGATTTCCCGTGCATTTAACCCCGACCCTATCAGTGACTTCCTGATGTTTTATGGTTTATCTGCCTGGTGCTTCTGTGATCTGGGTTTGCATGACCCTGCAAAAGTAGAATGTGGCTGTGAATGGTGTTAATGCTGTCCTGGTAGTCAGTGCTGGTTCCTTAATGTTGTTTTGCGCTCCCAAATGTTTTATCTCTGACCTCTCAAGCTGATAAAAATCTGAAAACCTTGGGGCCGCTCTAGAAATGGTGGCCAGACCAGAAAACTTTACGTGCAGCTCCAGATTGTCTTGGATGTTGAGAAACCCTCTCCATCTTTATCACTCAGTTAATTAGATCCTAACAATGGCAGCCAACAAAATTCAGATCCACAGCTAGGCAAACATATGATAAAACTTTGCAATCAGAAAATCCAACAATGGAAGGAAGAATTGACAGGATAAGGTCAGGGGTTTTGTCCCAACCTTGATGGCTCCTACGTCCCAGCAGCCAACTTGGAAAATTAATATCGAAATCATATCAAAGTTCCAGCTAACAGTGCTCAAAACCCCAAAACAAAATATATACCTGTTTGGAAAGGGTGCTAGGGCCCAAAATGTATTGTTTGTGTGATATGTCAAGATGTCCTTGGACCATCAAAGGGATGCTGTGGCATCCCCCTACGGCTTCCCTCTATGGGATGTTTCTAGGAGACATAAACCATGTAGAGGGGATGTTCACCCCACTTGCCAAACAAAAAAATATGGATGGGAGGTATGGGATGGGATTTTTTGCCCCCATCCCCTTGCCCCCGAAATGTCAAACTATCATTATTCATAAATAGTAAAATATTGTATTATTTCTTTAATTGTCATCTTAGTTTGTTTAGGTAGTTCCTATTTCCGACTTCTGTTTACGCTTGTTTCTTTTAGAAACATCATAATGTAATTGCCTATATAATGTAACTCTGTTTTCATTATTGAATAAACAATTACAATTGCATGGTATTAGAGATTGTCGATAGGGTTTTACAAGATTTAAAGAATTTTTTGATAAAAATTCAAGCCTCCTTTGTGCAATTTTTTTCCAGAATTTTCTGAGATTCCTGAGCCCGCGTTTCTACGACTTATGGCGACGTTTTTCAACCCCTTTGAAATTTTCAGATCCATTGAAGACGTTTGCTCAAGCTGCACAGTTTTAGGGTCATGTTTCTTGTTGTGGGCGACCTCTGTATTTCGAGTCATGTCTTTGGATTTTGGTCCATCGTGTGACCTAGGGTTATGAGATTTTTGGCAACTTTTTCACAATTTTTGAACAAATTCATCACAAATTTTTTGGCCTAGGGTTTTCAGAAGGCCTAGGGTTGGAAAGAAATGCGTTTTCTAATTTTTGTCCATAAAATGAGTGTCGGTTTTTCTATTTTTTCTCCATAAAACAAATAGTGGTGGGTTTTCATAATTTTTTTCTTTAAAAAAAAATATTCTGGGTTTTTTCAATTTTTTTAAAAATCATTTTTGGGTTTTATTATTTTTTCCTAAAAAAGTATTCTGGGTTTTAGAATTGTTTTCCTAAAAAATTATTTTGGGGTTTCATTCTCAGTTTTGTAATTTTTCCCTTGAAAAATGATCTCTATGGTTTTGTAACTTTTTCCTTAAAAATATTATTTTTACAGTTTCATAATTTTTCTCCCAAAAAATCATTGTCGGGTTTTTCCGTTTTTGTCCTAAAAAATCATTTCTAGGTTTTCTGATTTTTTCCAAAAAAATCATGATTAGTGTTGCTGGTCTTAGGGTTTTTGATTTTTTTTCGAAAAAAAAATCATTGTAGGGTTTGGCAATTTTTTCTCCATGAAAATCGTGGTTTCTTGCAATCTGTTTTGGGTTGTGCTTATCTGCAAAAGTTTTTGGTGATTTTTTGAACAAAATTGTAGCTGTTTTTCTAAAGCGGTTCGGGTTTGGCAATTTTCTCCTCAAAATCATGGTTTCAGTTTGAGAAGCTGTTCTTGGTGTCTCTAGCTATAGGGAGGGACTGTTTTGTTTCCCAACATCAAGTTGGAAGAGTTTTGGACCTTGGTGATCTAGGTCATCTTTAGAAGTTTTGCAAAATTAGGGAGGGTCTCAGCAGCAGGCTCATTTTGCAGAGTGTTTTGAAGAGAAGGGGTAAGCATTCTATGAATTCACGACTAGAAGGGGGCAGCCTTATATGCATTTGTGACTAAAAGACCTACAGATTATGTCTTCTGTAGGGTTGTTAGAACGATGACCATTAAGCGAGGGTATTAAAATATTGTAATGTTTTTTTAATGGTCCTCTTAGTTTGTTTAGGTAGTTTCTATTTCCGACTTCTGTTTACATTTGTTTCTTTTAGAAACATAGTAATGTAATTGCCTATTTAGTGTAACTCCGTTTTTATTATTGATTATACAATTACCATTACAATAAATCTACCAATACATTAATCTCTTATCATGAGAATTGCATCAAATTTTTTTTCCTATTCAATCTTGTGTTGTTGATCATTTAGCATCCTAGTTTATTTTTCTTGCCAGAAGTTCTAGCATATATAATTTGGCCCCATACTTCAAATTTACACCAAGGCTTGTGCAATTGCAATACACACACGTACACAAGAGAGGCCTTTTATCTAATGATCAGCACGTAAAGAAAATAAAGAAAGAAGTAACAAAAACTAAGTGGATGCATTAAGGAAACCTGAGTAGTAGGTTTGGTGCCTCCCTTGGCTATGCAGGTGGGAGGATCCTTCCTTTGTGAAACCTATCGAGGTTTTAAGGTCACACATCCAATTACAAGTTTCCAAGAAAAATTAAATTTCAATTTGCATCTTATATTCTTCTAATATGTTATTTATTGTAGCTCACTTGTGTGGCTTCATTTTTCGATATAAAGAGTGATAATGATTAAAAAGTATGTAAAACTAGCCAAAATGGGGATTGAAATCAGTAAATGAACTTTGTGGCCCCATGGTAATGCATCAGGCTGAACATGTCTTATCACAGTTAATAAACCTGTATTTCACTCTCATAAAGTATGTTTCTAATTGTATTTATTGTGTCAAGATATATAGCTTTTATTTTAAAATGTTCCAATTACTTTTCTTATTACAGGCTTTACGGATAACTACAATGAATGTAGGCATTGCAATTGTACTTTAGCCACCATAATTTTGTCCACTGCTAGTAATGTGGTGAAACATATGGCATTTTCGTCCTTACTTTGCAATTGTCATTTCTTCTATGTTCAATATTTCATCTGGCATTATATTGATACCAAATGACATCCTTTTGGACAACAGGGACTGCATAAACTTCTTGATAATGAACAAATTCAAATTTGGCAAGATCTCTATGATGTCACGGATGCTTATACTGATGGATGGCTTTCTGCAGGTATGGTTTACATGAGAATGAGAATTAAAAGTATAAGAAAATTTGAAAGCCCCTTTAAACAATATATTTAATTTTTGCTTGGGTGTGTTTATCATTTTACTTAGATATTTCAGTAGATATTATTTTAATTCTAGCAGAGTAATCAGATTTTTGATATTGGAATGTAAGATTTTGGTGATTTTCCTTTATGTTTATTTATTTTTCTTAGTTTGAATAGAGTTTATTCATTTGGTTCAGTTAAGTTTTAAACCATCGTAGTAGCTATTAAAGATTATATAAAAGGCTAAAACCGAAAGACTTAACTTGTTATGTGTGCAGACAAACATTTACCATCTTTTTGGAGCTTATGATTTTTGCTATAAATATAGGTAATTTGGAAACAGAAGATTGGGCATGGAGAGGGTTATCCTGATTTTGTTTTCAATCTTTCAGAAGCCCAATATAGGATGACAAAAGCCCTGAACAATATTGGCAGGAAAGTCTAGTGATCTTAGGGTGCCCTCTCAGAAGATTAGACTTATTCCTAGTTTCAAGGATCTGCCAGGGGCTGATAATTGCACTAGTACCATTCCCTTTCAAACTGACACATCTCAAGTCTTTCTTAATGGGAACCAGAAGTCCATAGTGGATCAGCCTTCCAGATTCAACTATAGGCATATCAAAAGGCTTTTACAACAATGGTTGAGGGAAGAACAAGAAAAAATGAACACTGAAATTGCAGATCAAGTTCTTGCAGAGGATCCAAGGGTGGGGGAGATCTCAAGATAAACAATGGACTTACACATCAGAACTGAATGTGGGAACACATTTAATACGGACATTACACATACTCAAAGAGGCATGGAGGCGGGTAGGATTGTATCTTTTGTCCCACTTTCAGAGGCAGTCAGTTGCCAAGCTCTGGAGTTTCCCTCACATGGAAATTTGATTGAATCAGGCTTAAACGGAATAGAGGTCAACTCGTATCTGGAACTTCCCAAGGCGGATGAAGACATTCTACAGACCAAATTAAGTGATATGTGGAAGATAGCTAAGGATAGGAGGGATGGAAAGTTTAGTCAGGATGGTCCGGTAGTGGGAAGGGAATAGCCAGAATCCACCCCCCAAAGGGAACAAAGTGGAAGACCGGGGAAGTATGGGGAAAAAGGATCTCTTCCCAAACTTTCAAGAAGTATTAGTAAGGGATGCAGGAAATCTACAAGGCTGTTAGATAAAGAATTGGATGTTAAATCACACTTGGTCCCTAATAAAGGTTTTTCAACCCAAGGGATAAAGGTTGTGAAAGGAGGAGGTCCAACAAACAAAGTTTCATCAGATGACAAAATCAAAGGTGGAATCTCTTCACTCAAACAAATAACAATGAAAAAGAAGAAAAAGGGGGCAGGAAAGGAGAATTATCATCAGGAACCAACAGAGGAAAAAGACCGAAGTCCAACCATCTCGCCTAGGCTACAAGTAGTCTACGAATTATTTGGTATTGATAAATTTAGATTAGGATATATGACTTTTAATTTTCCTTTTAAAATTCAATATATATATATAATCTCAATATATATAATATATATTTAATCACAATATATATGAATATATTTATTACTAATATAATAACAAATATATTAATATATTAATATCAATATTGCATGAATGAGACTTGTATTGTTTTCTATATATACTTGTCTTATTAAATGACCAAATGATCATATATATATGAGAGAGACAAATTAGTATAGAGACATGTCTCCACGAGGAGACATGTGTCTATATTAACATGTCTCTTCATATTATATCGCAGATCCAGGGCGGTCATAATGTTTAAATTATTATTAACCACTGCAGTTGTTAACTGAATCGGTATATAAACAAACATCACCGACAGTATGCACAGTCGATAGCAATCAATACCAATGTCGTCGACCAATTAAAATCTCAGTTTAAACATAGTCGATGATTAATGTGAATTGCCAATCTGTATTAAACCGATATCATTTATAACAATCGATATTTAATTTAAACCGATATCAATCGGTATAATATTTATTTCATCAATTATAATATGTTATACATTGGATATATATTAATATATATATATAATAATATCATTTATCATTATATATATTAATATGTATATATAATGTAGAATAATATTATCTCATAATAATCATATATGTATATTGATATATATATATATATATATATAATAATAATAATAATAATATCATTATTATTTATATATATATATATATTAATATGCATATGATATAGAATAATATTATCTCATAATAATATTATCAATTCAATGATGTTTATTTAGTTCAATATTAAGATCATTTTATTTGATCGAAGCTATAAACATCAACAGGTATATCAGAAAATTCCAACATCTCAAGGGAGGACAACATTGAAGGCTCGCCCTTTCTAACCTTTGTTGAAAGACTACTAGATTCAGATTATTTGGAGGAAGAAGAAAGAATTGAGGAACTAGAGGGTATGATGCTTCCAGATTTACATGATCAAGACACGACTACTGCTAACCACAAAGAGAAGAGCCCGAACGAAGATCCCCTTTCTCCCATTCTATCCCATGAGTCCAATATCAATCTTGGGCTACAAAGATCAATCTCAAATAAAATCTCACCAGATTGTGGGGAAAAAAAGAAACAAGGAAAAGGTCGAAAATCCTTGTCAGCTCTAAGATCAGAAGATGGGGAAGAATCAGATCAGAAAAAAACCACAACATATATGCAAGTAGGGAAGGGGAAGTTCCTTCCCAAGTTGCAATGAAGATCATATCTTGGAATGTTAGGGGTTTAAATGCCCCTAACAAGCAACTTCTAGTCAAACGTTGCGTTTTCTCATTTAAGGTAGATATAGTGATGCTACAAGAAACAAAAATGAATGCAGAGCAGGTGGCACAATTCTCAAAGGGGTTAGGTTGCTGGTTCGTGGAGTTTGAAGAGGCAGTCGACTCCTTTGGTGGAATTGCTATAATATGGAATCCAAAAAGAGTGGACTTCTCAAAGCTAATGGGAAAACCCAAATGGATGGGGGGTGATATCAAAAGTTTATGCCCCAATCTAAGGTTTTCCATCATAAATGTATATGGATCAATTCTCAATAAGAAGCAGGAAGTTTGGGAAGAGATTAGCAGTAGACTCAGAGTATGGACAGATAGGAACATCATTATTCAGGGAGACTTTAATGCTATTGTTCACCTTTCAAAAAAGTGTGGGGGGACAGAGGGAATCCCAACCCCAAATGGACTTCAAGAATTGGGTCTCTAAAGAAAATCTCTTAGAAATTGAATCGGAGAATGGGACCTTCACTTGGAACAACAGAGGAATGGGCTGTAACAACATCACAGAGAAATTAGATAGGTTCTTCAAAGGAGACTTGACAACTTTCCAAATGAAACAATATTAAAATATATTGCGAAGCATGGAGTAGCAGAAGAGAGAGCACGTAGACAAAATACAACCACTAAAAAATATCAAAGGGAATGCAGCCCCCATTTACAAATATTGTGATAGAAGACTACCCCTTTTATACAACCACAACTAAGCCTGGAATTGAAACTCAAGCACCCATTACACATAAAAGAAAGGGACCATTGGAAACTTCATTTCAAAATGAGAGTTGGGACATCGCCGACATTGATGTAGCAAGATGCATATATGCAAATGGGTTGCCTTTCAGTGTTGTTCGCTCCCCATACTGGAAGATGTTGAAAAGTGTCAGTGAAGCTCCAAGAAGTTATAAGGGCCCCAGTTATGAGAAAATACGCACCAACTTGTTGGAAAGAAAGGTCAAGAGGGTTGAGGATGCATTGAAGCCTGTAAGGGGTTCATGGATTGAGATAGGGGTATTGATTGTTTTAGATAGGTGGAAAGATGCAAGAAATCATCACTTGATCAATGTCATAGAAGTGTCCCCTAAAGGGGCAATGCTTTTGAAATCCGTGGATTGTGAGGGGCAGGTAAAAGATGGGCAATTTATTCCTAATATTCTCATCTCTGCCATTGAGACAGTGGGACCTAGAAACATTGTCCAAGACATAACAGACAACGCAAAGAATTGTATATCTGCTGGTTTGTTCGTTGAAGAGCAATATCTACATATCTTTTGGACGCCTTGTGCGGTCCACTCACTCAATCTTATGCTACACAAGATTGATAACAAAATTGGTGTATGCAGAGGCTGAGGATATCCAGATGTTCTCACAAACCACCACATGACTCAAGGAATTTTCAGATTATTCTAAAATTTGGAGCTATTGAAGTTAAGTGAACTTGAATTTGAAGTAGTAATTTAATTAAAAAAAATAAAATTAATATTTTACATATTCTGATTTTCATAATTTGATTGTGTAATGTGTATTAAAACGCATTTTGCATCAAACTTAATCGTCTTGATACTACTTGTGAAAGTGAAAGTGACACTTTGCAATATGATGATCAACAATAATTGGTGTATATGGAGGCAAAGCAACACTGAGAGGGAAACCAAAATTAAGGAAAGGATATTGGATGACTCAAGGTGGGAACATGTGGATTATCTCTTTAAGCTCATGAAGCCCATTATGAGCATGCTTCGCTACACTGACATGGATAGGCCTTGCCTTGGAGAGGTGTATGATGGCATAGACTCAATGCTTGAGAAGATGAACAAAATCATAAATGACAAAGAGAAAGATTTGGAGGAGACCTTCAAACAATTGCAAGCAATTGTTATAGAACGATGAAACAAGATGACCACTCCTCTACATCTGCTTGCCTATGCATTGACACCAAAATATTATAGCACCCAATATCTTGATATACTAGGAAGACTGCCACCATATAGAGATTTAGAAGTGTCTGACGGGTACAAGACAACATTCCTTAGACTCTTTCCTGATGATGATTTGCGAGATTTGGTTACAGATGAGTTCATAGAGTTTGTGAATGCAAGAGGTCTAAGTAATGATGCTCTTCGTCATCGGTTTAGGAAGGATGCTCATAGTTGGTGGTACCTCCATGACCAAAGATTCCAATTGCTACAACCCCTTGCAATCAAAATTGTCTCACAAGTTAGTTTTATTTAATTTTTTTAAATTTACATTGTCTTCATGGGTTGCCAGTAATTTTTATTTCATAACATTAATAATTTTACTTTAATTGTTTACTTTGTCTTGTCTTCATAGGTTGCTAGTTCATCTGCATCAGAAAGAAATTGGAGCACATATTCTTTCATCCACTCAGTAAAGCGCAATAGGTTGCAATAAAAAAGAGTAGAGAACTTAGTATATGTGTATTCTAACTTGTGTCTCCTCTCACACAAGCAAAATGAATACAAAGGGGAGATGCAGATGTGGGATTTAAATGCAGAGCATACAAACTTGGATGCTTCCACTTCTCAGCTTGCAATTGCTGAATTGGAAGAATTTGGCACCGATAATGTTATTGGTGCAGCTGATCCCATTGGCCTTGGCACTATTTGTAAATCAACTAATGCCATTGAAGAAGAAGAAGAATAAATTTTTAATCTAAGTTACCGGTTTGGGTTTGGGGACGGGTTCAGGTACGAGAACCCGATATGTGGGAATGTGATTTTTTTTAGGGGTTTGGTTACGTGTGTGTGTGTATATATGTGTATTAGATATACAAAAAGATAAGAAAACTATATAGAATTGTAAAACTAAATGATAAATGATAAATCATTTCATAGTATGATGCTTGATCATTGATCAATGCCAAATGCCAAAGATAAACATTAAAAATTTAAATACTTGATCATTGATCTTAATCTATGTTCAGTGTTCACGATTCTAATGAAAATCATTACATTGAATTATCGAATTACAAAATGAAAATGTAGTTCTGAAACATGATTCAATGTTCAATGTTCATTAATTATCAAAGGGATTATCAAAAAAATCATCTATGGGATTTTCAGCGGCTGCAAGTAGATCATCATCATCATTAGAACCCAAAGTGGTTCCACTAGCACTAGATGCACCATGTGGTATGTCATCATCATCATCCACATCAACCATGGTGGCTCTAGCAAGATCCTCAATGGTTGCATCCAATTTGGCAGACTCGGGTGCTACATCCCAAAGCTTATCTGCCCCCTTCTTGTATTCTAGATGCTTACGTTCCAGAAGGCTCAAATTGGTATGAATATACACCAAGCCTTCAACTTTTTTTGCAGCCAACCGGTTATGCTTCATTGAGTGGATAGAGTATGTACTCCAATTCTGCTTAGTGGCAGAAGAGCTTGCAACCTGGAGAGGAAACCAACAAAATAAAAAATAAAAAATACAAGATAAATTCAAGAATGTTAAGTTACAAGTGGCAAAAAAAAACTTACTTGTGAGAGGATCTTGATTGCAATAGGTTGGAGGTACGTATAATCTTGATCAGGGAGGTATCACCATATAGTAGCATCCATTTTGCTTTGGTCTTTGACAACACAAGGGGAAAGGTTTTTTCCTAAGACAAACAATCCAAATTCTTGCCTAACACTTGAGTCCACCTCTAGATCACTAACAAGCCTACTAAATGCCCTCTTGTACCCAGTAGCAACTTCATAATCTCTATATGGTGGCACTCTACCTGGGATAGCGAGTACTTGTGAGCTATAGTACCTGGGAAATAGAGCATATGCAAGAAGGTGCAATGGTGTGGTCATCTTGTTCCAACGATGTAGAACAATGACTTCCACCCTTTTGTAAAAGGTGTCTTCAGGTTCATTCTCTCCTTTGTATTACTTGGGATATCAAATGATGTAAGTTATCTTGATGTAAGTTATGACAATTTAGATATCTCTCAATAAACAAGGATAGAGGAATGTATTACAACTTACCATTTTTATTTTCTCCGACATTGTGTCCATGCTATCATAGACATCCCCAAGCATGGTTCATCTATATGAGCAAACAAAAGCATATACATGATAGGTTTGGTGAATTCCAATGCATATTCCACACAAACCCACGAGTCATCATCTAATATCAATGCCTTCACCTTTTGGGCCCTCTCTAAATTTGATTGCTTCCAGATACCCCATTGGTTGCTAATAACCATCTGCCCCAATGCCTCTTTCACCTTCACAAGTCGTCTCAGAACGATTGTGTGAGATGCAAATAGGGTCTTAGCAACCTAAGAACATGTCAATAGTAAGTTAACATATTTAACGTATGTAAACAACACAAAAAAATATTTTATTCAATTATGTGAAACATTACATAAAACGATAAATGAAACTAAATAAATTAAATTTTAAAATTTATCTTCAATAATTCCAGTTTTGAAAAATTTCTGAAAATTGCTTGTGACATATGGTGGTTTGTCACAAACATCTGAATCTTCTCAACCTCCTGGTATATTTCTTTCACCCATTCTATTTGGGTGCCAATTGCTTGCATCACCAAATTGAGCGAGTGTACGATGCACGGTGCCCAAAAGATGTTCTCATATTTAGCCTCTACCAAAGCACCTGCAGCCCTGCAAAATTTTGCACTGTCGGTAATTACTTGGACAACATTATCATGACCCATCGTCTCTATGGAGTCAATGAGAATCCTGGAAATGAACTCTGCATCTTTCACTTCCCCTTCACAGTCAACCGCCCTCAAAAACATTGCCCCCTTGGAGGACACTGCAATAACATCGATCAATGGACGGTTTTTGCAATCTTTCCATCCATCAGAAACAATAGATACACCTGTTTGAATCCAAGAATCTCTAATTGGTTTTAGTTGGACCTCTATAGATTTTCTCTCTTTTTGCAATAAGGTGGTGCACACCTTTTCAAATCCAGGACCTGTGTAACAAGAAGGTGCATTATTTATTGCTATCACCATCTCCCTCCAATATGGTGATTTCACCAAGTTGAATGGAAGACCATTCACAAAGAGGCAACATGCAATTTTTTCATCAGCAATATCTCTTGCCTCATTTTTAAATGCCTTATCTTATGGACCTCTCCCGCGGGTGGAGATTTGTGGTTCTACACCATCCTTCGTAGAGGTTGAGTGCATAGGCAAGAAGGGATGTCTAGAGGCCGTGCACGTAACTGGTTGAGAGGGTGGTGCTTTTTTTCCCTCAAAACTATAACCACTTTGTTTTCCGTTTGCAACCAATTTGTCAGCATCTTCTTGTTCTTTTATAAGGGCTGCTATTCGTACCGCTGACAACCCTTTCTTATCTAGCACTGAGCCCTCACACAAATTCCTTTACATGTAGGGACCAAAACATGAAGTTCACTTGGTAATAGGAGTTATTATATTGTGCATTGCAAAAATTACGTTTTCAAATAAACCCCCCACCTTCAGGAAGATATGAAATTCTTGTAGTGTCTCCATAAAAGAGACCCTTTATCAATTTTAAAATTTTGAGTCTCCCCCCCCCCCCCCTTCATTGAGCTTTGACTACTCTTTGTTGCAATCTATAAATAAAAGAAAAAAAAAACGTATTTAAATACTTCTTCACAAACTTGGAAAAAATTAAAATTCATCAAAAACTTGAAAAAATCTATCAAAGACTAAAGAATATGGTGTAAATGTGTACCTTAAACACTTAAATTTGCTTTGTAAAAGCTATTTGGCACTCCACAATCAATCTCCTTCGAATACAATTACCTCACTTCAAACTGCCAAGATGGAGAGAAAATATTGAGAGAGCAAAATGAGAGATAAAAGTGAAATGCAAGTGTGTTTGGAGGCCTCATATTGGGGCGTTTTAGGGTTGGGAGTAAAAAAAAATAAAAAAATAGTTTTTAAACAATGTTTGGCCCCACTTTATAAAGGTTGGGCTGTGGGTACCCACGGGTGCGCCCGGGTCCTCACTGGGTGTGCGCTGTAAGAGCCCTGGTGGCTCTAACTGCTCGAGTTGAAGACTGAATGCATTTGTTTTTATTTTTATTTTTGGAGAATATATGATTTTTTTGTGTTTTTCAGAAGTATATTTTTTTTGCTTTTTCAACAATGGATGAAAGAAAATAAATGCTAGCAACTAAATGAATTAAGAATCCAATCCTTGCAATCACACTATTATTTGCAAACTTTAAATGAAAGCTATTTACATTAGCAGCTATCACAATTCAGCACTTTATTGAAAAAGAACCTGGAATATTATTATTGCAGCTGTTCGATCTCCTTATTGGAAGTTGAGACTTTGATAACTATCTATCTGGCGCTAAAATGAAAAAAACAAGATGAAATGCTAAAGCTATTACTGCCTTCAAACCACAATGTATCTCTGAATATTAATGCCAAAATTTTCCCTATGTCAACCGGCCACAATATGAAGAACTCCCCACGCCAAAGGCTGAGTTGTCACCCCAATGATTCTCTAAATACCAGCTGCCATGAATGATTGAAGACAAATGCTTGAACCCTCATGCTATGCTTTTAACAAGACACAAAATAACTTTTCTTTGGTGCACAAGATTGCACAAATCGCTGGTCTGATTCCTCCAGCTCTGAGTGCCGAAACTCACAAAGAATTTGCAATTCCTTGAGATTCGATTTGCAGGAAACCCTCATGCCAAAATCTCCAGAAGAAATGCAGCCAAGAGAAAATAAAATGTCATGGGAGAATGGTTCGAAATGCCTTCCAAGACCATATATATTTTCGTCATAAAATCAAACCAGCAGCTTCAGTCACACTTCACATGACATAACATACAAAGTTTCAAATATTTGAAAAATATTAAATACATCTCCCCCTTCACATACTTCGCGCCAAGGCCATTAAGTCATTATGAAACATAAAATGACTTAACATTAATATCAAGTTGGCTTACTTCTAATATGAAGTTCCTCAACTTTATAATTAATTAAGTTAGACTTAATTAATTATATCCAACCCATTAATCATAAGAACATCGAAAAATCAAGCCAACACTAGAAATATAGCCAAGTCTATCACCAAATCGACCAACCAAAAATGGAATCCAACTCAACTCAACTTACTATAAATAGTAAGTCCTCAACTAGAGACCCTCAAATCAATCCATTAGCCCATGAGGGTCGCAATGATGGGCTAACAACCACAAATTCCAACTACCGCTAAAAAGGGGACATTACATGCGCACAGGGTGCGCGCCCAACACTGTGGGTGCGCATGGGTCCGCGGGTATGCGGACCCGGGCGCATCCACAACTGGGTGCACACCTAGCGTGCACTCGTACTCTGGGTGTGCACCCGAACCCAGTTCGAGGGTCCAATGTGCGAACCCGGTAACGTAGTTATTAATCCATTAGAACTTAGTTGAAACTTGAAACAATGATACTTGAACTTGATGTTATGATTTATCATTTGACATTTTAATATTTTGATGTTGAACTTGAAGTATATGATTCTATGATGGTATGATCATGATGCTATGATTACAAGTTTATGGTGTTTATATGATATTATCATTTATGTGACATTCTAATCTTAATTCAGGTTTACAGGTTGCATATATATATATATATATTTTACATGTTTTTGTACTAACAAACCCAAACGAACCCAAACCCCATTTCAAAATTTTGGCGTACCAGTGAAGCGGTTCTTCAAACCTGAACCCGAACTAACAACTTAGTATATTTCACAAATTTACTAAGTATATCTGAATAACATTGGAAATGAGTCTCTTCAAGTGTGTCATAAATTATTTACATACATTTCCCAACAATTGTTGGACTCCTCTTTAGCAACCAATGTCTCAGCTTTCCAAAATTAATCATTGCCACACAACACATGGCACATTTGCATGTTCAACCCAAAGTCACACAGCAGAGTCATCAGACTTCTCAGCAGACAGATTATAATTTATATCCAATAACTCACTCTTGTTATTCATATTAGAGCTGGTTTACCCCCTTTGGCTGCCAAATTTACGCCTCTTATGCAGGTCTGGACCATGTTAACTGAAATCAGTATCTTGTTGCACTATCAAGTCATTTAAGTTTTTAACCCTTGTCTAGCTAGCTCTGCTCATCATTAGGCTTCTCAGTTTCCTTCAAGCACCAGTCATGGTATTTTGACTGTTCATCCACTTCTTGAGATACCCACCAGTGAGGTTAGTAAACCGTAAACATATGCCTCCTAATTCTATATGAGCTCTAAAAGGAACGTGAGGGGATCAAGGGTAAAGCCTTGTAGAGTTTAATGAAAATGTCAAAATCTTGCAGGGAAGAAATTTGCTGAATATATCAATCTTGTGGTGAAACAAATTGATGAAAAAGGGTTGGAAATCGATCTTGTAGAAGTAATTTTAGAGCAGAACAATCGCCTTCCGAATCGCCGAACTCAGATATCAAGAGCTAAACCTTGCCTGAAATTGATATGGAAATGCACATTTGAATGATAACTCAGTATATGAGGATCCATTGTAACAAAGGATCACAAATAGAATATACATATTTTTTTCAAGGGGGCAAAAATATGATAACGGATAGAAAACAAGGTTTTTCAATTCTAAAACATTGGTTGGCTCTAATGACATATGGAATTCAGACTTTGAGGAAGTGATCTGCAAGTAACAATATCTGTTGTCTTAGCTTATTTTGGTAAGAATTGGCACGTAATGATTAATTTGGCTCCATCCTTTCCTAGATCATACATATATGATGATATATTCAATTGTATGATTTGAATTGCATGTATGCTTCAGTATAACCTACAGAAGATTAAGCCTAGGGTGGATTGAAAGGGATGCATTATGGAAAAAGTTGTACTTGTTGATATGTTATGGCAGGACTAAAAGACTCATTGTTAGTTGTCTCCTCTTAACTTACTTATTTTGAACCCTTAAAATTGTATGAGCCTGTTTTCAATTTTTGATGTTCAGAAAGACATTTTATCAAGATGTGTTAAAGTCTAAGCTCTTTATTGCACAGAACACGCACACAATTGAATGCTCCAAAGGAGAAATAAACAGTGTCTTCGGTGAAATGATGAATGGACCATATCACATGGATTCCTTTAACGTAAAAGTTATGCTACCACTGTTAAAGGATGATGCAGTTCTGAACTTTGTAGATAAGATGTTAACTGGATACAGTATTAACAACTTATGTCATTTCGACTATGTTTTGAAATGTTTCAGATTAATTATTGTTCTCAAATTACTGATTAATGTCTCAACAATTTTGCAGGGAGGGCATTTTTGGAGGATTGCTTGCAAACACGGGGCATTCCCACACATGGTGTTGCTCATGTTGAAAGCAGCGAAGGCCTACATATACCTGAGGATGATAGAGCTTCACAAAATGTAAATGTTTTGGTAACATCAGGCACACTAGTACCTAGCCTAGTCAAATGCTTGCTATTTCGTTTGGATGGTGTGTTCACCTATGACAATGGTTAGTTTGGAATCCTTCTAAAATTCCTTTTAAAAAGTTTTTCATTGATTCTAATTTTCACGTGTAATAAATTTTTTTGTGGTGCCTTTTAATCTTATGAAAATGTATCTAGGTATGTATTAAAATGTTTCAGGCATTTTAGTTCTCTTTTATAATAACTTGTCCTTGTAGTCCTAAAGAAATCATTATTATACATTCTTTTCTTTGAAATAGTTACAAAATAACCCTAAACCCTAAACCCTAAACCCATTAACCTCTGATATTTCAATGCCATCATCTGTGTTTGGGATTGCAAGATATTTTTTTGGAGGTGTTTCTAGAAACACATCTGGAGGGGCTGCATCACACAGGCAATGTTTTGAGTACTTAGATGCCAAGTTTGATGGTGGGTATCTATTTAAAATTTTTTAATTGATACTTGCTTGCAATCATGCCCCTCTAATGAACGTTGGCAATGCCAAGCCACAATGGCACAATTTGCTGGGACTTGAACTTCATCTACTTTGTGGTAAGTTCCTCAATTTTTTTTATTTCATTTCAGGTTGATGGGCAATTGCGTGTTGTAAGATTTGGTTATTTGCTTGCTTTGTTGAAGTGATTTGATCTTGATTTACATGTAAATGAAGTTGTAAAATTCTGAACAGAATCCACATATTCTTTAAAGACATCTTATAGTTTTCTACAAGAACTAAGGAAGTAATCTAGGGTATAAGATCTCTCTAGTAGACTTGACTGTTGAAGAGGTAATAATTATCTCTAATAAAGCAGAAGTGTGCATAAGATTCTTGAGGATCATTTGATGGAAGGTATCAAATGATAAAGAAGGTAGGTACAACTGCTTATGGAAGACTGCAAGTGTGAAGAGCAAGATCATCAGGAAACAAAATGGAGAAAAACATGTTTTGCACATGGTCTGTTATATTGTGAAGAATTTACATAAGACAAAGATACCACTAATGCTCTCTAGTTGGAGTGATTTTCATGACATGTATGTGTAAAGAATAACACAGATGCTTGCTTAATGGAAGGTGCAACAGAACATTTCAGGAAGTTTATTATATATTCTTGGTGCACTTTGTAGTGATTTCCATCTGACTGGGTGATTAAGTTTTCTTTTTTCACAACATTGCTTTGCAGACCATCAGTGATGATCCTACAGGGAGTTTGAACATCTCTAAGAATCTTCAAATAAACACGAGTGGATGCTTTGACTAGCTTAACACAAACAATGTGATGTGTTTGTACAGTTTTTTTGTGCTTCTTATTTCAGTAACTTTTTAGATGTGCATACAGAATTACAACGTATACTGTTACTCTGTGATCAACCCATAAGATCTCTTCCCTTGCTTGTCACCATGCAACAATCATCATAGTCTCTTTCTTTTCTGTTTGCCTTTTGATCCTTTGGATGATAGTTATTATTTTACTAGCAATATATCTATAGTGTGGGTAGGGAGAGGTTTTCAATCATTACTACACTTTTACGAATACAAAGTTTGACCAATGAAGAATTAAAAAAAATAATATCATCCAATGAAAACTAGGTTCATTCATTGGGGCTAAATAAAAAAAGTTACTGGAATAAGAATGAACCTAGCTTTGCCCCAGCAAATGAACCTACCTTTTGTTGGTAACATCTATAGTATTACTTGTTATTCAATTTTATACCACATTGGCCAAACTTTCTATTATATTGAAATGCGGAAAATATTGAAAACCTCCATACTCCCTGCATAGTAGATTTGCCCATCACTAAAATCATTTTTTATTCAGTTTTTAACCTTTGCATTAGATTTTTGAATTTTCCATACTAAATTGTAATTTTGAAAATGTTTGGGTGTCAAGAATAGGTGCACATGAGTCATCTGAATCTTCTTTAAGTTGTTTTCTTGTTGGTGAGGTAGATGTAATCTTATCCATTCCACAAAATTTTAGTAAGTAATTTCCTTTCTTGAGATTGAATGTATAGAAAGAAAGGTATGGAAGAGAAGTGTAGCTATGGCAAATTAAAATGAAAACGAACCTATACCAAGGAGATACTGGGTTGAGAGATTGAGAATTCAAATTGCAGATGAAAAGAAAATAGACTATGAGGGAAAGGCAAGCACAATTAAGGGAATGAATTTGTTTATTTTCTTAGATTCATGGAGTTTTATTTTTATTTTTTATTTTTTAGTTGCAGTAATCTCTATTTTTACAATGTATATAATTTTTTTTTATATTCTTATAATGTCCATAAATTTTGAATGTTTGTATTTGTGGACTGTTAAGTAATTTCAGATTTACATTAAGTTGCATGTTAGAAAGCCTGAGATATTAAAAGAATACATTGAGTGTGGTGCTATCTTCTTTTAATAATTTATATGTGATTATCATATTTGTGGATGTTGAATGCATAATCTTCGAGTTTCTAAAAAAATTTCAGATTTATGTAGATGTTTTACAATCTGTGTCATGCCCCCGTGATGTACAATATAAATAAAATATGATAAGAAAGCGCCGACCAAGGATTGATAGCATTATTAGCGACAAAACGAGGGAGGCTGACCAAGGGAATATAAATAACTGCAATTTCTTAAAGAATAAACAAGGCATCGCCTGAAATGGAAGAGATTAATCCCTTGCAACAATGATAGGCATGCCTCTTCCTCATTAGAAGATATAAAAGGGAGGACAATTCATTGATAGAAGACTTTAGGATGAGTATTCAAGTAACATTGGAAAATTTTACTGGGCAGAAGATCCTCAATTTAGAGTAACAAATCAGAAATTGAGAACAGCAATTAATAATATTCAGAAAATTACCTAATTTTTTTTTCCAGAAAATTAAGTTATTGCAGCCATTTGTGGATATTTGAGATTAAATTTATTATTTCATCAAAGAACGTATTCTATTAGAAATATTCAAGCAAATTTCTCAAGCAATCAATTGAGAATTTATGGAAGTGTCTTGCAAATAGGAAGGATTGCCAACCTTCCCAGTTCATGAGAAATGAAAGGACGACAAGCCTTCATGCTCTTATCAAGTGTACCCCACTCAGAGATGGAACGGACAACCGGCCTTCCATGTTCATGGGCCAGGAGGTGGAACAGACGAGCAGTCTTCCATGCTCTTGAGCTTGATCAAGGAGGACAGCTAGCCTCCAAGATGGACTGAGAGATGGAAGGGCAGCCCACCTTCCATACTCTTGCAATACAAGGACGACCAGCCTTGAGATTACCGTTTGCAAGCTTTTTCAACGAGCTCACAATGTGATTGGCTATGTGGAATATGCCATTGTCTAAAAATTAATGATGCTATTATGTATTGATTCGAATGCTAATAATGCTATATGATTTATTGATCTAAATATTATTATGTTTTTATTTATGGATTTGAATATTATCATGATTTTATGTCACTTAATTAGTAATATCATTTTTTAGTGATTAAGTTTGTTTGCAGGCCTAAAATTAGGAATATCGCCACAAAGGAACATTACAGTTTGAAACTAATTTGCAAAGCCAAGCTATTGGTAGATTAATTTTGGGTATGTAGCTACAATTTACTAATAATTTATATTTTATCTCATATACTAATTTATGGTGCAGAGAGGAAAGGTTGCTAATTGTTACTGCACTTAAAACTAGCTCAGACCCATATAAATTAAGTTCTAAGATTTTCTGATTTATTTGTTAGTTATTGTGGTTACATAGTTTGTAACTTTGCACCATCGACAAATTATGGATAGGGTATGAATTTGACTAAGATGTTTTGCATGGAATGGCTGCATTTTCTACATTTATATCCAAATCATGTATCTACCATTCATATTTTAGGAAATGCAGATTCTTACCCCTTGTTGGCTCTACCTTTCCTTCCCTTTTTTGGGTTTAGGCGGCCACTATTCATCACATCTATGCTTTAGTTTTGTGTTCACAATATCTGTTTGTCCCCTCCATTTTTAGGTTGATGGCGCGTGCTCTTCATTTTCAAATTCTCTATGGGATTTCACCTTTTATCTCACTCTCTCTTAGGAGTGCAATGCTTTTGGTAGGAAATGTAAATTGGTAAAAAGCTCTAAAGCATTGGTGAAATTCTTATATTATTTTATTTGCATTTACTATATTTGCTGAAGTTTTAATATTAGTATATTGCCTACCTATACTTGCAACTATAGAAAGGAGCCCTTTCAATCCCGCTACCAAGCCCTATCCCTACCCCTACTTGCCCTGACATCGAACCCACTTGTAGAAAGGGTATCTTGGCAGATTGGGGGGTGGTGTAAGGGAGAGAGAAGCTATCCATAGTAGGGGGAGAAGGGGTCAACTTTTTTGCTCTCTCCTGCCCCTTTGTCATTAATGTGATAATATAGTAACACTATTCTACATAATCCAAGATGTAGTATGATAATATTTTATATTTCTTAGATTCACTTGAAGATGCATAGTCATCTAGAAGATAAACTAAACAGATAAATATGTACATTGAATCACATTTTGATCAGTGGATGAAAGGTAAGAGCTTAATTCAATACTTTTCTGTTGTCCAATGTATTGTACATTTTATTTGTCAAATTTTTAATTTGCATTTCATTCCTAGGTCTACATTGGTATCAAAGCAAGTTATTTGCCATTTTCCCCGTTTTCCATGAGTTGGCCTTTGTTTTCATGTAGGCCAGTTTTTATAAGATTTGGACGAAGTGCTCCCAAACAAAGTACCTTGATTATTTAGCTGTAGAAAATAATGGAGGAACCACTGCATCCCATTACACTTCTTTGCTGTGGTTTTTGTCTACTTTGGCTTTAGTATTAGGATCAGCAGTCTCTGTGAAGCCAATAATTTTGACATCAAGGCTTCTGTTTGGGTTGAGGTTTATGATGTTACTTGTATGTGTGTGGTGTGAGACTATTGTTGCTGAGATGGAAACCTGGCCTATAAAGCTGTTTGGAAGAAGGATTGGGTTGTAGAGAGAATCAAAGAGAGATTTGTGAACTGAGAAACTTTGTGTCTTGCTGATGGAGATTTTTTGCAGATTTTAAAATAAAAAAGCAAGATTTTGGTACAGATTTTTCCCTGTTTTGTTGGTCTAGGGTTTACCTGGAAGAATATGAATATTTTTTGTGAATGGTTGAAGATTTTTTTGTGGGTATCTAGTGCTTTATAAGTGTAAAATTGTTTTCGACTATGGTGGTGGATTTTGCTGAAGTTTTGGTGCTAAAGATCCCACAAAAGGCCACGAGTGTTGGAACTTCCCGTTATACACAATGACAATCTCACCAAAGTGTTGTTAAACCATTATTATGCCTAGGCTGAATGTCTTTGCACCCCATCCATAAGCACCATAATGCTCAATAGCATGGAGTCAATGTTCTTTTTCTAAGTATTATTGATGTTTAGAAATTGCTTGTATGTGCAAAAGTGGAGTGCTCTTAGGTCACAAACCTGAAATCTAATTTATTTTTCTATGCAATTTGTTTACGCATTCTTGTTCCCATCATGGACTCGTCTAACAACATTGTTGTTGTTCTTCACATGCTTGAAGAGGTATTTCATTCTCGCTGATCCATGACTCCCTTGATACTTAAACTAAAAGAGTTATATTTAAGCTAGGTTACATAGTTCTTCTAACACCCCCTCCCTCCATCCTGTGGATATAGTTCAGGTTTTGGTCCTTTATTGGGTCTCCATTGGGTTTGCCATTGGGTCTCCTTTACATAGTGCCCTAGGGGGACCCTGGGCGAACTTGGGCCAAACCCAAGAGGACCCAAGAGCTGCCAAAAAACACAAAAAATAGTTATTTTTAAAACATTTATATAAACAAGAAAAGGTTAGCGTACATAAATAGGCTCTTAAGCAATCAAATTGTGAAAGTATCTTAAGCAATCAAATTGTGAAAGTAGTGTGCACCATGAAGATTTGTCACATAAGAAACTTGATTGCAATGAGGGGGTGATGAGGAATTGGGATCTAACCCTTGAGTGGGTTGACTTGGACATTATGATTGTGTAACTTGCCCAAAAATATCTTTAGATGAAACTCATTGTGGTTCAAATGAAACTGAACCATACTTTGAGGCTTTAATTTTCATATATATATATATATATATATATCAAAGTGCTTCAATACCTAATTTTGCTCTAAAGTGAGTGCTCTAACCTTGTTTTTGTCATTTGACAAATGCAAGTGAGTAAACTAACATTTTGCCTCCAAGTTGCCCTTGTTAATTTTTGAAGGTCGCTATATTTTTCTTTAAAGTTGAAGTATACAAGAGAGAAAGACCTACACCCTAAGTTACTAGTCCTAGTATGGGTTTAGGTGAGGGTACATGTACCAAGTGTGGCTTTACAACAATCTTTTTTCTTGGGTATAGATATAGGGTTCGAATGATATAAAATAATGATATTCATAATTTCCAATAAACAAAATATTTACATACCTCATAATTTGCAAAAATAAAATGTTTTAATTCATAATTCAGTGATTTGTAAAATGTCAATGCATAATGAAAATTACAATCAATATTTAATCACCTTTATATTTCTCTTCATCAAAAGTATTAAGAGTCAACGTGTAGTTCAATTACATTTGAACCACAATGAGTTAAAATGCCACTTCCACTATGAAATGATAATCAATTGATATTCAATGAGTAATTACAAAGGAGACGAAGGCTCCTAAAATAAGGAAATACAAAGACATGTTTCTAAAAGAAACAATTTTTAACTAAGAATTGAAATAGAAATATACTAAATTATCTAAGTGACTAGATGCATGTAGCTACTAGATACATTGATTTAAATGACCATTATGAGGTAAATAATACAATATTGTTCTAATACCCTCCCTTAATGGTCAATTTATTAACAATTACTCTACAAAAGACTGAATTTTTAGGTCATTTGGCCATGAATACATAAAAGGTTGACTCCTCTTTGGAGTACTCTGCGACATGAGCCTTTGTTGAGACCTTCCCTGTTGTTGCAAACCTTTTGGATTTGACCAAGTTTACCATGATCCTTTTCAAAACTCAGAAAAACAACAATTTTTGCCAAAAATTGTTAGAAGCAGCAACACCCACGAACACCAATAAACTCTAGTACATTTGTAGGAACAACTTTCGCCGTTGAAACCCGAGGTACGATAAAAAACTCTACAAGAAACCATGATTTTTTAAAAAATTGTCAAAATATTTGAAGACGGAAATGTTGATATTTTCAGATCTATGCAAGGAAAATACAATCTATAGATAGCTTTTAAAACTGAAACAATATATAGACAAAATTGACAAAGAAAGGTGGACAGATGGTACCAATTCTGTACATCAATTTATCTTGATTAGTCTGCCCTTGTTTTAGATCTACAACTCCAATATTGATGTGATGTAGAAAATGCTACCACATAGGTCCAAAAGCGCAGCCCACTAAAGTGTTAAATTCCAACCCCAAGGCATGCGAATCCTATGGAAGAATTTGCCCTCAAGTAATGTGTAAAATAGTAGATGGGGATCAAGCCCTAGATAGGGTAATTTGCACCCTTGATATGTATAATATTCTGATCCAAATAGCACACCAGATTTTGTATCAATTCAGACTCCAAGTATATATATAAATTTGCTGATGAATGCCTGAAATAATTCGCTCCAATTTGCTGCTAAATTTCACCCCAATTTGCTGATAAATTTCGCTCTATAATGCAAGGATAATTTGCCTTCTTTGGATTCTTGAGAGGAAGAACAAACGTTATGTTTTTGGTGTGTTCTTCTCCAAGAATCGAACTTGAATATATATGTGCCTTGGTAATTAACTATCCCTCCAAGAGATGGCCGACTTGGGCCCTTTTAGTTAATTATTTTATTTGTTTATTTTATAATAATAATGCCTTAGTTATTATTATAAAATCGCACATGTATATATCGCAAGGGTGATAATAAATAGAAAATTATTATTAACTTCAAATGCCCGAGTTGATCTTAGCCGTAAAGGCTATAATGTTAACACTCCCTCTTAGACTTGAGGGTAAGATCAACCTATAGATCCCATCTATAGTAGGACACACCCTTTTAATCTGACTATCAT
>MU223423.1:3773670-3793746 GCA_018584345.1 Thuja plicata
ACTATGGTCCTATTTTTCCTTTCAGCTATTCCATTTTGTTGAGGGTTGTAAGGAACAGTAAACTCCCTCTTAATTCCCGATTCTACACAGAAGGTGCTAAAGGTTTCAGAAATGTATTCTCCACCATATTTGTTCTAAGAATCTTTATTCTTTTGTTTGTAAGATTCTCTATTAGAGCTTTGAACTCTTTGAATTTGTTGAGAACATCGACGGATTCTTTGTTCTTTAGGAAATATATCCAAGTCTTTTTAGAAAAGTCATCTACAAAGATGATGTAATAAAGATATCCACCAATGGATGGTACAGACACGGGTCCACAAAGGTCAGAATGTAGTATCTCCAATATTTCCTTAGTCTTGCTTTCACTACTAGGAAAGGAGGATTTGATATTTTTTTCCTAATGCACATCCTTTGCATACACCTTCTTGTCTAGGAGATAAGTGAGGGAACCCTACTACAAATTTATCCATAGAAGACAATGTTTGGAAATTTAGATGCCTTAACATCCTATGCCATAAATCACATGAGTCAATTGATTCAACCATGAGAGCTTGAGATGAAATAGCATCAAGTCTATAAAGAAATTCATGTCTTAGTTCTATGGTATAGGCTTGTTTCAAGGTTGAATTTTTGGTCCAAGCCAAAACTTTCCCATCCATGAATGCAATTTTATAACCCTTATCCTCAAGTGCTGATATTGAAACTAGATTTCTTTTTATGCCCGGAACATATAGGACTTGAGAGAGTTGTAAGGATATGCTGGACTTCATTTGAATGTTGCAATTCCCAAAGCCCATAATTGGATAAGAAGTATCATCTCCTATGGTAACTTCTTCCTTAATGTTTTTTGAAAATGAATCAAAGTTTTCCCGCAACCTAGTGATATGCCTTGAAGCCCTGCTATCAATAACCCAAGAGTATTTATTAGAAGTTTGGGTAGACAAGGCTGAATATAGGGCTGGATTTTCCATGTTTCAAGTCTTAAAAATTTGAGACCGTTTTCCTAAAATCTGAATAAGATCTTTCCTCTACCTAGGCTCTGATACCATGTTGATATTTTCAGATCTATGCAAGGAAAATACAATCTATATATAGCTTTTAAAATTGCAACAATATATAGACAAAATTGACAAAGAAAGGTGGAAAGATGGTACCAATTTTGTACACCAATTTATCTTGATAAGTCTGCCCTTGTTTTAGATCTGCAACTCCAATATTGATGTGATGTAGAAAATACTACCACACAGGTCCAAAATCGCAGCCCACTAAAGTGTTAAATTCGAACCCCAAGGCATGCAAATTTTGTGGAAGAATTTGCCCTCAAGTAATGTGTAAAATAGTAGATGGGGATCAAGCCCTAGATAGGGTAATTCGCACCCTTGATATGTATAATATTTTGATCCAAATCACACCAGATTTTGTATCAATTCAGACTCCAAGTATATATATAAATTCGCTGATGAATGCCTGAAATAATTCGCTGCTAAATTTCACCCCAATTTGCTGATAAATTTTGCTCTATAATGCAAGGATAATTTGCCTTCTTTGGATTCTTGAGAGGAAGAACAAACGTTATGTTTTTGGTGTGTTCTTCTCCAAGAACCGAACTTGAATATATATGTGCCTTGGTAATTAACTATCCCTCCAAGAGATGGCTGACTTGGGCCCTTTTAGTTAATTATTTTATTTGTTTATTTTATAATAATAATGCCTTAGTTATTATTATAAAATCGCACATGTATATATATTGCAAGGGTGATAATAAATAGCAAATTATTATTATCTTCAAATGCCCGAGTTGATCTTAGCCGTAAAGGCTATAATGTTAACAGGAAAGACACAAATCTTCATCTTGAGGAAACACAAAAAAAACCCATGATTTATTTCAAAAAATCGTCAAAAAAAGCAGCAAACCTATGACAAAGAAAACCACTATTTTTTTTTGGAAAAATCGAGCAATACCCTTTTACAAAAAAAACCACGTTTTTGTGGATGAAATATCAAGCAAAACCATGAACTCAGAAATTTTTAAGAAAAAAATCAGAAAACCCAAAAACAAAAGACCACGTTTTTAAGACAAAATTATTCAAAACCCTCCATGATTTGTTTTTTGGAAAAAAAAAATTCTCCCTTTGGAAAAAAAATTCAGAAAACCCTCATCCATGAATTTTTATGGAAAATATCAACAAACTCTCCATCCATGGTTTTTTGTGGAAACAAAATCAGAAAATCCTCCATACATGATTTTTTGTGGAAAAAAATTAACAAACCCTTCAATCGTCCCAAAAAACACTGACACAAGCAAGGCAGAAAAATTTGCTGAAAAAACCTTCACACCAAGAAAACGTCTCAGGAAACCCTTAAAAGATTTAATTTTGATAAACTCTCGAGTTTCATCAAAAATTGAAAAATGCACTTCTAATTTTTTAAAAAAAAATTTCTAGGATTCTATACAATTTTTCATAAAAAATGTTAAAAACTCATGGAATTTAATTCTGAAACTACAAAAAACTAACCTATGAGCTCTGATAGCATGAAATGATAATCAATTGATATTCAATGAGTAATTACAAAGGAGACGAAGGCTCCTTAAATTAGGAAATTCAAAGACATGTTTCTAAAAGAAACAATCGTTAACTAGAACTGAAATAGAAATATACTAAACTATCTAACTGACTAGGTACATTAAGTGACTAGATACATTAAGTGACTTAAATGACCATCATGAGGTAGATAATACAATATTATTCTCTTACAGTAGCCATATACTGTACAAGCTACTTCATTTAAAGAGATTTTTGACAAGTTGTGCAAAAATAATGTCTAAGTCAACACGCTTGATAGTTGGATCCCACTAACTCATCACGCCTCATTGTAATCAAGTTTCTTATGTGACAAGAGATCCTAATAAGGGGTCTAAGAGTGGAGACCTCAATTGGATTAAGGGGCAGCAACCCACATGGGGGTTTGGAGGCCTTTGAAACCACACAAACCTTCATGACACACCATTTTCACAATTTCATCACTTAAGGGCGAAATTAGGTATGCAAGCAATTTTTTGTTTATTTAAAAAATAACTTTTTTTCATATTTCTTTTAGACTACGTTTGGATTTAGCTCAAGTTTACCTAGGGTCCCTTCTAGGCACCTCGAGTAATATAAGGATTCACAGGGAGCTTGAGATGCCTAGCAGGGGCCTTGGGTAAACCTAGAGGGGATCTAGCTCGAGACCTGGATCTGAACCAAACCCATATGGGTATGGAGGGTGTTCAAGAGCGATTCGGTAACATAGCCTACACAAATAGGAGAGAGAATTGCACGGGGAAGATTTATCTATCAAAGGTGAATGAATCGAGTATGATTTTATTTAAAGTTTCAAAGTTTTTGAAGATTTTTTAGTTTTTCTTTTAAGTTATATAAATTTTGTAAAAGGTTCTGAATGTTTTGCACATACTATAGGTGTTAATAGTTATAAGCTATTTTAAAAAAAAAACGTTGTAGGGTTGTAAATTTGTAATGTGGTTGGTTTTGTTATATTCATACAAAATGGCTGGTAGTTCTAGTTATTTTCTGAACATATAGAGAACTTGTTTAAATTTGATGCACCATCTTTTCTTTAGAGACACAACCATGATTGGACAATTTCTTTGTAGTGGGGGTTAATCATTAGCATTGTAGCGAATGTAAGAATGAGTATAAGAGCTTGTATAGTTGAGTGACAGATGAATTTGCACTATTAATAACTTAAGGGTTCCCAGAGCAACAAACAATGAAATATATCAAAGAACAAGAGGATCTCGACATGGTAATAGAGCAAAGGAAATAGTACATTCTCCTTTCAATAAAAGATCATATAAACTTCCTAGTGCCTTAACGCAATTGGTTAACCCACATTCATGCCACCATCTTATTGAGAAGAGAATACTCCCTTTCTTGCTTGTAAAAGAGGTCCATTGGAAAAAGCCTTCAAGAATGAGGTAAGGGAAGTTGCAGATGAAACATTGCTCATTGAATTCGTGGCAATAGGCTTCATGTCAACTTTGTTAGGTCATCATGCAGATTACATTAACAATTGCTAATGCATCCACTGATTACATAAGTCTTGGGTATGAGAAGGGGCATGCCGCCTTATTGGCCTAGGTGGAAGTTTCTATAGAGGCATCATTGAGAGCAATCAAGGATATATGGCTTGAAACAAGAGTGCCCATCTTTTTTGATGGATAAAAGGATTGCAATGATAGATCACTAATTAATGTCATTGTAATGTCCAGTAAAGGGGTGATGTTTTTTAAGGCTACAAATTCTGATGGACAAGTGAAGGATACAACCTTCAACGTGATATCCTCATACAATTTATTGAGATGATGGGCCTGGAAAATGTTGTTCAAGTCATAACGAATGATGCTAAAAAATGTAGGGAAGTTGGTTCAATAGTGGAGGGTATATATGGGCATATTTTGTGGACACCATGTGTCATCCACTCATTTGATATTGCATAAGATTGACATAGAGATTGAGTAGGTCAAATAAATCTACATGGAAGGCTAAGGAAATTTAAATGTTTGTGACAAATCATCATATATTATATGCCATTTTCAAGATCTCTAACTTGGACTCGTTGAAAACAATTTTTTTTTCAATACATTTGTAAAATTCAAATTTCATATGTAATCTACGTTTTAGCTTTTTATTTTTTACACCATGTTAGGCTGTCGAGACTTGATTCACAACACAATTTTTTTGAGACCACTCGTGAAGGTGCGATAGGCGTTCAATTCCATGGTGATCAACACTCTTTGGAGTGTACAGAGGCTATCAAATAGAGAGAGGGCCCAAAAAGTCAAAGTATTGATCCTAGATGATGAGTAGTGGGATTCTGTGTAAAATGTTTTGAGTTTCTTAAGACACTCATGAGTATGATTATGTATGTTGATACGGTTCAAGCATGTTCGGATAAGATTTATGATGGCACAAACTTCACGATTGATAATAAAAGGACCATAATAAAAGCCAAGGAGTATGAATGCACACAAGCATTTTTCAAGAGTACAAAAGACTATTGTTGATCATTGGAACAAGATGACCACGCCCTTACATCTCCTAGGATTTTCTGTCTCCATTGTATTATAGCGTAGAGATACTTTCCCTGCCAAGGAGGCTGGCTCCATATAGAGACGAGTATTAGAGTTAAATATCTCTCAATTTATGTTCCTCTCTTCTATTCTAATGGTCTCTCTTCTTCCATGTTTCCATATTCTCTCTCTGTTCAATATGGAAACTTCCTTTTGTTTCTATTTCTCTCTGTTCATTATAGAAACATTCTCTTGTACACTTGTATATATAGATCATTCTTGATCTCTGTTTAATAACACATTCATTATTTTACCATAATATGGTAGCAGAGCTATAGGTTAACTTTTTCAAAAATTTTGTAATCCTCCATTGAGTGGAAATTTTCGAAATAGTTTTAGTTCTTTTTCCTGGCTCTTGTGTTCATTATTAATTTTCAAAAAATTAATATAATTTCTTTTTTGAAATTATTCAAGATTGTTAATTTTCTGTGTTACCCCAAGTTTTCGTTACGGGGACGATAGGGGATGGCAGGGGACAGGTTTCTGGGACGACAATTTTTTTTGCCAATTTTGGGGACGACAGTGGACGACAAAGGGGACGACTATGTAAATATAGGGAAATTTTCAAATATATAAGGAAATTTGCAAGTATACATTACATTCATATGAAAATATGGACAATGCATGCCATTTAAACATCATAGAACCTTAACATACAACATTTCAATACCATTTCAATTCATTGTCGGATTGTCAATATGCATATGCTAACAAAAATATAAGTTTAACATAGAAAAATAAAACTGAAAATGCCCAAAGGCTTAGGTGCTGCCATAAAGTTTCATCATCATGTTCAATATAAAAATCAAAATATAGAAAAATGAAGCACACTGCTGCTCCTATTCTTCTGCTGCCAACATGGCATCAAAATCAGAGTTCTGTGAGTCACTTTCACTATCATGCTACACTGGAAATATACTCTCATCCAATGGAACCCCAACCAATCCCAGTGCTGTCTCATCCTCGTCAATCTGAGCCATATCTTCAGCATCAACATCCCACCGTAAAGCTGGAGTCTGCCTATACTCTGTAGTCTGAGGATCCTGAAGTCGAAGAGCACTATGCACAACCATTAGCTTCTCCACTCGTCTAGAGGTAAGTCTATTCCTCTTGAGGGAGTGGATAAAGCCATATGTAGACCAATTCCTCTCTGCGGCTGAGGAACTAGCAACTTGTGCAAGGAGGCGAGAGGCAAGCACTTTCAACTCTGGCGTATCCCTCCCATGGCACGACCATCCAATAGGATCCCTCTGTGCCAAAATCACTCTATCCAACCTCGCCTATTGTTTATTGAGTTACTCAAGTTTGGGCCACGAAGTTGTGTGAAGTCAAGGAACTGTGTGCGAAGAATGGAGGCTTCTCGCCCTGGATACATCTTATCAATGGCTTGTGTGAAGCCATCTAATACCTCAGGATCATCACATGGGAGGACCCTTCCATCCAATTCTGCATACCATTTGGAATTTAGAGCGCAGGCTGCCATATGAAGCGGGGTATTCATAATGTTCCACCTCCGCGTCACAATAGGCCTAATATGCTGCTCATAAAACCCCAAAGTAGGATCCTTCGCTGCAATTGTTTTCTTTATCCTCCCCAACATACTGTCAAATGTCTCATATATCTCTCCAAGACTAGGAGAGTCAGTATCGACATATCTAATGACCTCTACGATGGGTGAGATAACAGAGCAAAGATATCTACAAGATGCAAACAAAAATTAAAATCAGAAATTTTAATTTAATATGAAAATCAGCAAGCAAAAGACTAACATTTAATTTTAATTTTTAAATAAAATTAGCAACTTACTTTATTGTGGACCACCAATTGTCATCAAGGATCTTTTGCTTCACCGATTTTCCTTCAGGGGAATTAGAATTGGACCATCGGGTCTACTTTGGATTCACCACCATCAATTGGAGAGCCTCATGCACTTCAAGCATCCTCTCCATCAAGATGAAGTAAGTGGCATACCTATAATTAAAACTTAAAAGTAAAACACGTGCAACAATAATTAAAATAATTTAGTAAATGAAGTAAAGTTTAAATTAAACTAGTAAAATTAAATTGTAATTAAAATTGACATACCTTGTCTCAGTTGGTTTGAGGAACTCCTTTGAGAAGGACCTAAATAGAGCAAGTGAAGTGTGGTGGTTGCATATGAACATTTGTATCTCTCTAGCTTTTGACACCACCTGTTTCACCTAATCAATCTTCCCTATGTCTTTTATTGCATTGTTCAATGCATGAACACAAGGGGTCCAAAAGATGTGCCTATAAGCACCCTCTACCATCATACCGGCTGATTTGCACACACGTGCCGAATCTGTGATCACCTGTACTACATTAGCCGACCCAACCTCCTTTATGGCATCCCTCAAAATGGTGAACTGAAACAATCTATGGCTTTTAGAAAATAAGAGCCAGCAGGGGATGTGATAATGATATTGATGAGTGGCCGATGTCTAACATCGGTCCAGCCATCCATCACAATAGAGCAGCCCGTCCTCACCCAAGTACGTTTCATATCCTCAAACAACACATTAATCTTGGAATACTCTTTATCTAGGATGGTGGTTCGTAGCTTACGATCACCTGGAAGTGTGAATGAGGGACTCGTAGTTATTATATCTTTGACCATTTGTTTGAAATAAGTGGAACGAGACACATGAAATGGGATACCATTAGCAAAAAATAATCTACCAATGGATGACTCTGTGTTTTCTTTTGCTTGTGCATTAAACATACTTTCCACTGATCCCTTCTCACTACTATTAATCTTCCTCTTCCCTCTTGTCTCAATAGGGCTGCTAGTAAGACCAATGGCGGATGTCATAGGCCTAGATGACTGAGTGTGCAGTTGCAGTAGATAAAGGTGATGCCATTGACATACCTTGTGCCCCCATTTCAGCCTCTAAGTGCAATCTTTGACATTCTATTTTTTCCTTATCAGTCAAATTAGGACAAGCTATAACTCCATGGCATGCAATACCTAAAAAATGTGATTTCACCCTTGTATAGCTGCCCCTAAAATCATCTTGGCAAATATGGCAATCCCATACCCTAGTCCCTCTTGCATTCTTTTTCTTTTCACCCTTAGCTGTGACATATTGGAGAAGAGTTTTTTTTTTTGTTGAAGGGGCCCTTTGCATATTTGCTCATGATTGTTGAAGGGCATTTAAATTTATTAGTTTGTTGTTGCTCTCTACTAGCTTCAACACTAACACTTTCACCCTCCAAATGCTCTTCATCACTATCACTATCCCCACTGTTGCTCATTGTGCTTAGTTTTGAGATTTAAGAATGCAATGAACTGAGACAATGAAAATAAAATAAAATCACTCTTTCAAGCATTCAGTTTGGTAAAAAAAATGAAAAATGGAAGCATAAAGAGTTTCACACTTGTTGCACAATGTAGGAAGTTGAAACCCTTGCACAATCACTTGGAAACCCTTGAAACCTCCTTTGCTACTACAAAATAAAAAACCCAGACTTGCTGCTACAAACAATGGAGAGCACATAGAAATAAAAAAAATTCTCATGTGCCCATAAAGAGCCACGATTTTGGCCTTTTAGGGCAAGTGTGGTGGTGGGGCCCACAAAACGACCCCACCTATGGAAGCCTTTTTTGGCTTTTTAAAGTTTTTTGGGGCCTTTAAACATTGGGGACGGACAACCGTCCCGGGGACGCGCAGGAGACGTCCTTGGCATCCCCGGGATTGATTTGTCCCCAAAAAATTGCAAGCCGTCCCCAAGTCTCGGGGATGTTCCGTACATTTTTGTCAAAATTGGGGACGGCGTGAGGACGTCCCCAAGCCGTCCCCAAGTCTCGGGGACGTCCCCGTTTCGGAAACTGGCCGATTTAGGCCGGGGACGCGTCCCTAGGTAACCTTGTTAATTTTTCAAAATTTATCTGCTACCCAAGGGATCTTCCAACGGCTCATTTTTTTCCTGCACATAGTTTTGGGCCCATTAATGGCCACCTAGGGTTTTTGCACTTTCGACTAGGGTTTTGACCCTTCAGTTTTCAGTCGAAAAATTATTTTTCTTGTAGATTCTTGGTGGGTTTTACAAACCCTCAACTGGGTCATATTTAAAATTTTCTGGGTGCCTCAATTTCTGTGCCTCGATTTCTATGCTAGCGGATTTCAAATCTGACTTCAGATTCCTTCTCTGGGTTTTTCGAGTTTTTTTAATCTGTGCTTTGGATTCATTCGACGCCTTTTCAAAATTTTAATGGCGTCTCTCACTAACATTATGTTGGAAGGCAGTCCAAGATTTAACGACAAGATTTACCACACCCGGAAGCAGGGAGGGTCTCAGTTGGTTTTGATCGATTTTTCACGTCAAAAATTATGCATTCAATACCGATGAATTTCTATTTTGATTGGGATATTGATAAGGAACACATTGAGACATGCAACTCAATAAAATTATTTTAGGCTATGGATGTAATGTCCCTTTCCTAAGCACTTCAGTTGATGGACAATTAGCCTATTTTAGTTGGTTCCTGTAGGGTAATAAGTTGGGTTAGGGAACTCATGACGACAATTTGTTCTAGCAGGGACAAGTGTTTCTTTGAGTTCACACAATTGAGATGTTCGTAACACCCTTTTCTAGAGTGGATTTGGATGCTTTTCCCACACTATTTTTAGTAAGTCAGTTTTGTGCACCGACTTAGCTAGTTGTCAATATTTCTATTTTAAGTATGGCGATGGATGCAATTAATGATGATATCTCAATATTTTAGATTGTCCAATGCTTTTAAATTCATTAGGATAATAGAATGCTTCTTTAATGGTCATCTAGTCGTCTTTAGTTTGTTTAGGAAAGTTTCCTATTCTGTCTTTTGTTAATGTTTTTTTTTTAGAAACATCTTTGTAAATCTATGTAAGGAACTTTCGTTCCTTTGTTTAATATAACATCGATTTACCATAACATGGTATTAGAGCACTGGAGAATTTTTTTCAAAATTTTCTTAATCCTAATTTGATATTAGTGAAAATTTTCTGAAATTATTCTAGTTGATTCTCCAAAACTTGTCTAGGGTTTTCAGTGACATTTTCAGCCATGTGATTGTGTGATGTAGTTGCGTTTTTGAATCTGTAATTCGCGATTTTCTTTTTTCGCGTGATATTTCTTCATTTTTTTTCATAAAATGCGGCTACCCAGTGGTTTTCATGGCAACGCAAGTTGTTTTGCGCCCATTTTCTCTGTTCGTGTTTGCATTTAAGACGCCATTTTTGCAAGTGACGAGATTATCTAGAGACAGAAGGTGTGGCCGAGAATTTTACGACACGTACGACCAATTTTCATGGTCATTTTCATTGCTCACACTTTCTAGATGAGTCTTTTTTTCGCGATTTCTGTCAGTGACTTAGCTTTTTTGCATTTTCTTTTGTTCATTTTGCGTTTTATGGGCGTCGTTCTTCAACATGTGATAAAAAAGGAAGGTGCGCGAATCATGTTTTGCAAGCATTTTTTTATGTTGGCTAGGGTTTTCTGGGAAAATTCTACATTTTTGGCTGAAAGTTTTCTCTGATTTTGGCCACAAAACCCTAAATCCATTTGGATTTCAGCAGATAGGGTTATCTGATTTGTTTGGGAAAATGGTTTTATTATTTTAATAATTTTTGCCCCCAAAAAATTATCTAGTGGGGTTTTCATAAATTTTTATCCTTCAAAAAATTCTGAATTTTCTAATAAATTTATATTTAAAAAAAAATTATTTGGGCTTTTTATTATTTTTTTCTCAAAAAACAATATTTAGGGTTTTTTAATAATTTTTTATCCTTAAAAAAATTATCTGGTGGGTTTATAATTTTTTCCCATTAAAAAATTATCAGGTGGGTTTATAATTTTTTCCCATTAAAAAATTATCTGGAGGGTTTATAATTTTCTCCGAAAATTATCTGTTGGGTTTATAATTTTTTCCTCATTATTTGTTGGGTTTTACCATTTTTCCTAAAAAATGAAGTTTTGTACTCTATGATCCGTGTCTCAGATCCTGTTTTCCATTTTGATCAATTTTTCACCTAAAAAATTGTGTGGTTTATCCAATTTTTCTCCCTAGCTTCTTGCAGTCTGTTTTGAGTCATAGTGCTCATCTGCAAAAGTTCTTGGTGAATCATCTTGCAGTTTGTTTTGGGGCGTAGTGCTCATCTGCAAAAGGGCTTGACGATTTTCCTCAAAATCGTGGTTTCAGTTTCATGTTGATGTCTCTGGCTACAGGGAGTAATACCTTTGTTTCAACATAAGATTGGCCGAATTTTGGCTACTCTTGGTCATCGACATTATGCAGATCCAGGGAGGGTCTCAGTATTAGCAGAATGTTCTGAAGAATTTATAACCACAAGACATGTACAGTCTTCTGCAAGGTAGTTAGACGATGACGATTAAGGGAGGGTATTAGGAAAATAGAATGTTTCTTTAATGGTCATCTAGTCGTCTTTAGTTTGTTTAGGAAAGTTTCCTATTCCATCTTTTGTTTATGTTTGTTTCTTTTTGAAACATCTTTGTAAATGTTTGTTTCTTTTAGAAACATCATCTTTGTAAATCTATTTAAGGAACTTTTGTTCCTCAGTTTAATATAAGAACATCAATTTACCATAACAAAATTAAATACCAATAAGTTATTAAATTATAAAGTTAAATTATTGATCAACTTTATCATTATTTTAATATTTAATAATGGGCTATAGGGGCGCCCAAATTAATTAAGTGTAAAATATTTAATAATGGGCCTTTTTGAGAATGGAATGCCACTTTGGGAGACATAAGTGTTACCAAATTGAAAGGAAAAGTAAAAAACGGGCGAGTTTTATTATTGTAAATCAAATACTTTGCATATCTCTCTTCTTCAAATAACATATCAAAACATAACACAAACCAAAAACAAGGGTGTATGTTACAATGGTATCAGACTAGTGTATCCTACCATCTTGAAGGGTTCAACATGATAGAGCAATGATACTTCAAGATTTGACCAAGAACCTTTCGCACATCATCATAACACTTGCAGGAACATGTCTAATACAAATCTAGTTCCAGAAGAGCAAAGTGCTATAGAAGGATAGAGAACATGTAACATGGGTGATAGAGATCCTAGTGATTCAAGTAAAGAACATTTTATGATCTTGATGTATGCTCTTGTTAGAGGGAAAAAGGCTATAGAGTAGAGAGCACAAGATAGAAATAAGCGCTTGGGCTTGTTGACAAAATTAACGGCTTGATAGTTGGAGGTGAATGTGGGTGCAAATAATGCAAATATTGGAGGCAATAATGGAGGTAATAATGGTCAAGAAGAGAACTCAATTCACGGTGGGAATGCAAATCAGCGGACAAGAACAATAGCTTCTAGATGTCCTATGCCTACCTTTCCATCTAGTGCTCAAACACAAGTTGATAATGAGCCACACATAATAGTTTAGCAAGATCAATTCATGCAAGATTGGACAATCGTAGGTTCAAAGTTCCAGGTTGCTATATTATTGAGGGATTATATTGATGTTAGAATGAACCATAAACCCCGTGCTAGAGGTAGAACACAACACTATGATTTGCAGAAAAAGATTGGGAAGCTAACTCTTCCTTAATTTGATGGTTTGGGAAAGACTTCAGCTAGAAAGTAGATACTTATTTCAAGCTCAACCCTATGCCAAAAGAGGAAGCAATTAAGTTTCCAACAATGCATCTAGATGACATTGTGAGCGGTGGCACCCTAGGATGATCACCATGAGTGATGACCAAATTACTTCTTATGCTAAGTTCATAGAAAGCTTGGTTGAGCGGTTTTATAAGAAAAATCCAAAGTTGCATTTTAAGGAATTGGCACAGCCGAAGCAATGGGGTTCTATACACACTTATGTGGCTGATTTTCAGAGACTTGCAGTGTCAAATCACAAACATTTTAGAGAGGAGGCTCATGGTACTTTTAATGGATGGCTCGTGAGATCCTTTGAGAGGTTGGATCAAAGCCCTCAATCCACCTACCTTGTAGGAAGCTATCAAGAAGGCTAGAGACATGGATGCTTCTACTTCTAGAAGCAAATTTTAAGTGAAAGGGATTCCCTCATAAGTAGGATAAGGACAAGAAATTTTTTTATAGGCAATCACATCGGCCACATAATGATTCCAACTAATTGGATAGTGAGCAACTTACTGACCTTCAGAAGAAGAGACTACGCTCTATTGCAGAGAACCTTGGGGCCCATATCACAAGTTTATTGTAAAGGAAAAAGCTAAGTAGTTGGAGAACTCTTTTACTAAAGAATTTGCATTAGAAAAATCAGAATAACAATCAAATTAAAAGAACAATGATGGGAAAACACATTAGTAGAGGAGCAAAAGAGTGATGGTATCATTGCCCAACTCTCTAGTGTACAAAAGGAAGTTATGTTTAAGGCGAGAGGTGTTTTATAGGGGTAACGAATCATAACTCTTATTGATATAGGTGCCACTCAAAACTTCATTGATGAGGGCTTTGTGGCTAGGAGATGGCAAACATAAGAACATGTTGGATATAAGGTCATGGTAGCTAAAGGGTACAAACTCTCTTGCACTCATAAGCATTCTAATCTAAGCATAGATTTTGTTGATGATGAATTGAACGATGAGTTCTATGTTGTTAATATTGGGGAGATTGATGTGGTCTTAGGGATGCATTGGATGTTATCTCTTGTAGAGTCCTCTTTCAACTTCCAGTAAATGGAAATAAAGTTTGAATCCAATGGGAAAAAAGATAGTGCATAAGGACTATCAAAGAGGGTGCCAAACTAGTGATTACTATGCCTTATAGACTTCCTAAAAGACATATGGATGAGATAGAGAAAGCTATAAAAACGTTAGTGGAGATGGGGCACATTAGACCCAAGAGAAGACCGTTTGCATCAAGAGTAGTACTAGTGAAGGAAAAAGATGGGAGAATCCGGGTTTGCATTGATTAAAGGGCACTTAATAAGAAAATAAAATGTAGGTATCCCATTTCAAGAATCGATGAGCTGATTGACGAGTTGCGTGGAGCTTGCTACATTTCGAAGATAGATTTGAGGTTAGGCTTCCATCAGATTTGGATGAGGAAAGAGGACATGAGAAAACAACATTCAAATGCCACTATGGACACTTTGAGATTTTGGCGACACTTTTTGGTTTGAGAAATGCACTAGCTACTTTCTAGAGTTGCTTTAATCAGGTATTCAAAAAACAATTGAGGAAATTTTATTGATATATTTTGATGATATCTTGGTTTTTAGTAAGATGTGTGAAGAGCATATGAGGCATCTTGAGGAGGTCTTGAGCATATTGGAGAGTGCGTCTCTATATGTCGAGTCCAAATGTGATTTTGGTATATGGCATAGCTTCTCTACCTTGGTCACATCATTAGTGCAGTGGAGGTGAGAGTTGATCTTGAAAAGATCAAGGCTATTGTTGAGTGGCCTATACGTACAAATCTCACTCGAGATTCTTTGGTCCTGTGGTTTCTAGAGGAGGATGGGTTGAGAGTTGATCTTGAGAAGATCAAGGCTATTGATGAATGGCCTACACCTACGAGTCTCACTCAACTTAGTGGATTCTTTGTTTCGTGTGGTTTCTATAGGAGATTTGTTTAGGGGTTCTCACAGATTGCAACTCCACTTCTAGACTTGGCAAAGAAGGGATATTTTGAGTGGTCCGATTCAACATAAAATTGTTTTGAGCATTTCAAGTAGGTGATGTCTACATGTCCCGTGTTGGCAATACCGAATTTCTCCAAACCTTTTGAGTTGGAGGTGATGCTTTAGGACAGGGGGTTGGAGTTGTTTTGATGTAGGAGAAGCACCCCATTGCATTTGAGAGCAGAAAATTGAGAGCTGTGGAGAAGAGTTTCTCTATCTATGATAGGGAGATGTTGGCCATCATGCATGCCTTGGCCAAATTTAAAACTTATATAGTAGGGGGTAAATTCATTATTAAAATGCACCATAATAGCATCAAGTATAACATGAATCAAAAGGATCTTAGTGACAGGCAACTAAAGTGGGTTAGTAGAACATAGGCATATGATTTTGACATTGTACATTTTAAGGGGAAAAAGAATGTAGTTGCTGATTTATTTTCCAATAGGCCTCTCTTATGTTGATTGGTTGAGATCATTGCTGATTGGAGAGAGTTGATTTCAGCAAAATATGCTAAGGATTTCTGGGCAACAAGAATCATAGAAGGCATTATTCTTGATGATAGGTACACAATGATCAATGAGTTAAGCATTTATAAGGAGATGATTTATTTGGCGCCTACTTCACAACTTAAGGTGAAGATGTTGAGAACTTTTTATGATGCACCTATGGCTGGTCATCCAGGATCTTCAAGACTTAAAAACAGATCTAGGAGAGGTTCACATGAAAAGGACTCAAATATGAAGTCCTTAAGTATGTTATAGAGTGCCCCATTTGCCAACAAAATAAAAATGAGCACACTTCTCTAGCTAGTCTACTTCAACCCTTACCCATTCATAATAAAAAATGGGAATGTATTTCATGGACTTCATTACTGGGGTACCTAAGGTACAGGGCAAAGATAGCATATATGTTGTGGTTGACCGAATTTGCACATTTCTTTGCTATCTCTGCAAGATACACTGCAACACAGGTAGCTGATTTATTTTTCTGGGAGATTTTCAGATTGCATTAGATGCCAATGAGTATAGTGATTGATAAGGACATCGAGTTCCTAAGTCTCTTTTGGGAGTAACTTTTTAGTATGAGTGGACTGAGATCACTCTCAGCAAAGGTTTGCACCCACAAACAAATGGGACAATAGAGTAGTAAACAAATGGGTGGGTATCTTAAAAATAATGTCTCAGGACAATCGTGAGCTAAGGTAAAATGCCTGCACCTTGGAGAGTATTGCTACAACTCTACCTATCATATGTCTATCACAATGTCACCATTCATGGCATTGTATGGGTATGAGGCACCTAACTTCATTGATTTTCTCTTTGGGGATAGTAGAGTGCATGGCAAGGGATTTTATTGCAGGAACGTCAAGATATCATGAAATCTTTGAAGGAGAACTTGCAGCAGGCACAAAATCAGTACAAGCTATATGCTGATTAGCACCGGATAAAACACAGTTTTGAGGTGGGTGACATGGTGTATTTGAGGCTTCAACCATATAGACAGTCTACTCTCAAGGAGAGTGGAGCAAAGAAGCTTAAGTCTAGGTTCTATGATCCCTTTAGAGTGTCTATGAGGGTTGGAGAGGTTGCCTGTGAGCTTAAGTTACTGACGAGTAGGAGATTGCATAATGTCTTTTATGTGTCTTGACGTAAGGAGGCACTTAGGCATAATGTGGTCCCCCCATTAGAGTTGCCACCAGTGGATGAGGGGAAATTGATTTTGGTTCTAGAGGCCATCATAGATTACAATTATTACTCTCTTCAAAGAGGATCATTAAGGAATACTTGGTCAAATGGAAGAATTTCCTGGTAGAGGATGCAACATGGGAGAGTAAGCAGATTTTGTAGTAACCAGAGTTGAGATTGCTTGAGGACAAGCAATTTGGGGAAGGGCGGACTATAATGTCCCTTTCCTAAGTACTCTAGTTGGACTATTAGCTTATTCAATGGGTTCCTGTAGGCTAATAAGTTGGGTTAGGGAATTCTTGATGATAGTTTGTTCTAGTAGAGACAGGTGTTTCATTAAACTCAAGGAGTTCAGATGTTCGCAATGCCCTTTTTTGGAGTGGAATTGGATGGTTTTCCCACACTATTTTTAGTAAGCCACTTCTAGGCCCCAACTTGTCAATTGTCAATATTGCTATTTTTAGCATGGTCAATGGATGCAATTAATCATGATATCTCCATATTTGAGATATTGTGATGCTTTTAAATTAAATAACGATAAGTTATTAAAATAGTAGTTAAATTAAAGATTTAACTATACCATTATTTTAATATATATAATAATGGACTATAAGGGGCACTCAAATTAATAAAGTGTAAAATACCTAAAATGGGTCTTTTGAGAATGGGATGCCACTTTGGGAGACAAAAGTGTTTTGAAAATTAAATTTAAAGGCAAAGGCAAAAAGGGGTGTAGCTTTTGGGGCGATATAAAGTGAGTTTGAGGAGCTCATTTCTCATGCTTGATTTTGATATTTGGAAATTGTCTTTTTGAGGGTGAAATCCCTTGGAAGGAACCCAATTTGGAGATTCTGGTGGTTTCATTTAGGAATTCCGAATTACATTGGAGCTTTAATGGCGATTTGATTTATTCTTCTTCTTCAGTCTCATGACTGCATATTATCAGAGAGAGTTTGTAGTGGCAGATAGAGGAGGGACATTGAGTTTATTGCAGTTTATGGAGGGAACAGGCCGTACATCATTCTTGTTGGCTGTACAGTCCTAGGAGGGATGTGAGAGCTGGATGAGGAGGCTGATAGGGCTTTGGGAAGGTTTTTGTGGCTATTTGGAGCCATTTAGGGCCTGCACCAGCAGTCTTATCCATTTTGTGGCTTTGGAGTGTGTTACTGGAGAGTGGTGTCCAAGTTTGCTATTGCCAGTTTACAGATTTCAGTGCCAGAACAGTCTTATATGTTGCTGGAGTTAACGGGAATGCATGAAATGTATTTCTAAATCATTTTAGCTATCTGGGTATTGCCCATTTCAATGATATATTGTACTCTCCATTCTGCAATTAAATCTGAGTTTATCATTCTGTGGATTTTTCTGAATATTGTCATTTCCTGAGTTATTATATTGCTGTGAGTTTTATTATATTAAATCGAATATTCTATATCTCTCTTCTTCAATAAACACATCATAACAGAAAACAAAACAAAAATAAAAACAAGAGTGTATGTTACAATGGATATTGCCTCTTGTTAAGTAATTGCACTTGAGTTGTATGTTGAAAACCTGAAAGGACAGCTTACAAACATTACACATAAAGTTGAAATTGGAAAGGGCAACTCAATAAAGATTCATGATGAAATTCCAAGGGGTTGTCAGTAAGTTGTGCATCTCTTTCCATGGGGGGCCCTCGTAGTAGCTCTATACATAAGGTCATGTATGTTGTCCTCTTTCCGGGGGCCTTTGCAGCAGCTCTCCACACCCATCTTCCAGGGGGGAACATCAGGATTTAGATTTGGAGTTCTTCAAGCATGGTAATTGGAGATTTCTCACATTATCATTGAGGATTTGTCATTGTGGCATATTGAAAATTACAGCATATTGCTGCTTATGACTATAGTATCTCAACAAGTAATATTTAGCTTAGCACGTGAACACCTAAGATTGCACACTTCATTTTGGTTTTTGATGACTATGCACAGAGTGAGATCATCTTATGCCTTTTTTTTGCCCCAGGGGCAGCTTTTGGTGTCAACATCTGTCTTTATTTGAAAGCATAATGGACAGCAAGTGGTTCACATTTTCAGCTTGAAAAAAAGTTGGGTCATCCAGTGCATGCTTGAGCACTCCTTTTGGTTAATCATGGGCACTATCAACTTGGGTTATCCAAATTTTAGGTTAGATGGTGTAGTTGACACACTTTTGGGCTACTCATGGGTACAATTAGCTTAGGCTATCTAGTTTTCAAGTCAAAAGGGCACAATTAGCTTGGAACTAGAAGTGATGGAGATAGAATTTGGACAATCTTCTACAAATTTCATCACTTAGAAGTAATGTTGAGATTTCAGTTAGCATCGAAAATGGTGGCAAATCCCCACATTTCACAGCAAATAGATGTAGTATTCTATCAAAATAGGATATACCATCGTGGATAGCTGACTCAGTTTGAGATAACAAACCCAAGTTTTTACCAAGTCAACATCTTGGATCTTGAAAATTCGAAAACTTTAAAAAGAAACAAGCTATCATTTTTGCAAAACCTTTTGTAGAAGACTGAAGCTTTGTATCAAACAAATGAGGCATCATAAACAATTTGCTCAATTACCCCTACCACTGCTGATTAAAAGGGGAAGAAGATGTAGCACTACAGTACATAATCCGATGTTTGGTAGGATAATATTTTATATTTTGTATTTCTAAATACACTAGGAGTTGAATAGTCATCTAGAAGATGAACTAAATAGTAAATAGCTATGTTGCATGGGTACTCGTACCCATATCCTTGGTACGTGTACCGGGTATGGGTACACGTACCCAAGTACCGGGTACTCAGTGGAGAGCATCATAGCTAAGGATCTTGATTAAGATTTCTGATTTTTGTTTCAGTTTTTTGTTTGCATATCAGCTTCCTGTTTACCAAGCTTAATTCATATGTAATCAGTTTGAAACTTTGATACAATACTGATTAACAATAAACTTTATCATTGTTCAAGCTAGAAGTTTAACATTTGCAATATGTCATTGTTATATGATTTATAATCTTCTTGTCCATGTTTAAAGTCTGCCTTCTCTGTTATGCATCTAAACATTTAGCATATATTATTATTACAAACACATTGCAAATCTAAAACTGAAAACAATACATTACATTAGCAAACTTTATCACTGTTCTTGTTTTGAAAACTCATTGTCATGACTCATATTTTCAGATTTTCTATAAAATATTAAATTATGTCAAGAAAAAGTTTTGACGTATCCAGTACCCCCATCCCCTATTTTAAAAAATAGTCGTACCCGTACCCGTACCCGTACCCAAAGTAACCAAGTACCCCCTGTTGGTTCCCAAAACCAACGGATTGGAATCCTATGAGTTTTGCCAACTCGATGCTGGGATATCCAACCGGCTATGGCCAACCTGACGGAACTGAATGGTATGATCCGAGTTCCCTGCACTTCTGGCTTTGCAAGGCCAAGGCGGGTACACCTGATCCTGAACAAATTACTTAAATCCAAGATACTTATAGCAGATTGGTTAGATCGCGAACGTAACAGAAGTTTTCCAAATGGCAAGGATAATAGAAAACTTAAGACTTCTTCAAATAAATATGAATTTTAATGA
>MU223423.1:3803389-3822446 GCA_018584345.1 Thuja plicata
TTTATTCCCCAAAAAGTCGAGATTTTTTGCTCAATGACTTTCAATACTTTTTTTTGTGATTTATCAAACAATTAATCAACAAAAATGACAGTTAATCGGAAAAAGAATTGCAGCAAACTAGCGAAAACCTTAAAAGTGACGTTGAGGCGAAAAACCTGCAAAAACGTGACATGATTCTCTACAAAATTGACACACAATGTTGAAGACACAGCTGAAAAAGTTGGGTCAAAAGTATTGCAAAGTCCTAAATTGTTGCAGAGTTGGGAAGTAGCGTTGGAGATAGGCGATTACAAACAAAATTTTCTTTTCTTTCTACATTGAATATACTGTATAGCTTGATTGATACTATTTCTTTTTAAACATTGATTTTGTTTGTATAAATTTCAAATATTTAAATTGTTGCAATATGAAACAAAAGAACACTGTAACAAAGGTGCTTTATTTATTTGTTGCGATATGATCTAAAAGAGTAGGGTAGCAAAGTTTTGCCTTATTTATTTTGGAGAAAATAAAAGAACCCTACAATAATCATTAATTTTAGGCTCATCAATTATGACATATAAGTTCTTATGATTAATCAAATTGCTAGATATTTTAAACTCTATGAAAAATTAAATTAAATAATTTATGCAATTCAGTCTCTAAGTTCAATATATATAAAGTTGTTTTGGTATATGCATGTGTATATATCACTTCACATGTGTATATCATGCCAACGTTGTATATAATTGTTTATTGAGTATATATAATAGAGGAAACTTGAGAGAATCTTAGAAAATGAATTCTACTTATACGAATATAAATATGAAGATTTTTTTTACTGACAATATTTTGCAATGAATTTTTCGTTATGATTTTGAAAAATAAGAAAGCCCACATCATATTTTGGTGTTATTTTAAATCATAGCTTTTTATACAAACGAAATCAATGTTAAAACTTGAGTACTCCAAGTTAAAAATATATTAGGAGGTTGTCCAAGTGCTTTGAATCATTTATATAAGTGCTTTATCGTCTATGCTATGGAAATGTCCTTTAATTTAAAAAAAGTACTTATTGACTGCCTTTCTTCAAATTTTCACGATTTTTTTGTAAATCCAAATTTTTCTATTTTTTTCAAAAATTTGTACTCCTCTGCTTTACCGATTTATTCCCCCAACGATTTATGCTTCTATGAGTAGGTCACCAATAGTAAAATGTAAATATTTCAACAAGTGAATAGCCAATCAACTCAGTATTTTTGACCTTAAGGGTAACTAAATAATTAATGTTTTGTACAAAATGGAAAAACTTCAAGACGTCAAAGACTAATCAACTTAGTATTTTTGGTTAAGTCAAGGGTAACCCATCAAAATTCACAATTTACTCTATTGAATATTTAGCCTTAATAATGTTGTCCTCAATTTTGTATTCACAAAATTGGACAACCCTATGCAATTTTCTCATGAATTTGTAGGCGAATTCTCTAAATTTGGTGTTCCAAATGATGTTTTACAAAGGCAATTAGTTGTCTCTTAAATTGTCCTAAGTTTTACGTCTTACTAACGCCATTTTCGAATGTTTCCTGACTGCAGGTACTTGACTTTAGGTAACTTTCAAGTCATTTGTTCTATTTTTCTTGATTGTTTGGTTTGTTTTTGGTTTTGTTTTCACCCTAGGTTTGTTGCATTTTGAATTCCGCTCGTTTCGAGCTATCTTAGGCCTAATTCAGAGCTATATTCTAAGAGATAATAAGGAATTAAGCTCCCTGTAGGTGGGGTTTCTAAGCTTGACTGTAGGTTCTTGATTTTTGCTTGCGATATGGAATCAAATGTCCACCAAGGCGTCTTAAGTCATGAAATAAGGACTTTTTGTGAGTTATTGCAACTTGTCTTGGGTGTCATTTACTTGCATGAAGGAAAGTAAAGTCCACCATTACATTTTTGAAAGGAAATATGTAAACTTGGTGGAATTTTTAAACATGTAAGTGGGTTTTTTAAGCATGATTGCATGTCTTTCCCTTAACTCAAATGCTTGTAAAATATGATTTAAAACCCACCTTTTGCATAAAGACGTTATTTTTCAAGGCACTGCATGTCTTCATTTTAAAAGTTTGAATGATGTAAGTGGGCTTTTAAAGCCCGTTTGCAACTCATTATGACTTTATAAACATAAATATGCTTTTAATTACATCTAAAAATCCCGTCCACAACATATGATTATTATTTTAAAGGTAAAAAAGACCTGCAATGTCATTTAAAAATTGTATTTTCTCTTCTCATGCATATTGATAACTTCCAATGCTTCTAATCACATGGAAAAAGCCTGTTTGTAATGAAAGGTTAGCTTGCAAAAGCATTTAAAAAGCTCATTTTTATTATTAAATGAAGTTGTTGTTGCATGTTTTAACATTTACATCGCTTTCAAAAGCATGGGAAAAGCTCGTCTCCATTATTGTTTTGTTTTAAAAACTCAAAAACAACTTGCAAAAGCATAGGAAAAGCCCGTGGACATGTTATATATTTAAAATTAAATCTTTATTACTTGCGAAGCTAGACCAAAAACCCAACTTGTGCTCTAGTTGCCATTTTTGGCTAAGAAAGCATTTCCACTTGCAAACTCAACCATGAAACCCAACTAGAGTAAGTCAATGCTTAGAACCGAACTTGCATTTTCTTTTGAGAAACTTGAGCGCAGGATTCACTCGTTAGGGCTCGCGTTGTGCTCCAGGACTGAAAACACATTTATGCTAGAAGTTCTCCATTTTCATTTGATTTAGAACTCTTCGAAATTCCTGTATATGCTTGTGCAGGAGGATATCTTAATCATTTGCATAGTTTCAAAGTCCATTTGAATGGTTGTTTTTGTTTTTTGATGGGTGTCTCTGCTTATTTTAGAGTCATTTCAACATTTCTTTCTGTTTACCAAGCTTAATTCATATGTAATCAGTTTGAAACTTTGATACAATACTGATTAACAATAAACTTTATCATTGTTCAAGTTAGAAGTTTAACATTTGCAATATGTCATTGTTATATGATTTATAATCTTCTTGTTCATGTTTAAAGTGTGCCTTCTCTGTTATGCATCTAAACATTTAGCATATATTATTATTACAAACACATTGCAAAGCTAAAACTGAAAACAATACATTACATCAGCAAACTTTATCACTGTTCACAACATATGCTTTTAATTATAAACGTGGGTCGTTTTTTATGAAAATGTGGTCGTTTTACCTTTTTGATAGTCATTTTTCGCAATATCGTGGTTGTTTTCGAGTCTTGAAATTGTTTGTCTTCTCTTTGTAATTAGACGTTTTTGTAAGCTGCACCTCTTATTCTGTGATACCTTATAAATTATTGTGTTCTTAATTCGATTATTGGTCTTCACAAAATGCATCTATATCCGAAATTGTCTTAAGCATTGAGGAAGGCTATGAAACACCCGCATTTTGTCATCTCATGTTATTTCATTTGCATTTCAGATCCGAGGAATCATTGTACAAGTTTGTATTGCAAATAAAAATGCAAGTGTTTTCCTATTTCATTTGCACTCAAAAATCTTAAGCTCGACTTTGCAATTACATTAGTGATTTGGAATAAGAGACACTCTGTTAAAGGGCAAATGATACAAAAATGTTGACCAAGCATGAACAGTAACAAGAAAAATATAAAGGCGAATATCATAGTGACCAAAGTCTAGACAGTTCTTTATAAATATAACAAAGGTCATGGTTACAAAGAGAAAGAAGGGCAATTTTAATGAGTAATTAGTATGGTCATAAGTTGGTTTTCATTAGGATATTATAAGTTCTATATTCCTTTGTTACCTGTGTGACTCATAAAGAAGAAGTTTTCCATGATAAACATAGCTTTCAGATCTATGGAGTGAACATGTATGATTGTCATAAAGATGAAAGACAAAATGTTGCAGGGAGTTGGTGACTAAGGTGAAAAGTTGCAGAGGTTACATTAAAAGGATGGAAAATGCTGACATGGCGGTGGCAAGTGATATTTATTATGGACATGGATGGTCTCCATAAAAGCATGAGGCATTTCGACATGAATGCTTTCAAGAGAGAAATAACCATGGTTCAAAATAATGACACAAAAGAATTTTAATGATGAAGATGTTCTTACATTCTAGGCTTCTCACTTCAGTTGCATATAAATAACTTCCCTTAAAGAACCAGTACTTACTCGAACACGAAGATGAAATGAATGACATGACAATGTCATACAAGGGGGTGAATGAATGATGAGTGATTGAGAGCATAGAATGCTTTCAAGAATGTGATGGTCATGAAACATGAAAAGGATGTTGTTCCAATAAGGGCCATTGTGATGCAGAATGATCCAAAATGTAGGTTCATGTTTCAGTTCGAGACGTTTCCATCAAACCTGAACACTTTAATAATGGAGCATCGTGTAGTAGCATAAAGACCAAGAAAGGATGATGTAGTAGAAGTTGTGTCTTGTCAGACACTTAGCTTATTTTCATCATGCATTTTGTAATTTTGTTATTGACGAACTACATGTAATTGGGAGGCAAGTTGTAATTATTGGGCAACTTTCACCTGTACAGTGACTACTTGTAATCAAATTACAGGTGCATCAAGACCTATAATCTTGAATAAGTCAAAGTAGGTTTTTGTATAAGTCAAAGATTGTAAATAAATGAGTCATTTCTCCATCTATTTATCTCACTTATTTCCTATATAAAGGAGTTGTTTAATTGTAAATAGGATGTTTTGGCAATGCAAGAAAACTTTGTCGATTTGTATGTACACTCTAAGACTTTGAGCTTAGATGTAAATTGAATTGCTTTCAATAAAAGAGGCAGGATGCTTTAAGACTTTGTGCCAATCCAAAATGTTACGTGAAGACATTTTCTTGAGTTGATTGTGGGTTTTGTGCTTTGTTCAAGAGGGATTTGAACCCAATCTTGTAGACTTTGAGCTGCATATTGCATTCAGTGTTATAGTTCAATTTGAGTTTTTGGAAACTTTGGTATACAGAAGGTCAAATTGATATAGTTGATAGTGGCTTCATATACTTAAGGCTAAAAGACTTTGTGCTTTAGTGTTAAGTACTTTTATTTAAAATTAGTGAATATTCGGTAAGAGACTCTGTGCCTTATTGTTTGTTCTGGTTATTAAATCTTCATTCGGGATAAGTGCAGAAGACTTTCGGTTTTTGCAATTGTTCCACCATATAAAAGTAGATTGGTTTCTTATGTGTTGTTCGTATGTCAACTCACAAGCCATCGATATTATAGTAGCAACATGCACTTTTTGTTAAGTTTTAGTGCTGTTCGTAAGTAGTTTATAAAATCATCCCTGAGAAAAGAGGAATAGATTAAGAGAATCACCCTATTTTTTAATTTCCAGTTAAGACCTTGTTGGAGCCACCTACCATAAGAATGGAAGCTCCCCCATTGCTGAGAGGAGAGAGTAATCCCACTTGACATTACCTAAAGTTACAACTTTGTAAGTTGTGGTCACAACGACTTACAAAACTTTTAGCCAACATTTTTGTTGTCCTCAAATTTGCATTCGTAAAATTGGGGCAACCCAACGGAAAATTTCGTAGGATGAACTCTCTAAGTCATTTTCTTAGTTATTTTTTATTTTGGTTGTGTTTTCACCTTAGGATGGTGACATTTTCAATTTCCCTCGTTTCGAGCTATCGTAGGCTTCAATCGAAGTTGTCTATCAGAAGATATTAAAGAATTAAGTGACTTCAGGTGGGATTTTTAAGCCTGACTGCATATCTTCAATTTTTGATTAAAATCTTGTCTAGGTGGGCTTTCTGTTGACCTTTACATAATGATTTGGGTATCACTTACACACAATTTGAAACTGAAACCTCAACACACATGTTTGCAAGGGAATGTGTGAATCTTAATTAAAGTTTTAATATGTGGTGGACTTTTTAAATTATATTACATATTTTATCTTTATAAAGGGTTTTATTTTTAAATACATTATAAATCTCGTCATTAGTTCTAACAAGGAGAAGGTGGTGTTTTTAAAAGACATTACATCTTTTAAAACTTATACATAATCCATTAGTGGCAATTTTTATAAGCAAAACATGTCCTAAAAACCCATTATTGTGCTAGAGGTGGCGATTTTTAGAGTGATTTTAAAATTGCATGTAAATGGACCCAAACAACCCATCCTAACTGATAGTGGCATTTTTAAAGACCTTTACTTGCTTACCAATACATGTAATCACATGCAAATGGTATTTCAAAGCCTGTTATAGCTTCTTGAACATGTAAGGAGTATTTTAAAACCCGTCTTAAACTTTATATGTTGCGTTCTCCTTCTCAAGTCCATGGTGAAGATTTTAAGATGGATTGCATATGTTTGAAGACTCAATGAGAATATCTTTTGAAATGTGTAAAAGCTTATTAGAATCCTGTCATTTTCAAAAAATGACATTTTTTGTGTGTTTTAGATATTATAAATCCCGGTTTTATCATTAAAGAAGCATTTTTGACTTGTAATTGTAATCACCCAAAAATGGTCTAGCAAACCCATGGCCCTCTTTTCTCAAATATTTGGTCTTAATAAATCCTAAATCTAAAGACATTATCGCTAGAATCTAAATTATTGAGCATTTAATCAAACTTGCTTATATAATTTCAATCCTAACTTGTTGAATCAAATAATCAAACATCAAAGGCCTAAACCCAAAAAGCATAAAACATTGGGATAAAATCAAAAAGTCCTAAGTCTCAAAAAGTGAACCCATTCACACATAGGTGTGCACTCAAAAATCAAATAAAACAAATAAAAGGGAGAAAATACCAAATTTGTCTTATTCTCCACAAAGTTGACCAATCCAAATCACTCCTTCATCTCACATGGATTGAGAGGAATTGCATCTCCACCATTGATCAATTCTTTTGCCTCTTAATCTCAACCACTCATTCTTTGGAATCTCTTATAAAAGGGATAGCTCCCTTGCTCATTCATAACAAGAAGATTTGGAGTAGGGTTATTATGCTATTTTCACTCTAGAGTTTACTAAGACAGTTCATAGTCATTTTTGTTTTCATTAGTAGTTTCTTGCATTTCTCGCATTGTTAGCTTCATTTCTTAGCTTAGATGACATGATAGTTTCTTTCTTAGCTTAATATAGATGCATTGTTCTTCTCATTTGGTAGCTTAATCTTGCATCCTAGTTTTATTCCTCACAATGTTATGCATTTAGTTTGCTAGTTCATACATTTCCATTTTCAAGCTTTCAAGAGCGAAGTATGCAAGTTTATGCATCTTGCTCCCTCTCATTGTAGTGAATCTTCTGTTTTGGAGTAGTCAAGTCACTGATTTATCTATGTCCAGTATTATGGACAACTATGAGGATCACACACGCTTCAAATAGGAAGCAATAGGCCGATTTCAAGGGTTTTTAGTTTTGTGCTTTTGAGTCTCATGTTTTGCAACCCCTTGATGTAATGGTTTATTGAAGTGTTTGGTTTCAGATTCTAATATTACATTTTACCACACACATTTTTGGCACCCACCGCGGGGCAAGAAAGTTGCATTTTGCTCCATTTTCATGATTTTTTACACATGTTGACGAAACTACGCTTTCTATCATTTTGCTCTATGTTCTTTGTCGTACGACAAATTGTAGATTGGTACTTTGTTGTCTGACAACAGGTATATTATCGTATGAGGTTTTATTTCCTTCCTTTTGTCGTATCAGAGTATTAGATTTGTCGTATGAGCTTTGGTGAGAATCTGTTTTGTCATATGCAAGCTACTTTTTTGTCGTATGAGCTTTGATACCAGTCTGCATTCTGTATTTTGTCGTTTCAAAAACAATAAGCATTTTTAGGGTTTCTCTTGGGCTAATTTTTGCTTTCTAATGTTTTGCATATCTTCTATGGCCTTTTCACTATCTATTTTTGCAGCCTAACTAGTTTTTGCAGAACGTTTGAGGAAGATTCGCTTGCCAAAGCCACATTTGTACACTATTTTGATACAACTACTAACGGTTTGTGCTTGTAGGATGCTTGTCAAAGGAACTTTGAGATTACTAATGATTATGTTTATAGGTTTACTTGAAATCACACCAACCAAATGATCATGCTTTTTAGCATTTTCTTTTGATTCATAGGCACATAGATTAACTAGAAAGATCTTTCTTGTCTAATTTGAAGCAAGTGTTAGGGGAGTATGCTTTCTTTCCTTTTAGGAAGATCAAAAACCTAGACTCACTTGTTTTGTATTAAGCAATCAAATATTTGGGAAAGAACTTAAAGCGTGCCTTGTCTGTGTGTGGAGAAAATGATATTGGATAGGAGAGTATGGTCTTTTCTCCTTGAGGGAAAATCAGAAATCTAGACTCCTTTTTGTCGCCAATCCATTTACTTTTCAAGTTAAACCTTTAGAGGGCCTGCGAAGGGAGCAATCTCTTAGGAACGACCTAAGTGGGGAACAAGCAGACTTGGCTACTTCCACCCCACTATAATCAAATGCTTCCTTCAATCCAAAGAGAGGGAAGCCTTGGCTATTTCTATCTCTAACTCTTTCTCACTTGTAGGGCCTTATTGATCCAATCTTGCTAAGAAAGAACTACATTTGATTGGGCATTTGTAGGGCCATCTTGGTATCAACCTTGTTTACAAGACTACAAGGGAGATACATTCAACTTGTGTAGGGCCGAGAGGTCTGAATCTTGCTTGTGATACTATACATTTTGGGTGCTTGTAGGGCTATACGCTTCAATTTCTCTTGCAAAAATACAAGGGGTAGTCATGAAAAGATGAACTTACTAAACACCTTTTAGATAGAGACTACCCGATCTACCCTGAAAGTGTCATAATCTTTGTACACAGATTGATCCAAGTGGAATTTACCTGAATCACCCCAAGCTTTTACACCCAACATATGTACTCCCAAGGATGTTTAAACCATAAATGTGGCATGGGGGAGCTTATGCGATTCAAGCATTGAGTCTCTTTCCAAAACCCACAACGTGCCTAGTCCTGGCAAAAGCCAATATCACTTTGTGTGAAGCGAAGGAGTATCAAGCACTGGCAAAGATTGTGACAATAAGCCAACTTGACTATAGGTTAAAAAGTGTTTGGTTCTTCACATTTTGTGTTTGATATTCTTGCATACCTTGAAACTTGACATATTCCTCAAACACAAACATTTCGACAGTAGACAACAGTGAACATCAAGATTTTTTTACCTCAAACATTAGACGAAATTATCCAAAACTTCTTACACACAAGTGGCAAACTGACCCAGAGTCTTTTGTCGTTTCAGGCCAATGCATTTTTCGTATGACAACACATCTAGATGGAAGAAAATTGTATGAGGACTCCTGTATTATTGTTTGAGAATCCTTGTATTGTTGTATGAGACCTGAGTGGAAATTAGTCCAGCACTAAGATCTTTGTCATTTGGTCACATTCTTGCAACAACTACTATTATACCTTGTCACGGTCTCTCCAGCTTTCAAATCTGGTGGTTATACTTGTCATTGTCTTTTTGTCCCATCTTTTCGCAACTCTCTCAATCATATTGAATATTTTCTCTTAGTTCTTTATCAACTTTGTTGCAAGTGCCGTCTAATAGGTATTCAGACCTCAAATGAACGATACCTTGCACAAGTTTAACAACCAAATTGACCTCTTTTTCTTCATCAAAAAAATCTCTAAGCTTTGACATTTGACTTGACACATTGACCCTCAAGCGATGTTAGTCATAGATTATCGTACATGGTCCAAACAAGAAGTCAAAAATCTAATCTTGATTCTAAGGGAAAAGCTATAGACGACTTTTCTCAAGACCTAGCTTCTTGTCAAAAACCCAAGATAGATTTCAAGACCTCACACAAGGACACTTCAAATCCACAACCAACAATACCCTTGTTTGACTATTCAACTTTGGTTTCACACAACACCTCAACCATGTCAGCTTATGATTGGGGTCCCCAACACGAACATTGGAGTCAACATACCAGTGCTTCCTCTTCCGTAGAGGAACCCACTTCCAAAGAGATTAGGAAGTGTCAACAAGATAAACATTTTCAAAAGATGATGCAAGCCATCATGCAATTGGACAAGGACAAATAATTCATGCATCTTGCATCAACAGGTGTCATGATTCCACCTAATTTTTACATTGAGGGACTCATACAACAGGAAGAAGAGTCATCTATCATTATTCTCAGCCAACAATTGCAAGATATGAGATGCGAGTTAATAGAACTCAAGAAAGAAAAGGAACAACCTCCTAGAAAATACTCATTGGAATCCATATGTCCACTCCCATTTGCTAAGAATTTGCATATGCCACCTTTTCCCCCAAAGGTTAAATTTCCTAAGTATGATAAATACAATGGGGAAGGTGACCCTCAAGACCATGTGAGAGAATTTTGTGCTCTTAGTATGGAATTTATGCGACTTATCTGATGCAACTATTCCCGCGAAGCCTCAGTGGCCAAGCCTTGGAATGGTTCAAAAACTCACACCCGACATACAAACATTTGATGAGCTAGTACAAAGATTTATACAATAATACTCTTACAACATCTTACACACAGTTACTATGCTCAACCTTTGCAACACTAAGCAACATACTGGTGAGCCATTTGTTAAATCTCCCCAAAGGTGGAGGAAGATATTTTTGAGATACCCTAGACAAATACCAGAGCCAGAAAAGATTGAAAATTTCATCAATAATCTAGTTCCCGAAATGAATTACACAACACAAATGCAAAAACATACCTCCTTCAGTGACTTGGTTGACAATGCCATGAGAATCAAGGATGTTCTCGTCAGAAAAGGGCATATTACTTTGAATAAAGACACCAAGTCTTCCAACAACAAAAACAACAATAACAAGGACAAGAATAAATACTGTAACAAGAACCGCAACATGGTTAGTGACGGTGTTGTTGACTCACCCGAGATTAAACCCAATGAGCCAGTATTTAACCTTACTACTAGCATATAGGGTGCCAGGAAAATTTTAGTTACTCCCAACACTTCTAAAAACACTGAGGATGCTAGAAAAGACAAAGCACCATGGATTCCTTAACCCAAATGAAACTTCACTCCTCTTGGAGAACCTTTGGAAGATGCGCTAAAAATGTTGGTTTCCAACAAGATTATTATGATTCCCAACTAAAAACCATGGGAACTCGAGGTGAAACCCAAATGGTGAAATGATGATCACTACTGCGATTTTCATAAAAATAAAGGACACTTGACAAAAGACTGTATGAAACTAAAACATGTGATACAAGATCTAATTCATAAAAAAACCATCACACTTGGTACTCATGGCTCAAATGACGATCATAAGGCCTTCAAGAAACCTCTTCCGTCCTACGAGAAAGGTGAATCATCACAAACTGCTGGAGCCATGGTAAATCATACATATGCCAACATTGACAACGTGATCCACATGCTTGAACCCTCTAACAGATCAGTCAACGTTATTATCATCAAGGATAAGGAACCTGATTCTGCTAATGTGGTTACTAGAGGTAAATGTAAGATCACTCTTAAGGGAGTGAAATCTACATCTAAACAAACAGTTTCACCAACAGACAAACCTTTGTCATCAAAGACAATTTCTACAAACTATAATTTGATCGATCAATTACAATGAACTCCTGCTCAAATTTCTATATTGGAATTATTGAAACTATCAACTTCACATAAGGAAGTCCTTGAAACTGCACTTGTTGAAACCAATGTTCCTAAGGACCTTGATGTTGGTCTGGAATTTGACCTCTCCTCACTATCTGTCTTTCTCAGAGGAAGATGACAAAGCTCTTAGTCACCCACATAATCAACCTTTGCACATGGAGGTTTTGATTCACAAAAGTTGGGTCGGGCATGTCTTGATAGATGGAGGCGCTAGGTTAAATATTTGTACTCTCAAGTTGGTCACATCGCTAGGATTTTCTGAGCATACCATTGATCCTCGAAGGAAGATCACTATTAAATCATATGAAGAGGAGGAGCGATCATCCAAAGGACTTGTGGTACTCCCCATCAGGGTAGGTCCTATTGAAAGAAATGTCACTTGCCAAGTGCTTGATTTGGCTCTCGCATACAATATATTGCTAGGGAGACCCTGGATTCACGACATGCAAGTAGTCCCCTCTATGTATCACCAGTGTGTAAAATTTACCTACAATGGGGTGGAAGTGACCATTCTAGCTGACAACACTACTCCTGTAACACCTTAAAGCAAGATGACAATATGGTTCCACACAATAAAGAAGCATTACAAAATTCTGAAGCAGCTCAAAAGGCACTTATGCAAAGCTTTGAAGCAAAACTTAAGATCAACAACATAGGCATGGGAGAATACCAGGTAACTTCTCTCCCTACCTCTCCCAAATCTTATTGCATGCCATCCTCATTTTTCCCACCTTCAAATGGAAAACAAGTAGAAATACATGAGGGGACTGGAATGGTAAAAACACGAGTGTCTCTTTTAGAGGAAAATGAAGTAAAGGCCATTATTGCCTGGTTATACAAAGATGAAGAGAAAGCTAAAGAAGTGAAACATGTGGAGATCTGACCACATAAATATGGGAAAGGATATCATATGATGAAACAAATGGGATACAAGGATAAAGGACCCTTGGGAAAGGACAAAGGTCTTGTAGAACCTCTTTGAGCTGAATTTTGAGTTCCTGCCAACAAGACTGGTGTAGGATACCATGAGAAAAAGATTCATTCTTCTCCTAAAAATAGTCATCCTAGTAGCTCTCACAGAGATGCGTATGATACATATATTGAAGGTGAGGATGAGATTAATCCTCTCCCCTTTGAACAATTGATGCATGCTGCCGCTGACAATCTGACATATCAAGGGGAACCATATGTCCCCTCATTTCATAGAGCTTCCTTTGAACCAAATGCAAAGATATCAACTCAAGAGTCAGACATAAATGATAGACATCCTAATTGGGGGCAACTTGTCTTCACCTCTCATGTCCTTGACTTACCACATTTCTCAAATGATGGTGTGCATGCTGTTGAGGAGGTCTTTCCTAGTGCATCTCAAAAATCAAAAGATGAATCTACTCTGTGTGGAGTGGATCAAAAACGTGAAAACAATAACTACCTTAGTATCCCAAGGACTCTCTCTTGCTTTTTAGAAAATAGAGATCGAGCTCCTATCCAATTTGATTATGGGAAAGATGACACTTTGCCAGAACAACATCCTAATCGGGGTAAAACTGTGACTCCTATACATGTGTTAGATTTACCCCACTCAATTGAAACAGACTCTAATGAGTATGAGTGGGACTCCTTCTCTGATGCTACTATGGATATCGAAGTAGATGTGGTTCACAAGTTTGCACCGTATATTCTAAATGAAGACAATGTTCGCACCAATGAACCTCTGAGCGAACATCCTAAGCCAGAACCTGTCCTTATTCCCAATGATTATTCTGAAGAGGAGGAAATGCCGCCTCTTCCACGTAACAAAAATTGGAATTTTGGGAGAGAACCCCAAAATGCTCTGACATCAACTACTCATGACTGGGATTCTAACAGACGCTCTAGTCATGCCGCCACATCAACCAACAATAGAAATGATCATACATCCACTAGCTATGGCCATGATTTCAACAATGGACAATGGGCATAGTGGGATCGTGAAATAGAAGAAAGTGATGACACTTGGGATCTCAGAGACCTTCAAGAACTTGACATGGCTCCTCCACCACATGTTCCATCTAGGAGAATTCAAGTCATGCCAATGAGTGTCTTTTTAGAACATGTAGCCGCTCGAGAAGCATGAGAAAATGCTAACGCTAGGTCAAATGGATCGAATCCTCGTACTACCATCAACAACTCCGTTAGAAGTGTTAGGATGAATCATACCTAGGAAACCCTTTGGAGAGTGCTATCATAGATCTTCTCTTGCCTGTTTAAGACCTTGATTTCAATAACTTGGTGTTATCCTTGGAACGTGTTGTCCATCTTGAACTCATTCAATGGAACCCTGATGCGCCCCTAGACCTCATCACTTCTCCTAATGACTACACTTTGGCCTGCTACCTAAATGCTATTGAAATTCTCACCTCTTCCACCAGCACAATGAGCGTGAACATGATATAGGGGGACGTCAAGTTCCTCAGCCTAAAGAGAAAAGATAAAAAAAGGTCTAATGGTGAAAAGCACTTTATAGCAGTATCAGAACCAAAAATAGTAAAAATGAAAGGCATATCCAATGGTGAAAACCTTTCTAAGGCACGTGAGGAAGGGGAACTTGATCTCCTCCCTAGTTATCTTCAAGACAGATCATCAGTGCTGATAGAGCCAACACAAGAAGTGAACCTGGGAACTACAGAGGCACCTCAGCTTATCTACCTCGCACAATCTTTATCCGATAAAGAAACACAAGAATTTTTTCAATTCTTCATGAAAAAGAAAATAAACTTTTCTTGGTCTTATTTAGATATGCCAGGGTTTGACACAGACTTGATAATGCATCATTTATCAATTGCTCCGGGAATCAAACCAGTAAAACAAAAGCTTCAAAAGATGCATCCTCATGTGGAATTATTAGTTAAAGCAGAATTAGAGAAATTACTGAAGGCTGAATTTATTCGTGCTATAGCTTACACTGATTGGATTTCTAATAATGTCCCTATAACTAAACATGACAAGTCCATTCGAGTTTGCATAGACTTCAGGGATCTAAATAAGGCTTGTCCCAAGTATGACTGCCCATTACCCAACATTGATATGATTGTGGATCTGACGACTATTTATGAGATGTACTCGCTAATGGATGGCTTTTCCGGCTACAATCAGTTAAAATAGCTCCTAAAGATCAAGAGAAAATTTCTTTCACCTGTGCCTGGGGTATATTTTGTTGGAACATCATGCCTTTTGGCCTAAAAAATGTTGGAGCAACCTATTGGCGCGCTATGACTACTATCTTCCATGATATGATGCATAAAAATATGGAGGATTATGTAGATGAAGCCCTGGCCAAATCAGCAAGAAGGGCTACTCACCTAGAAGGTTTAGAAAGGATTCTAGACAGAATGGAACAATTCAAGCTTAGATTGAATCCTAACAAGTGTGCTTTATGCGTTTCTGGAAAATTGCTGGGATACATTATTTTAGCCAAAGGGATTGAGGTTGATCCCGAAAAGGTAGAGGCAATAATGGATACACAGCCTCCTCGCAACATCAGTCAGGTTAGGACTCTCCAGGGCCGGCTCCAATCCATCAGAAGATTCATATCCCAACTAGCAGATAAAGCACAACCCTTTACAATAAAATTTCACAAAGGAGTTACCTTCAAATGGGATGAAGGGTGTGAAAAACACTTCCAACAAATCAAAGAATATCTTGCTAATTCACCCGTACTGATGATGCCTATTCAAGGAAATCCTCCTCTTCTTTACATCTCAACTATAGACACATCCCTAGGAGCTTTGTTGGCGCAAAAAGATGAAGTGAGAAAATAAAGAGCCATATATTACATATGCAAAACAATGGTATCTTACGAGCATAACTACACTATCATTGAAAAAGCTTGCCTTGCTGTAGTTTTTGATTCTCAAAAACTAAGACACTATATGCTGACACAGTCTGTTAAGCTGATCGCTAAAATAGATCCTCTCAAGTATCTGTTGTATACAACAACTCTCACTGGAAGGTTGGCTAAATGGGTTATGATCCTCAATGAATTTTACATTGAATACATTGACAGAAAAGAAATCAAACGAAAATTTATTGCTGATCACCTTGTTGATGCTCCTTTACAAGATACATGATCATTGCTGATAGAATTTCCTGATGAAGCTATTTTACACCTTACAGAACATACCTGGACAATGTTCTTCGATGGATCCTTTACACAACAAGGAGCTGGTGCTGGAACCCTCTTTATCACACCTCAAGGATATAAGATCCCAAAAGCTTACAAAATGATGTTCCTGTGCACTAACAACATTGCAGAATATGAAGCTTTAGCAAATGGTTTAAAGATGGCTATCAGATGGAAAATCACCGAACTACACATCTACGGTGACTCACAGTTGGTAATCAATCAAGTCAATGATCAGTACAAGACAAAGGATGATAAATTTCTACCATATAAATGGATGGTTGACGCTCTTAGGAAGTATTTTGTATTTGTTACTTTCCAACAGATACCGAGAGAAGCCAACAAAGTAGCTGATGCTATGGCCACCTTGGCCTCCATGCAACAACTTGAAGAACATCACTCTTGCTATGAATTCCTAGTGGAAGAACTCCTCTTTCCTACCTATGATTCCATGGAATCCCAAGTTGTGTGCTCCTTAGTGGGTACTGATTCATCCTGTTACACTCATATCTAATCCTACCTCCAAGACCAAACTCTGCCAAATAACCTATCCAGAAATGAAAAGAGAAACCTTATAAGGAATGCATCCTGTTACTTGATCATGGCTAACGACCTCTATAGAAGAGGTATCAATGGTAATCTCCTCAGGTGTCTAGAAAATGAAGAGTCTAAACGTGCACTAGAGGAAGTCCACGAAGGTGTTTGTGGATCTCATTCGAATGGTCTTTCGTTAGCTAAAAAAATCTTGTGGGCAGGATACTACTGGCCATCTATGGAAAAAGATGACATCCATTTTTCCAAAACATACAAGAAATGCCAAACTTATGGTAACCTGATTCACACTCCGGCATGTGAGCTATTACATTTTATTACTTACTGTCCATTTCAGCAATGGACCTTTGATTTGATCGGGCAAATCTATCCCTCGTCCTCTAGAGGACATAAATTCATTATCACTGCAACTGAGTACTTCACAAAATAGGTTGAAGCAGTTCCCTTGATCAAAGCTATAGGTAAACATGTATCCATGTTTATCCTCAATTATATCATCTGCAAATATGGCATTCTTTCATCCATTGTGATAGACAATGGGAGAAAATTTAAAAATAAAGACATGGAAGAACTTTGTGACAAGTTCAAAATCACCCAACACTGTTCTTCTACTTACTACCCTCAAGGGAACGGACAGGTCGAGGCCTCCAATAAGAACATCTTGAAAATATTGCATCGAACAGTGAGTAAGAATGGGAAGGACTAACACCTTCAACTCAATCCAGCCTTATGGGCTTACAAAACTAACATCATAACACCTATAGGAGAAACACCATTTTCTTTAGTATATGGCGCAGAAGACGTGTTTCCCATTGAGACAGAAATACCCTCACACCAAGTCAATTTGTATGGACTCATTACCGATGAAGACTACCGGATTTCCAGAATCCAGGAGCTAGAACTACTTGATGAACGTAGAAAAGCAACATTTGACCATCTGAGGGTATATCAAAAGAGAATGTCTCAAGGTTACAACAAGAAAGTGAGACATAGAGAATTTCAGGTTGGAGATCTCGTGCCCAAGGAAAATCCTAAAAATCAACAACATCGTGAACAAAAGGGAAAATTTGAGCCCAAATGGCCGGGTCCCTTTGTGATCACTGCAACATTTGGCTCTGGAACCTAGCAACTGTCAACTCCAGAAGGGGACACCTTTATTGATCCTGTCAATACTCTCCACCTGAAGAAGTTCTACACTTGAGCATTCTCGCTGGTCAGCAACATGTACATACATATATGATCTTGAAAAAATTTCAAAAATAGAAAATAGTTAAAAAGATCAAAAACATTTGGAAAAAGTCCTGAAAAAAATGACTATCTCGGTGAAAACCTGGCAAACAGGCACCTTGATGAGTCAATAAAAATAAAAATAAAAAAGCGAAAAGTACCAAAAATTTTGAAAAATAAGAAAAAGGGCCTTGGTGAAAACCTGGAAACATGCGCCTTGGTAGTAAAAATAGAATCTTTGCCAAGTGAAAATCTGGCAACAGGCACCACTTGTAACCTAGCGCTCCATCTATCAAGGCATAGCTTGGCTCATCTCATCTATGGGATGATCTTCATGCTTTTTTGAGCTATCACATTCCTTGCTTCATTGATTGAAGCCATCCTTAGGTCTTGTGTAGACCTCCTATTCTTCAAACATCATACCAGTCAAACTTGTCAAGTCCTCATAATTGGTTTCCTTCTCTGGACAGTTTCCATTAACGCATTGGTGTTTTTCAACACCTTAATCAACAGTGTTTCTCAACACTCCCATTTTGGACAAATATGCGTTTCTCAACACAACATCAGATAACATACACACAATAACACACAAATAAACCAATACGACGGTGTTCATCAACACCCTCATCAAACAAGCTAAATAGACTGAATGATTGCTAACAATTTTCTTGTATGCTGTCTGCTATCAATGATTTCCAATGTTTTCTTTGATTTCTGCTTGTTGGTGGAGTTCCAATGATCCTTATGTCAAGATAGTAGGGTGTATGTGGTAAGATATTCCGCATTCAAGTGGATCAGCCACACATCCCTCGATCCTACTCTCTTGTACCATAAGGTGAGGTTGGTCCTATCTCCTTGTCTGTTATACTGATTATTTTAACATCACACTCATGGTTATCTTGGCTCTAAATGCCTCGATACTGGTGTCCTTTTGTTATATCAACTAGAAATAGTGTTCAAGTCATCTCAACTCTTGTGCCTAGATGCTTACATTCCTTTCTCACATTTATCTGATGAAGAGTCATATTTATATCCTTATGGTTTCATTGGTACCAGTGGGGATTGTATTGAATCTGTTGTCCTAAATGTCCAAGTGATGAAAATATTATGACTAAATAAATTGGTGACTTGAATCGCATTGTAGGTTGCATTTCTAGGCTTGCATGATAGCATGGTAACATACTCCAACAAATAATCTAAACACGAAGCTATCCCTATAACCAGTTAGTGACGCAATCAACTACATTTCATCTCCTTAAGGTTATTCATCTATACACAAATAGGTCATAAAAAAAGCATGCATGATTTACATCTATCATCTCTGGTCTAAGCTACAGAAAGCATACAACATCAAAATATTGTACAAGATATATAAGAAGAGATAACGATAAAAAAACATGTTTAAGTACCAAAAAGAATCATCGTATATATATATATATATATATATA